>CM035819.1:12612969-12802969 GCA_020458035.1 Magallana ariakensis
AAATGTTAGTTATGTTTTAATCCTAATGAAAAAGTTTTCTCTCTTTTTCATTTAACAAACAGATACATTAACTTTTTTGTAAAGAAATTTTACATTTTTAATCTATGATAACCATAAGAATAAAAACAAGTATTCCTTTTAAAGGAATGATCGGCAATAATGATATATTGATAGCTAGAAGCAATCAACATGATCAGTTTGATGTAAAATAATAAAAAGTACTGTAATGTATCTTCTTCTTCTTCTTCAGAATACTGAGTAGGGCTCTTCAAAGAGCATTAACACGTATACAAAGAAAGAGTTGTATTAAAATAATTTAATGCGACTGAAAAACATTGAATGCCATCATAACTTGCTATTGAGGTCGCATTATAACATAACCTTGTTTATAAATCAAGCCGTCTTCCTAGCTACTATTATGCAACATCAATAGATCGAGGTCAGTTCATGGAGCATCTTCTTATGATTGAGGTCAGTTCATCGAGGTCAACTGCATTACTGAATGAATCTTTCGATCGAAATTCTTACGCGTGAGACAAAATGTGCATTCTTGAATTAACAGGTCGAACAGTATTTTATGTATGTTTGCATCTCTTAAGGTAAATGAATTGAAATAAAACCGAGTAAAATGTAATGTAAATACTAAACCAAACTTCAAGTTTTTATAAGAACTACTTATGCAAGCGGAATGTGTGCGCACGTGGAAGCATTTGCCGGATGCCTCATATGGACACAACAGTGATCGGCCGAAGCCGATCACAATAACGTATAGTCCAATACATTTCATCAATGAGCAAAAGACGTAGTTTGGGGTGCAGACAGGTTTGCATAATTATAACATGTTTTAACATGTCAATAATTTAATATCGCAAACTTACTGAAAATTATTTAGAATTTATTTAAGTAATAAAAACATTCATTGAATATTATGAGATAATAATAATGGTCGGGGCATGGTCAAATCTATCATAAAGCCTTTACTGGATTTGATCTCGGCCCAACCAAGGTTATAATATTACCCACATGTAAAAATATTCAAAGAACGGTACCTAATTCCTTAAATGAAAACGCCTCAAGTTATGTAACAGACATAAAACATGGAAAACAGCTGGGGTCTCTGGCATACGAATGCAGCATCCTACACCCAGCTAAGGGGTTAACTCATTAATCAGGGCTACATGTAGAACTACCGACTCTATACCCCATGAAATGCTCTAAATTATTTCATACTTAGTTAGGGATACTGAGAAAATACGTGATTGCGTATGCAATAGAGCGTTTTCCCACAATTCCCGTTTCAGCTCGCCGGCCTGATACAGATCTCGCAGGGTTGTAAAAAATCCGTACCACTCCCATTGCGGAAGTCGTCTATTTTTTCCGCTTTAGTGTTGAAGTCGTAGTTTGGCAAACGGCTTTACCATGGATTTGCAATGTATTTGATATTAATGAAATGATATTGTTGATCAAAGTGTAGCCGAGTTCTAACCAGTGGCGAGAAAACTACTTGAGCTATTTTAGATATGATTGATTCAATTTTAACAGCGATATTGCAGGTATTAATCAAAGTTTTTTTTATTTTTTTAAAAATGCATCTGATAAAACACACCTTTCTACGTTAATATTATTAGTAAAAATGGTGTCAGCTGAATCTGCACCTGCATAACCTTGATCAAAATGATCTGAATTTCATTTTTTTGTAATTTGATGCTAGTCGGCTTAAAAAACTATGTGGTAGTTTTTTATGTATATTTATAGACCTATACACACCATATTCAACTCAAAATGTAGATTTAAAAATAAAATCCCATCCCCTGAATTTAATTCTAAACAACATGTCATCTTGAAGGAAAAAAATGATACAAGTGCCGAAACCTTTTCAAAGAAATCAAGAGTAAGCAGCCAGCCTCTTAAAGTAGGGAGGGATGTCAAGGGGTCAAATTCATTTTTAAATATCTCAAAAGCAATTGAAAATTTGTTTAACATTTTCTAATCAAAATTGTGTTGACGTGTTATAACTGTTTAAAAATGACAAAATAATTGTTTCTACATCTTTAAAAGGGTCGACATTCCATATGGCAGTCCTCAGTGGGAACATTTATTATATACCCATCAATTTTCCTTTTCTTGATACTGTCAATTTAACAGAGTGTGATCCGATTTTCCGGATTCAACACTGTGGGTTTCCGATTCCGTATCACCACTCTTTGAAACTGATGACGTAGTAGACATTAAATAACGTCTGTATTTAAGCGCATTTTAAAAGAGTTCGTTTAAAAATACCTTCTATACTTATAAATTAAGACATTTCGCAAATAAACTACGAAACGCCTGCACCAGAGTAACTGCTTATACCTTTGGTATTTCAACACGTGTAATATGATGTCCGTAAGCTATAATAAAATTTAACCTGATAAGTAATGATTGAGAATTAAATTAAAAACCTCCTTTTATTTTCGATAAACCAGCTCGAAATAGCAAAAATGAGAGTAAGGTGTTGGACACGCTTTGGCGGATCCAAATCAATGAGAGTTAGCATTAAAATATATCATTGCAATGAAATAATATCAAATGAGTACGTAAACAGTGAATATACTTATTAGGAACTTACTTGGATTATACATAGAAGTTAAGATTTGACAAATGCCGAATAAATAAAATAAGTATTCGTTTCTTGAATGTGCGATTTTAGTTTTGATATGGAATAGAATTTTCCAGAACGGGGTAACCAAGAACGCGGTTTGACTAATCAACGTCATGGCGAAAAGTGAAGGAAGGGTTCATCACGTATCGCAGGCAGATATTCATACCTTGGATGGGACATCTTTGGTTAATACAAAAAAGTTAATAAATAAAATGGAACAATTTGATGCAATTTTAGTTTTGATCGGAAGAATTTATTTTCAAAAAGGGGGTGCCCAGGAAAGCGGTTTGACTAATTTACACCATGGAGGAAAGTGTAGGGCGAGTTAGCCATCGGGCAAATACTTTGGATATGACAACTTTGGTTTAAAAAATGCAAATTGATATGCATACACTAGCGTTTTTTGCTTTTCATACTTTATACCACGACAGATTGGTAGTAAACCTTAGACATTTTTTCTAAGTCTATATGAATAAATAATTTATACGTATGAAGTTAAATTGTGGGGGGTGGGGGTCAGAAATATAAGAAAACAATTTGGAAAAAAATTGGACACAGTATATACGAAAATGAAAAAAAAAAATATGGTTCAACATTTTAGCATTGTGTCATTAATGTGTAAAGTGCTAATTCCCGCGCTTGCGCGGGATATCATCTAGTTGTAATATAAGTTAACGTCAAACCATAGATTTTAAATAGATAGTTCTGTAATTGAAACTTTAACTGGGTATATAATAAATTTATCATTGTAACAGTAACTTGATCCAAAGAGCCGGATCACGTCTCGTTGCCAGGCGCGGATCATCAGATCAAAGTCGACATTTCGCGTCTCGTTAGATATCTGATGATCCGCGCCTGGCAACTCGAGGTGATCCGACCCTTTGGATCAAGTTACTGTTATAATATTACAGATATATTTTACTTTTAAAAATGACACTTCAATTTATCATGTGAAGTAAACGGGGTGGGTTATTTCTAAATCTACGTTTTGAATTGTGTATAGGTCTATAAATAAACATGTATATATTAATCAACGATAAATTCTTACAATGGTCATAAAGGGTCCTATTATCAAGCATGACATTTTTATTAACATATATCATGACTAGTCTCAGCTTTCGTGTCTCCTATCCTTTAACAAATATTGGTGTACAGAGGGGTCGCGATATGGAAAATGCCATGTTTTCATTTGCTGAAATCTGATCCTTATGAAATACACATTATTGATTTTCCGTTTATCTATTTATTCTAAAAATATTAAATATCTTTTGCTTTCGTTTTGTTATATATAAATATAACACCTTATGTAATGAATGATACAAAGTCTGTAAAAAATTGAAAGATTTAAGCTCTAGTATAATCGTAATACGGTTGCTCTCTCTCTCTCTCTCTCTCTCTCTCTCTCTCTCTCTCTCTCTCTCTCTCTCTCTCTCTCTCTCTCTCTCTCTCTCTCTCAATCTCTCTCTCTCTCTCTCTCTCTCTCTCTCTCATACATTCTCTTACATTCTCTTTCTCTCTCTCACACACATTCTATTACATTCTCTCTCTCTATTTCTCTCTCTCTTTCTCTCTCTCTCTATCTCCAACTACTTTATGAAGTTTCGAAATATATGAATAGTAAAAGAATTAAACCACTTATTTAACGTTATCACTTTGTTTACATCTAGATTTATATCAGACTCTATATACAGTGTTACAACAAACGTTGTAAAGTATGAATTAGTCATTTCAATAAAATTTATTATGGAAGTGTATGTTTATCTATCTGCTTAATTTATATTATCCTAAAGTAACTCGAAGTATCGCCTATTCTAGTTATGTAATAGAAACTATAGTCGAGTAAACAAAGCAATGCCGTCTATAAATAGAAGTTGGTTTTTTGGTTTTGATTCTTTGTTAAGGATAGTTAACATTCACGAAGATTTACCGACAGATATGAAATCTTATTATTACTACAACAACAGTAACTATTTACATTTATGCTCTTAATATATGTACATGTACATTTATAAAACCATAATGTGTAGAGGTGTAACCTGGGGTATTTGGGTTGGTCTTAAGTCCGTTGTGGATAAAAGTTGAGATGAATTCAATTTACTTCTTTATTTGATGTAATAAATTACAAAATAGGTATAAATCAAACCCTGCAATAAAATAAATGTGAGTTAGGAAAGATAACTCTTACAAACGTTTAGTTTCGTCAAAATATCAAAATATTCCTCTTTACAAATTAGACTCAAAAATATTTGTGTCTGTGTTTAAATTATCTGCTTATTAAATAAATTTAATAAACAATTATAATCACATTTGTATAAATAAAACTATACATTATCATGTCAAACTTATTTCACATGAGTTCATATTTAAATTACAAAAATACTAAGCTGCAGTTTCATAATACTATTAATACTATGATATATTTATATACAACTATACATGAACTAAGCTTAAACTATGTTTAAACAATGCTTACCTCACATGAGGTGTAAAGGTTGATTAGAAAAAATAATCAGGATAATAAATCTGTAGTTGATAATCTAAATTCAATAACACACAGGTAGGCTTCCAAATAGGTACTGGTTTAACAAAAGAAATTTCCCACTAAAATTGTCACATGACCAATAAATTAACAGCTGACCAATTTTAGCCAATAGAAATACAGAAATACAGGAAAAAGGGTATTCCTTCTAAATATAGATTTTACATTGCCAGAGTTAAAAATAACAAATGATAGGACTTTTACATTAAGGTTAGATAACTGTAAATATTTCAGTTAAATATTGCATTGATTAAATAATAATAATATAAAAATAATACACTGTACCAATATTCAAATATTTTCATGTTAGAAAAAATTTTTGAACATAATCACCAAAATTATGCAATAATACATATAATATAATAAACATATTTAATGCACTAAATTTTACTCTACCACATACTCCCCCCAGTTTGAAATATGTCGTCCCGACATAAACTGAACTCACTTCACCAAATTAGACGTCAAAATATCAAGAATCGCTTTTCCTGCCTCTGGTCGTAAATGTTCTAATAACGGAGAACTAGCTGCTAATGATGTCAGGCAATGGATTCGTTCCTTCCAGTCTGGTGTTGCTGTTCTCATCGACTTCGAAATCTGAAAATCGTCAGTCCTATAACGAAGAGGTAATCGTCTCTCCCGTGTGGATCTGCGAAGTGGAACCATCGGTTGTATTTCCTCGTCTTCGGATTCAGTATGAGATGCATCTTGGTTATCAGGTGCTTCTTCCTGATTCGTCTCATTCTGCGTAGCGCTACTGTCTGTACTGTCCCTCACAGAGATATCTTCTTCAACAGTCGCTGTGTCCCTCGAAGAGTGGGCGTCCCCTTGTGTCTCTGCTGGATCTTGATCTGCTTCAGTCTGAACTTCAGATTCATCAATAATATTTGAATTATTGTCACTTTGTTCTTCTTGACTGATCACAGCATACCTCCATTCTGATTCATCTTCTGAGGAATGTTCAAGAAAATCATCAGTTTTGGAAGGTTCTGTAGAATTGATTGTAGGCTCCTTTTTAAGCATTTTCGATTTTCTCTTGACAGGAATAGGTTTTTGGAGTTGTGGGGTAGGTGTGTCATTTAATATTCCTATGGGTAATAGAAGGTTGCGGTGTAATGTTCTTGTACGACCTTCTCCGTTTTCCTTCTTGACCACAAAAACAGGTATATTCTCATTAGGTTGTCCAATAACTATATAAGGATCATGTTCCCATCTATCTGCCAGTTTATGCTTTCCTTCGAATGCAACGATCTTCACCAAAACTCTGTCTCCAATTTTCACTGTACCTCCTCTGATTTTAGAATTGTAACACTCTTTCTGCTTGTTTCTGGCTTTCTCTGCTGCAGCTGTTGCTAGTTTATGGGCTTGGATTATTCGTTCTCGTAGATCCTTGATGTATTGAGTAGATGGTTCTTTTTCATTCACTCGAAGACCAAATGCTGCATCGACTGGTAATCTTGGGTTATTTCCGAACATCAGAAGATATGGAGTTTGTCCTGTGCTTTCATGTCGAGTGCAGTTATACGCATGAACAAATGGTTTGACATATGCTTTCCAATTGGTCTTTAAGCTGGAATCTAGTGAACCTAACATGTTTAATAGTGTGCGATTAAAGCGCTCACACATTCCGTTTCCCATGGCGTGGTAGCTGGTAGTTCTGGATTTTTCCATACCCATGATTTTACAAAGTTCTTGAATCACTCTGCTTTCAAAGTTGGCTCCTTGATCTGAGTGTATTCTTTCTGGAATGCCATAATGTACAATGAAGTTGTTATAGAACATCTCTGCTGTAGTCTTAGCTAATTGGTTTCTTGTTGGAATGGCCATGGCGAATCTGGTGAAATGATCCGTAATTACCAGTATGTGTTTATAGCCTCCTTTACATGGTTTTAAGGTCAGAAAATCCATGCAAACCAATTCTAATGGAGAGGTGGTTGTGATGTTCACTAAAGGTGCTCGTTGGTTGGTCGGAGTTTTTTCCTCATGTGCATCGGCCGCATTCATCAATCCAGATCTCTATGTCTTTGTGCATTCCTGGCCAGTAAAATCTGTCGCGTATCAAAGATAAAGTTCTATCCTTGCCAGTGTGGCCCATGTCGTCATGTAACGCTTCAAGTACTGTAGACGCATGTTCGATAGGGAGCACAAGTTGATGTCTGGTTTCTTCATCTATATGTGTAACACGGTGAAGTACTCCGTCTATCAGTTTTAGGTGGTTGAACTGTCTGAGTAGAGGATTTGATCCTATTTCATTCTTGGACGGTTTCTGTTCATTTCTCACATACTCTATGACACGGTGGATGTCTGGATCTAAGGACTGTGCTTTTTTCCAATCTATGATGTTTCCAGTGCTCATTCCTCTCGGGTCTATATCATTAAGTATAACATCGGATGAAAGAGTCAATGATTCTACGTATGATGAAGTGGCAGAATTGCAGATAGCTTGTACTGTCTCAATACTCATTGGAAGACGACTAAGAGCATCTGCGTCAGCATTACTTCTTCCTGGTCTGTACTTGATATCGAAATTAAATGCTGCCAGTGCTGCTAACCATCGATGACCCGTCGCATCAAGTTTTGCTGTTGTTAACACGTAGGTAACTGGGTTATTGTCTGTAAAAACGGTAAATTGCTGTCCATAAAGATAATCTTTATATTTATCACAGATGGCCCATTTAAGTGCTAGAAATTCTCTTTTATGTGGTGGATAATTCTTTTCTGCTTTGTTTAATCCTCTGCTGGCATAGCTGATTACACGTTTATGTCCATTTTGTTGTTGATAGAGTACAGCTCCTAGTGCATCACCTGAAGCGTCCGTATGAAGTTCATAGGGAAGTGAACTGTTGGCGTATCCTAGAATAGGTGATGACGTCAGATGTTTCTTGAGGGTCTCGAAAGCTTGGTCTTGTGCTTCTCCCCATTTCCATTCTTTGGTCTTTGTCTTCCTTTTTGTCTTCTTTATTGGCGTTGGCATGAGATCTGTCAGTGGTCTGCTAATTCGACTGAAGTTTTCAATGAATCGCCTATAGTAGCCGACAAATCCAAGAAATTTCCGTACTTCCTCTGGAGTTTTCGGTTTCGGCCAGTTAATAACTCTTTCTGTTTTATCTGGATCCATTTCCACACCTTCTTCAGACACGACATGGCCGATGAACTTCACTTTTCTCTTAAAGAATTCACATTTTCCTGGAGATATTTTAAGATGAGCTTCTCTGATGCGGTTGAAAACTAATTTGATGTTTTGAAGATGTTCTTCGAATGTTTTGCCAAAAATTATAATGTCATCTATGAAAACACAGCATATGTTTAAGTTGTAATCTGCTAGTAGATTTTCCATAAGTCTTTGGTAGGTTGCTGGAGAATTGGTCAAACCGAAAGGCATACGATTATATTCAAAGAATCCAAGTGGTCCAACGGAAAATGCAGTGCGTTCTTTATGATCTTCATATATTTCTACCTGGTGATATCCAGACTTCATGTCGATGTGCGAAAAGAATTTGTTACCAGATAAACAGTCGAGTAATTCCTCAATCCTTGGAAGAGCATAGCTGTCTTTTCTTGTCAGTTTGTTTAATTGACGGTAATCGACACACATCCTAAGAGTACCGTTTTTCTTTCTCACTAACACAACATTAGACGCATATGGCGAATGTGATGGTCTGATGATACCAGTGTCTAATAATTGTCGCAGGTGTGATCTCACTTCATCGTACATGGATGACGGAATCCTTCGGTATCTTTGTTTGAAAGGAGTGTCGTCTGTAAGATCTATCCTGTGTTTTACCATGTCTGTATGGCCAACATCATTATCTCCCTTGCTAAATATATCTGAATAAGTCAATAGGAGATCTTTTCCGCTTCGTAACTGTTCTGTGGTTAAATCACTTTCTGTTATATCGACTTCATCTAACAGTTCTGTTGTCTCAGATTTCCACGGTTGCAGATTCTCAACAATAACAGGCTGTACTTCACATATGATTCGTTTAGGCGGTATCGTTATTGTTCTTGTAGTAACATTAGACAATCTTACAGAAATTATTCCGTTCTTCTTATAACTATACGGTCTCAGAGTGTTCGTGACATCAATATCTTTGTAGTCCGGTGTTAAAGTAGAGGACTGTAAAACTGATGAAGTTTTCTGATACGGAATTTCTTCGTCATAAAATCCATCAACATCAACAACACTGTTTGGCGGGAGCGTAATTCTATTCACTGTTCTCACAATTGCAAGTCTATTGTTCCTTTTTCTGAGTAAGTTTTCACGTATTTTCAAACATCTGAAGCTGAAGTACCATGGTGTAGTCAGAGATAAATTCTGTAAATATTGAACTCCATGTTCTTCTTTGAGTAGTTGCATCATGGATTCCAAAACGTTGGTTCCAATTAAAGCGGGTGTTTGTTGACTGTATTTACTGTCAGGTACCACTAACATTACATGTTCTGATGTATGAGAAATGTTTTTAGGTATTTCCAAATTAACTTCTATGTAGCCTTTGTAAGGTAACTGAGTTCCTCCTGCACATTCAATCTGTAGAATGTTGTCTAAAGTTTTCATGTCAACACTATGAGATAGTTCTTTGTTGTAAAAGGATTCACTTATAGTTGATACGGTGGACCCTGTATCTATAAGAGCTGGTATCTTTTTCCCGTTGATAATAATTTCTGTTTCTGTAGGAGGTCCAAATATCCCTGGTGGTATTGGTGTTTTTACGCAATTGTTTGTAATAATGGGACCACGAGATATCTTGTTATTCCAGCCTAATACCGGCCCCTCTGTATAGGCTTCCTGGAGTTTAAATTGTGACGTGAATGGTCTAGTCTCACACGACATCCTATGGCTATGTGTCCAGGTTGTCTACATCGACGACAGATGATCTCTCCTCTGTTTATGTCTGCAATTGGTCCTCTTTCTTTTTGTTGAAACTGTTTGTTGTCAGCTGATGTTTGATACATGTTTGACTTTCTCTGTTGTTGTCCATGGTATGCTCCTCTGTATTGTGTTCCTCTGTAATGTTGATTTCCTCTGTATTGCTGTGGAGTGTTTTGCTGTTGAACGGAGGACACCAGTTGTTGTACCATTCCCTTTAATTCTTTCATGTCACTGTTTTCAGCTGTACTGTTTGTTGATTTGCATATAGCTGTATTTGATTTGGATGTTTTCTGTTGATCTTGCTGATGATCTTTTTCAATTTGTCTCAGCGCTATTCTTAACTTGTTAAAGTCTTTTATATTGTCATATTTATATCCACTTATTTCTTTAAGTTCCTGTCGCAGTCCTGTCCAAAGCATTGAATGTAACATGGAATTAACTTCGTTTTGTCTCACTATTCCTTTCTCCAATCCCTTTCCAATGATTTCCTCCAGTCTCCCACTCCATGCAGTGATGTCTTCATCTTCTTTCTGTCTTGCTCCATAAAATTCTGCTAATAACTGTTGTTTATTTTCTACACTGCCGTACACACTATCTAATGTTTCTAAAATATCGCTTAATGGTTTATCTGGGCCTTGGTACATGACTATTCTGGCTGCTGATCCTGTTAGCGACCTTCTGATGGCGAAATCTTTTTGTTCCCGTGTATAGCCTGAATCTTTTAGCACCATTTTCACCTCGTACCTCCAGATGTCATAGGTTGTATCTCCTTTGTTATCTCCACCGGAGAATGTTCGTATTTTCGGGGGATACGGAGACAAAGTTGTCACAGATCGTGTCCTTGATATGCTCGTTCCCTCGGATGGTAAACTGAGTGGAAATATTTTTGGTTTTACATCTTGTTTTACCTCTGTTTGTTCCATTTTACTAGCATCTGGTGGAATATCTTTTGTTTGGGCTATATAATCTTTCATCCATTGTCCAAGTTCTGCTGGGTTGTTTCCTTTTGGATTTAGTCCCATCGATTGAAATGTGTGTAGCATCCTTTCATAGACCGCTTTGTCAACTGGTTCAGACCCAAAAGGACTAGTAGGTTGAGTTTTGATGACATTATCTTCCTCTTCGCTCATGATGAATGATAATTCAATTCAGAATCACAATAAATTTTCACTTTGAATTCACTTATTTCATTCACATTGATTTCACATATTAATATATTTCACAAAACACAAGCACTAGAATTTCCTCTCCTAATTCCAGAATTCCCATAGAAATCACTTGAATTCACAATTTCCTTTCACATATTATCACTAAAATTCACTATTAATATTGTTGTTATAAACTCAAAATGATAATAATTTTCTATAAATACCAATGTAAATGTTCATTCAACAAAATGTTCACTATGCAGAGTCAATGTTAAATATGGTTCTCAAAAATAAGTATCTAAAGCTAAATTTCTAATGGAATTAAATCTTAATTAAAGAATTACTGTTCGTTTTTACATAGTCAGAATAATAATGTTCGTTGAGCAGGTGCTGTCACTACCGGAAATAAACAAAGTGTCTGTAAATGTAAAGTTCAAACCCTTCGGCTGGTTGGTTCCGGAAAGTCAATCACAGTCTGTTGATGATCCACAAACCACGTTGGGCGCCATTGTAACCTGGGGTATTTGGGTTGGTCTTAAGTCCGTTGTGGATAAAAGTTGAGATGAATTCAATTTACTTCTTTATTTGATGTAATAAATTACAAAATAGGTATAAATCAAACCCTGCAATAAAATAAATGTGAGTTAGGAAAGATAACTCTTACAAACGTTTAGTTTCGTCAAAATATCAAAATATTCCTCTTTACAAATTAGACTCAAAAATATTTGTGTCTGTGTTTAAATTATCTGCTTATTAAATAAATAAACAATTATAATCACATTTGTATAAATAAAACTATACATTATCATGTCAAACTTATTTCACATGAGTTCATATTTAAATTACAAAAATACTAAGCTGCAGTTTCATAATACTATTAATACTATGATATATTTATATACAACTATACATGAACTAAGCTTAAACTATGTTTAAACAATGCTTACCTCACATGAGGTGTAAAGGTTGATTAGAAAAAATAATCAGGATAATAAATCTGTAGTTGATAATCTAAATTCAATAACACACAGGTAGGCTTCCAAATAGGTACTGGTTTAACAAAAGAAATTTCCCACTAAAATTGTCACATGACCAATAAATTAACAGCTGACCAATTTTAGCCAATAGAAATACAGAAATACAGGAAAAAGGGTATTCCTTCTAAATATAGATTTTACATTGCCAGAGTTAAAAATAACAAATGATAGGACTTTTACATTAAGGTTAGATAACTGTAAATATTTCAGTTAAATATTGCATTGATTAAATAATAATAATATAAAAATAATACACTGTACCAATATTCAAATATTTTCATGTTAGAAAAAATTTTTGAACATAATCACCAAAATTATGCAATAATACATATAATATAATAAACATATTTAATGCACTAAATTTTACTCTACCACAGAGGTGTACATAGATCTAAAAATAAATCTGTAAATATAGACTGTATGTAAACGAAGATAAAGTGAAAGTAAAAATCGAAACGAGTAATTACATACATTGGTTTATTAGCTTGTCCTAAATTTCTATAAGTATATAATTTTTGTTCATTTTGTTTCTTTTTACATTCAGTAAACAATATCCTTTATATTCGATGTTGCTAAAACGCGGAACGGAAATTAAAAAAAAAAACCCAAAAATCTTAACAGTCAATCAAGCGCTAGTTGATATTTTCTTAAATTTATTTTATAGATATGTTCAAAAACAAAATCATAGTATATAAAGTAAAAATATCTTGTTCGTTTTATATTTTTGTCATTATTTATGTACTTGGATATATAAATATAGAAAGAGTTTGTTAAAAACAAATATTTGTGAAAAACAAATATCATAGAATATAAAAAAAGGTTAGAATGATAAGGTGGCTTAAATTCCAAAAAAAAAAAATCAATTTAATTTTCTTAAACGTTGTTACCGATAGCACCATATTATGATTAAAAAGCTGTTCAGTAGTCTTGCATAGTTTCTGTTTCTTAGGCTGTTGCTGTAAAATGCTATTATGTCCTATGCGGACAGATTTGATTTTTATAAACTAGTTCGATCGTGGATTTTTTTCTAATTTAGTTATTGTACCTGTGGCTGTATGAATAGTTAATACAACACAATCACCTTTGTAAAGAAATATGGTAGAAAATACTCGGTGGGTGTAAATACATCTAGATTTTTTCAGTTTATATGTGTTAATACATGTAACCGAAAAATAAGATCGTAGAGGTTTTTTTAATTCAGTTATTGTACATGTATATGCAGCTGTATGAATGGTCAATACAACACAGCCCCCTTCTCTAAAGAAATACGAGAGCAATGTATCGATAAGTTCGATACAACCGAGAGTTGACCGAAACCAAACTCACAAAAATTTACGATAATCATTCCTTTGCATATAGATATGTTGTCAATTTAGTCATCAAGGAAAGTATCAGGTGATTAGAGATATAAGAGAGATAACTCACGATGAATATCATTCACATTCATATTTTTAGAATAATGATGTAATGCCTAATTTATGTTCCGAAATAAGCATGCGAGGATCCAAAGAAGGAGACCGCATGCCCACGCTCCCCCTGCCCGGAATTTCAAAACTATAAACGATCCTGATGATCTGCTAAACTTAGTCCTAACATTTATCATAGAACCATTCTAACAAGAGCTTGGACTTTAGGTAGGTGTGTCAAACAGCAGTGTGATATAGACCTATCATTTTCATTGCTGGCCACTCAGCCATGGCTCTTTGAAAATCAACAATATTTGTCTGGATTTTGAGCGACATTGTAAGACTTCGCAATCTATGCACAATTCACTCGGAACCAGCGTCATTTTAAACTTGTTTTAATTCAAGAAATAGAAAGTTTCGTCCTACCGAAAGTCCAAGGTATTGTTAAAATGGTTCTAATAGCAGCCAAATCAAGTGCAATCAATTTTTTTTAATATGTACATGTGTCATGTTCTAAATTTTAAATGTACTGGGTGGGTGTAAATTCAAGTATTACAACATGACAACGTGTAAATTTGTATTTTTATTCACCCAATAAATTTAAAATTTACAACACGACACATGCTTGAATAAGGCAAAACTGTTCATGAGTATACAGTGGTTAATGATTCCATACTTCTATTTTTCAGGTTAAAATGGAATGTGGATCGTGTGGTGTTGAAAAAGAAAACATGCAGAGGTGTTCGAAATGTCACATCGTGTACTATTGCAGCTGACAATGTCAGATAAAAGATTGGAAAAAATCACAAAAAACTGTTTAAAGGGTTTCTTAACAAAAGTGAACAAAATGGAGATGTGACGTCAATGTCAGGCGCCCCTAACGTCTTAAATGATCAAGGATGTCCAAACTCATATGTGATATATCCAAGTGATTCTTGTGCAGCTTGCAGAGAAAAGGGTCACCTAAAAAGATGTGGTCGCTGTCTTGCCGTCATGTACTTTCCAAATTTTGTCAAAACGAACACTGGTACCAACTATGCATAGCTGTCAACAAAATCAGGACGTTGTCAAAGTTATACAAACTGATGGTTATAAAAGCAGATAAGAGAAGCGAATGTAAAACGACTTCAGTTGAGGAGACTTTAAAGCCTTTTTATTAATGGCTTTGATTCAGCGAGAGGCGTAAGCAAAGGGAGTTATGAATTTTGTCCCATGCGCTGTTTTGATTAGGTTGATCTTTCGATAAAAAAATCGACAACCAAAATGGACAGGAAACAAGCAAAGCTTCATTAAGAAAGAAAGTTTCCAATGCAAACAATCGTGGGTACTTTTGACGAACTTGAAGATAATGTACCTGGTTGCATCTATCCACACCCGATGGTGTATAACATTAGAACTTCTTTTGTTGGTTTTATAACCAGATATCATTACCATAAGCAACAACACTGTGTCTACGTCGAAGTAAGTTTTCTAACAACATTTTTCTCAATTAATCTGTCTTCATGATCCCACCATCTCTACTGTGAACTGTGTGGACAAACCGAGATCCGAGTAGACGAAGTGGAAGACGTTCATTTATTTGATATTTAAAACTGTTTGTTATTGAGGAATAAAAAAAGTCGCTATTGATTTGCTTTTAAGAGTGGGAAAGATTTACTAAATCATTAAGGTCTATTTTATCATTTTGTAGGTAATGATCATGATGAAATTGTATTGTTTCAAATAAGGTTTCATCAAGTATGATTTCGGTTTATTCGTTTTGTTTCATGTGTTGTTTTTGTTTTGTTTCTATATTAAAGTTTTTGTTTGTTTGGATTTTTCGATGCCAAGACAGAGTCTAATAACTTGATAATTAAAGTCTTGTGATTTTCGTTTCCTATTCCTACCAATAAAATCTTCATTATTGTTTGTAAAGTGATTTATTTGAAAGAAAATGTAAGATTTTTTTTTCAATAAGGAAATAAAAACAAAAGTGTAATACAATTTAAGAAAAAAAATATTAATTCTGAGTAAATTGTGTCACACAGGAAATCTGTGAAACCTATTTCATGATGTCAAAACGAATCGGTGACGTTATCTACTGATTCTTTAATTTCCCAAGGACTGAAATTGTTTAATCGTAAACAATATTGAAAAGCGAAATCGCCAATTTTCCTTATATTAGCTTGGACTAATCGTTTTATATATTTTCCTAAGAAAGGCATTATAGTTAAAGAAATCACATTAAATGTGAACAAAGTGAGGTATTATATCTAAAAATATTCATCAAAATAAAAAGAAATCGGCCGAACTGTTGTGAACACCATATTTGCAAAAGTTATTCATGATAACAATGTAGAATCAAAGTTTGAGTCAGCAAAACAAATAACCCAACATATTGAAACTCATGCAGACATAGATCCAGTCGGCAGAAAGAAAGTCGCAATTCAAAAGATCTCTATACGAACTGCATTTAGAAAACACTCCATCTCCATTTAGCAATGTTCTTTATTATGTTTTTTATTATGTTTCTTCTCTATCTTCCTTTCTTGATGATAAGCTCTGAAATTATACAATGACCAGCAACCGGATATTCTCTGGGTTTCAGAAGGACAAAGTGATCTAGATGTCAATGTTTCGTTTCTATTTCAGGCGTCGTATCTATTAAGCAGTGAAATTAACCCATACATATACAGACTATTTGACAGAAAGTTTCAGAACATTTTTGTAATATCGTGATAATAGTAATCCGGAAATATTGTATTTGATTAAGTTTGGTTTATATATTTATATGAAAGTGAGTTAATAAACAAGAAGTCCGAGGAGTGGAACCATGTGGGTTGAAGAGGTATCACACTTGGCGACGAGGATAAACTGGATAAAGTTCCAAATGTGTAAAACCTTACGGTGCACGGGAGAGAAAAACGGCAGCCTTCCTAAGTGATTTATCAGTGGTGCAGAGCTTCGATGTACACGGAGACTCGACAACAGTAAGTGCGCGGTGACAAAAATGGCTTCGTTTTTGTGAAATATACTGTACAGGCAAGGGTGTAACAAGTAATGAACAGAGGAAAGCTCTACCATTACATTGTTGGGGTGTAGAACTTCAAGATGTATATTTCACATTTGAGCCCAAGCGACCTGGTAATGGGGAGACTGAGTACAGTGTTGTGAAAAAAAAGTTTAACGATTATTTCGTGCTTCAAGAAAATGTCAAGTATGAGAGACATTTGTTTCGAAACATGATACAAAAATCAGACAAGGATGTTAATTAAATTATCACACGTTTGCGTTAGCGAGTGGAATTTGTAAATTCGGTTAGCAGAGTGATAAACGAATTCGGGACCAAGTCATAGAGAAGTGCATTTCACATCACTTAAAACGAAATATTCTGGAAAAAAAGGATGAATTTCATTTCGAATAAAGTAAACAAAAGGCAAAATTTAGTTCGAGATTAGTGTTAAAGCTGAAGCGGACTCTGGTGTGAATTATGTGGTTAAATCTCGTAATGCAAAGCAGCAAAAGCAAAATCGACATACGTATAAGAGGAGATATTACAAGTGTGGTGGAATCGACCATATCTTTTACGAAGAAAATTGTCCAAAAAAAGAAGTGGTGTGTTACAAGTGTCACAGAAATGGTCACTTTGCAAAACTATGCAAAACTAAACTGAAACATGTGAACTTTAAGAAACGTCCAAACAAGAACAAAGTTTTAGTGGACATTGATGATTCTGATGATGAAGATAACGTATTCATTGTTAATGCCGAGAAACAAGTATTTAGTATTGCTGTGAAGATAAAAGGAGTATTGACGGATATAATAATAGATTCGGGAACAACCTGCAACCTTCGATGTAGCAGGAAGTTTCACAAGAGGAATTTCAGTTCGAAAAACTTTTGTCATGACAGAATTCATTGTTGTGGAAGAATATGCACGGAATTTTCTGGGTAAAGAAACTTCATTTTGTCTGAATGTTTAAAGACTAAGTTCAGAAAATGTGAACAATGTCAGAAAAAGTGACTTGTTGGATCAGTTCAGTAATGTATTCAGTGGACCCGAAAAACTAAAAAAAACTTTCAGTTAGAGATTTCCATCGAAAAACAGTGAAACCTGTTGCTCAGAGTGTTCGACACGTACCATTCAGTATTAGAGGAAATCGACAAAAAACTTTAGGAACTATCAGATATTGGCATAATAGAGAGAGCAGAAGAACCTACTTCATGATGTAACCCCAAAACCTAATGGGGATAAAAGACTCTGTGTCGATATACGACAGGTCAACTAAGCAATTATACGTGAAAGTCATTCTATACCTGCAGTAGGTAAAATTCTACAGAACCTGAACCGGAGCAATGTATTTAGCAAACTTGACTTGAAACTTGTTTTTCATCAGACAGAGTTAAGTGAACAATCTAGGAGCATTACAGCATTCGTGACGCATTAAGGACTTTTTCGGTATAAACGCTTTATGTTTAATGTTAGCTGTGCGCCCATGATGTACCAGCAAATGATATTTCAAGTTCTTCAAGGATGTACTGGAGTTAGACACATTTTTAATGGCATTATTGTTCATGGTGAAACTAAGATCGAACATGACAGAATCCTTAAAGGGCTGTTGTAGAGACTCAGAGAAAAAAAAACCTAACTCTTAATATCTACAAGTGTCAGTTCGATTTATCGCAGATTGATTTCATGGGTCATCTGTTGTCTGCAAGAGGAATCGGTCCTGACAAGTCCAAGATTAAAGCTGTAACGAAAGCTAGACGACCAGAAACCGTTGAAAAGATCAAAGGTTTCCTTGGTTTAGTCACCATTCTTGATAGATTTATATCTGATCTTGCAACTTTATCTGAACCACTAAGAAAATTAACAAAATAGAATGTAAATTTCTTTCTCGGGACAGAAACAATAGTAATTGATCGGAAAGTTGAAAAAGAAGTTGACAAATGCAGAAACTCTTGGTTACTTCGACACTAAAGCGAAAACACAACTTGTTACAGAAGCCAGTCCTGTTAGTCTTGAAGTCGCTTTGTTACAAATTCAGAATGGGGAAAACGAATTATCTCCAATGCAAGCCGAAGTCTTACAGATGTGGAGAAACGCTATTTTCAAACGGATGTAATTTGGCATAATATGGACATGTGAACGTTTTCATATGTACCTCTGTGGAATCGACTTTTAATTTCTTACAGATCATAAACCTGTGTAATACATTAATCAGCAAAGTCCGAAGCAAGTGCAAGAATCAGTAGATGGGTGTTACGTCTACAACCATATCGATTAAAGGTTGTCTACATCAAAGGAAAGGACAACAAAGCTGATCCGTAATCACGATTGACACAGATGAATTAGAGAAGAGTCGTACAGACAAATACTGAGAATGTTTTGAAACTCATTCCCCTACATTCTGTTCCAGAAATATCTTTTTATTCTATGATACAGATGACAAGGACCAGGAAATCCGTGACCGAGTTGCAGAGAAGAAAGGAATCGCGAAATACCATGCGGATGAGAAATTCCAGGCGAAGGAAGTGAGATCGCAGACGGTGACAAAGTTCTTCTTACACAGCGTGGAAACGAGCTGTGTACAATATTTGAAGGGGAACCCTACGAAGTTGTGTCCAAGAAAGGAAACAGTGTAACCGTACAGAAAAATGGTGCTCGTTATAAACGCAACGTTACTCATGTGAAAAAGTACCGTGAACCAATTTCTGGTGATAATGCGTGTGAACCGAATCATGTGAATGTAAAATCACCTGAATTCGAGAAAAGTGAAAGTGTGCCTGATATGTTAGTGAATTCGCCTCCAGTAAGGACCAGGATGTTTTTTTTTCTATTTTTTTTTAGTTCGACATAAGACAACTATTACTTAAAAGTCATTTTATTATAAAGTTTAAATAGCATTATTTCATATATGCAGTGGGTAATCATTTTTAATTTTTTTTTAGTAGTTTGTTGACAGTGAATGCTATATATAAATAAAATTATCCAGAGACACTAGTGATTCTATATATCGAAAGAATAAAAAAAATGAGTGTGATGCAAAATCTTTGGTTTTTTTTTAATTGTGTAAAATTGATAGTTTTATTCCGAAAAGTGAAGGACTGAAATATCGTAATAATAGTAATCCATAAATATGGTATTTGTTTGAGTTTTGTTTATATATGCATGTGTTACCGGAAGTAAGTTAATGAACAAAGGATCAATGCAGTGGAACCATGTTGCTTGCTTTATTTGCGAACAGTTAAATCTAATACAAAGTTATCACAATGTTGTTTGGCTTATTAAAACGTTTGCGATGAACTCAGAAAATAGACAGATCAATTGACAAATGTCCATGAAGCCCACTACCAACATTGTGAAATTCATAGCCCCTTGGTGAGGGGTTCAGACCCTTCGGTGAGGCCAATATTGCCCTATCGTAAAAATGTATAAAATCTTAGAAATTCTTCTTCTCTACTCCCATATATTTTCGAAAAAACTAAAGGCAGTGTTGTGATGTCTATGAAGCCTTCTTTCTAAATGTTGAAATTTATGATCCCCTGGGGCATGGTTTCAGACCCATGGGTGGGGCCAATATTGCCGTATAGTGAAAAATAATGTATTAAATCTTTTAAAATCTTCTTCTATACTAGTACTCCCATACATGTTTCAGAAAAAAACTGAATGTATGGTTATAAAGTCAACAAAGCCTTCATTCCTTATTTTCATGAATGAATGTTTTGGAAACATCAAATAATAAAAGCATGGTAACAGTCAGAGAAATATCAGATAAAGGTATATACTTCTAAATGAAGCTGAAAATGCAAACATGAGACTTTCTGACATGTGTATTTAAGTCTATGATACTTAAATGACCGTCAAGACCTGTGGGACTCTTCTTGAAAGAACTTCTAATAGATGATGTACACGTGTACATACGAAAACAAAAATAGGCGTTTTTATGGAAATAATGTAAACAATGTAGTTTTTGTTCATAAAACATTTATATAAAAACAGAGATGCTACGCAAGTGTTCAAACAAAATTAATTGTACCATGTACAAGTTATGTATATATTCATAGGATAATCGTTTTTCTTTTGTTCAAAACTAATTATTCGCTCAATGTTTAAAAGCCAAATACCTATTCCATCTGCAGTGTATGTTTTGGTAATAAAAGTCCCCTTTTTATGTCTTTCAAAATTTTAAGAATTATAATTCTTATCATGAAAATCATATGAAAAATTAAAGTAAAAAGTACGTAAAAATATTATTTTTGTAATGTCATTGTCGATATGATTATAGCCAGTGCAGCAAAGCGACCTTGAACCAGTGCGCGGGAAAAAGAACATGCTAAACCTAAAGATTCATTAAAAAAAAATTAGCAATATCCCAGCATGTTTTCTAGCTCTCGAAGTGCTTTGCCAAAAATGGCTGATATTTAGGTCACAATTTACGGATTCGTGAGGTTTGAAGACACGTTTTGAGTACTGTAAATTCCTAATTAAACGCGAGGAATTAATATCCGCGTAAAATTGCGAGAATCTCGCTTTAATTTTTTGGACAGATTTAAACTAATTGGAACTATGATAAAAATTCGGCGTTCGTGATTTCATATTCTCGCGATTTGATGCTATACCGTTGAATCGCGGAATTAAGTACTCTCGTAAAATAAGGATCTACAGTATCGTACAAGCTTTAGTGAGAACCAAAATATAAACATTTAATTACACGCTTCCAAAAAAATTTGATGCAAGGCGTCACAGTGATCTCGCGCTATATTTTTCGCGATAAATTTAGAGGTGGGTCAAACATCTGCACTGCGTGCACTCGCTATTTCAGTGTTTACTGCGATTTCTCGGTTGGATAGTTCTCTAGATTCTTTTTGGCTTAGATAAAGGGATGTTACTGCCACATTATTTTTTATAAATGAAAAGAAATGAGAAAAAATAAACAGTTAAACAGTTAAAAATAATCTATTTAGAATTGCATATAATACAACCGTTAAATTCGAAAATCGGAAATTACACACCTACACGGGTTGGGTGGGGGCATAAATACAAAGTATATTTAGCATGCAAAAAAAAATTTAAAAAAAATTTAAAAAAAATTAAAATAAAAGTTATGTACCGCGAGAAAAAAAAATCAGATAATAAGGGACAAAAGAAAAGTAAAATTTATCGTTTACAGATTTAATCAAAATACAGACAAATTACAGTATACAGACTGATAGATCTATTTTCTCGAAAAGTAACGGGCGGTTTTGGGGTTGTAGGAATGTATCTTGTCTGAAAGAACTAGATTTGATATGGTCAAGTGTCTGCCCCAAATTTTAACAAATTCTTAAATAGTATCGTATACAAATCAAATCTTCATAAATCATTATTAAATGTAGAACATTAGTTATATACCACCGGTTATGAGGGCGATAGCATGTTTATTGTCCCCCGAGACACAAGTTTTTCACGAGGCGAAGCCGAGGAAAATATATGCCATTGAGGGGGACAATAAACGTGCTATCTTCTGAATAGTCAGCAAATATGTACAGTACCCGCAACGTTATTATTTACAATCCTATCCTTTCATATCGTGTATCATTCCTATTGTATCGTGCGTGTATACTGTTCTATCGTGCGTTAATTATTTCCTATCGTGCCTGAATCCTCTCAGATTAATAGTAACGGTTTAATTTATTAGTTTTTCTGTTTATCCTTTCGTGTTAATCGTATCTTGCCTATTTATGAGCAAGTTATTTTATTTTGAAGTTACAAGTCGATCGGTGCTCCGTAAACGATAATTAATCGGACACATAATGTACAACCCTATCCAGCATTCTATTAAACTAACAATATTAAGCTATATGTATCTAATTTCTTTAAAACGAAGACACTAAAAAAAATATTATACTTTGTCCCGAGTTTTTGCTTCCACCACTTTTCGCTTGATATTTCGATAATTATAAATACCTTTGTTCTCAAACTATGTTCATCCACTAATATGAAAAATGTCCAGATTATCTGCTTTGAAACGCCCCCTCTACCGCTTCAGGTTTCAATACAAATCCCAACATAGAAATTCTACGGAGATTTTGTATTGTATCAGCCATTATTAAGCCCGGATGATAACGTTGTAAAATTGCGCGAGGTGTCCCGATAACTTCCGAATGGAGAAAAGATGTAAACATCTCCGTAAGGAATTTGTTTTCGTTCCTGTAAACTTTAATTTTATGAGTGAAAAGGGATAATTTGTCAATGAAGATATCTTGGATATTTTCAATTTCATCGATTTTAACTGTACTTCTTTCACATGTATGTATATTTTTATCAACAATCATCAAAAAGTGATGGAAGCAATAACTTGGGACAGACTATAGAAACAAAAATCTATTTTTAGGAACAAGGTAACATATTTATCTGTACGTCGGACTGCATAAACATTAACGTGTATGCAATTTAATTAGTTTATTTTTACAATGGTTTTACCAAAATAATGATATTTATGATAGATGTAATATTTATACATAACAAGAGTGATATTTTAATTGTGCCATCTATTTTCCGTGTGATTCGTTGTCGGGCTGAGCTGTCCGGCGATCGCCTGGGTTGTTTGGAAATGAAAACAATGTGATTACATTGTAATAGAGATAATTAATTGATTGATCATTTAGCTTTATTTTCAGTAGAATCGTTTTAAATGACGCAACTATGTTTAAAAATATGACAATCGTTAACAAAAATAAATTCTTCTTAATATATCTTGTTTCGTACGTTCTGTTTATCAAATTATCCCATCATTGGGATAATCGTGAAAATGTTAATGTGATAATTCGTTTATCATAAACATCGTTTATCTTTTCCTATCGTGTATGAAATCCTATATTATCGCGTGTGTATCCTGTTCTATCGTGCGTTTATCCTGTCCTATCGTGCATGAATCCTATCCTATCGTTTATGTTGTAAGAAATAACGTTGCATTTACATGTACTTTATTTTATTTTACCGATGAAAACTTTATTTGCCGGCATGCGCAATGCAGAGTTTCGTGATGGTTAACGAATTATAGTTATTGGACTTTGAATTTAACTTAGCGACTCGGATTACACCAGAAGTGTTCCGAAATTAAAAACGTGGAAAATCGAATGCCTCCGGTGAATAGTTTTGATGACTATTCACCATTGGCGGATATCCTAGGAACTATTTCACAGTTAGATAGAATAACATGTTCATTTGTTGTAATTTTTCATAGAAAATTTACATAGAGGTATAATAAATATCAAAATGTTTACAACGAAGGATTTTTGTCTTTTTTCTTTGTTTCAAAGCAACTAAAATAAATCTAACTATGCAATCAAATGAAATTTTACTGTTCCAAAATTTGTTTTAAATCATCATTGTATCGCACAATCTATATTTAGAAAATGTATTATTAGTTTTCGGTTTTTATGGTTATTTTTAGAGTTTTCAAGTAAAAATGAGGATCACCATGCACGTTTATAAATCTAATTTGTTTGAATGGTTGAACGTGGAGATGCCATTGCAAAAAGTTGTTACCAATTGACATTATTTTTCGAACGAATTCATTTCACTTTTTTTTCAATATACACTCCGATAATTTTAGGTCTAAAGATACTAAATGATAGTAATGTGGAAGGAAAAATATTATATACTGAATTTGGTACACCTATTGTGACGAATTATTTAAATGGTATAACGAATTACCGATATAGCCAAGTAAATTAATTGGTTCCTAGCAAGTCGCTATAACCGAGTTTTACTGAATGATAAATAAAACAGCTCGGGAGTTCACCCCTCTTACTGATTTTGCTGTTTTCGGCTGATATGGTATGTGATAAGAAAAAGGACATCTATTTATATGCACAGTGAAATCATCTGCTAAAATTACGTACATTTTTGGAAAGTCGTTGTTCGTTTTCTTATCTTAATATTCTACGAACTAAAGCTTTTGCTTTCGTTTCCCCCATATAAATATAACCCCGTATGGAATTTAGATTAAAGTTGTGCACAATTAAAAGGTGTGAGTTCAGGTATAAGTATGTAGCTATTGCATCTGCCTGTATCTATCTTCATGTCTTACTCTCTCCTCCTTCTTTAATTCAATAATACCTTTTAGTATTTTTTTTTTCAATTTTCGTTGAAAGCAGTACTAGTATTACAATACAAGTGTGATACAAATGTATCCAAATTGATGGAATGACAGCCTCAATGTTTCAATCTCTTTATCATCATAAGTCAGGAAAAACCTATTCTTCCAGTTTGATATTAGCACCATGCAAACTCAATTTCAGGATAAATCAAATACAGTATAGAAATTAATACCATGGAGTAAAAGGATTTAAGGATGATTCAAACCTTTGTTGTGTTTTTTTTTTCAGGGTAAAATGACCACAAAGTGCAGAATTTGAGGAGGTGAAAAAGAAAACATGTCGAGTTGTTCAAAATGTCACATCGTACATGTAAGCTACTGCAGCCGAAAATGTCAGATGAAAAATTGGCATAAATCACATAAAAATATGTGCAAAAGTCTCAAAACCAATGAGCAGAACGGCGATGTAACGTCACTAATAAGCGCTCCAGAAGAACTACACAATCAGGAATGTTCACCCGTATCTTGTACAGCTTGCGGAAGAAAATTTGGTCAAAATAAAAACTGGTACAAACATAAACAAAACTGTCAACAGAATCATGGAATCGTTGAAATCCAAACTGATGGTTATAAAAAGCTAATAAGGAAAACACATGTGGAGCATCTTCAATCTACAATATTTCAACGTACTTTTATTCATGTTTATGACTCAACTCCAAACGAAAACTTCAGGATTTTTGGTCCTAATGCCATGCGCAGGTCTGATTATGTTGATTTCTCAATCAGGAAATCGCTCTTTCGCAATATTAATGGCATAATTATATTGTTTGAAATCATTTTTTTATTATTACCACTTCTTGGTTTGGTTCTTTTGCTTTGTATAGATGATTTATTTCTTTTGTGTTGTTTGTTTTTTTTAAGCTCATTTGAGCTAGATGCTCAGGTTGGCTTTTCTGATCAAAATTTGCCCGTCGTCAGTCGTCGTCATCGGCGTTGGCGTCGTCGCAATTGACACTGTTGTTGTGAATTTTTTTTATATTTCGTCTCATTCTAATTTTTTTAAAACCCTCCTCTCAAAACTCATTTGGCCTGAAAAAACAAACACTTCAATAAAAAAAATCCTCTGGTTGTGTATTTTAAGTCAATATTCAGGGGGGGGGGGGTAGGTAAACCCCAATGGGGAATGAATTTTTACATGGACATAATACACGATTTGGCCAGAAAGGTTTTCTTAATTTCTATTAGTTAAAGTCGTGATTCCAAGGGGTAGGATGGGCCGCAAAGCTGACTGTTACCATAGGAATAAAGAATTAAAAAGAAATGTTCAAAAACCTTGACCAGAGAAGCCTAACTGTGGAAGCGTTGCTGAGGTAGTTAAGATTTACGTTTGTTCAAATCAATACCCGGGGTAGATTGAGGCAACAATTTGGGAGTGGGATGCATTTTATATACATAGGAACAAATAGAGAAAATCTTTAAAAGTCTTGTACGAAACAAGAGGTTGAACATAAGAATATTTTTAAAAAAATCTTGTTCAACAGGATTTCCTCCATTTAATTGTCCAGATGTTTACAGATATTTAGTATTTGATAACATAAATCTAGTTTGATCCGAGTTATGACTTTTGTTGTTAAGGTGAGCGATGTGACCCATTTGGCTCTTAATATAAGTATCATATAATTTTTGATGACCAGTGTGACCATTTAAACTGAATCAAATTGTGACAGCATACGTAATAAAAGTTATATCTATATATACACGTTTAAAAAGCCTGATTGAATGTAAAAAGTTAAGAGTTCAAAAAGCTTCTTTAAAAATATTGCATTTACCGGTTTTACATGTCTGTGCATTTTTTTTTTGGTGGAAATCACAAAGTAAACGTAAAATGCTTCTCTGTGTATTTTTGCACCACGTAACGTCATAGAAAAGCACTACGTAGCAAACAAAATGTGTCATAATTCTAAAAAGATCGATGTTTTACTAAACCTTTAGCAAAACGAATGATTAAAAAACAATATTCGTTTTTTATGAACTTTCTTTTATTGATTAAAATATATAAGACAAACAATCATACGTTTCCTTGTTTTCTTTAGAACTTTTTGTGTGTGTAATTGTGTTAGATTTTCGCAGTTAATAAACTGTGCGATTCATAACGTAATCACAATACAGGAAAGATTGATGCTTGACAATTTTTTAAAAAATTTTTCTGGAAGACAAAATCAGATTCCGTATGAATTGTATGCTTTAATGATAATGAACTTTTTATAATTCTTATCAAAAAAGGGAAAGAACATGTTTTTTAACAATCTAATCATATTCTTTTTTATACATTGCCAATTCTTTTTTGTTTGATTACATTTCATTACATTTTATTTATTTTTTCGCTGTTTTCTTTTACACCGCATGTCCGTTTTTCTATGATTCCATTTTTGTGAGGGTTGTTTATTGATTCTTGCAGCAAAATAATTGTGTTACTTATTTTAGGAAATCTACTTTTACTTCCTGTGCGTTGTATGCACTTATTGTAGATATTAACTGTATACATGTTGTGTGCATTTAAATCGAACTGAATATTATAAAAAATGGCCCATTACAGGTCTGGAGGTCTCTTGTAACCAAATGTTTACAATGATTGGCTCCTGGAGCTAGGGTATAGATAATCCAAGATTCCTCTGACTCTACCCCCTCCTTTATTATGAATAAAAAAATTCAAACATCAAAGAATAAAAGGCGGGGTTAAATGTCAGAGGGGTTTCGGATAAGGGTTTAAAATCCAATATGAAGGTTAAAATGCAAGAACGAGACCCTTTGACAGGTCAATCTAAAGGCTATTGTACTCAGGTGAACGCCAAGGCATGAAGACCTCTTTTTAAAAAAAAAAGTTGTTGAACAACCTTTATACGTTAATATTATCGGTTAAATTGGTGTCAGATGAATCCGTATATGCATAACCTTATTCAATATACTCTGATATTAATTTTCTGTAATTTGATGCAAGTTGACTCCATAAAATATATGGGGTAGTACTTGTGTTCTGTATTTTATTATTTACTCACATGGGCTTGTGAGCAGTCCCCTAATCCTTCCACTACCTGTATACACTGAACATCAAAAAAACAAATTCAAATTTAATAATCTGATAAATAACATGTGATAATTGTCTTTCAAAAAATGACGCCCCTTTCCATTTCTTATGTGATAAAAATGTGAAGGGGGCGAATTATTTTTTAAGTTTTGAATTAAATATGATGTCTATCGGTTATTAAATACATGTATATATATTTATCAGAGATTACTCCTTACAATGGTTTTATTATAAAGGGTCCTGTTTTCAAACATCCGTATCATTTAATAAAAAAATTAATATCACCTCTCGGGTCTTCTGTCATTTAACAAATATTGGTGTATTAAGCTTATATAGGTTGCGATATGGAAAATACCGTGTTTTCATTTGCCGAAATCGGGTTCTTTATGAAATACACATGATTGATTTTCCGTAGATCTATCATTATTAAGAATCATTTCTTTTACCTTTGTATTGTTTTATATTAATATAAAATTTTATGCAATAAATAATAAATTGTATGAACAATTAAAAGAGATGGGTTTTAGTATACATGTAACGTAATATAACAGCTGTTCTATGACAAAAATAATGTATGTATCTCTCTCTCTCTGTCTGTCTGTCTGTCTCTCTCTCTCTTTCTCTCTCTCTCAATTTTTTGTTGTAACACTGCGAATCTGATAGATTTATATGTATTCAAGATATTTAATTCATTTTTCGAAACTTCATGATGTTTATCTACATGTACTGTGTCATTTCATATTTTATATTTTATATATATTATATATAGTAATTATATATACTATATAATATATAGTAATTCAAAATCATCGCCTTGTTTAGAAATGTACTAGAAAGCACGATATCAAAGTTGGTAAATAAAACAAAGTAATCTATTAATAGACGTTGGTTTTTGTTTTTGATTTTTGTAATTTTTGAATTTGATCTGTGTACATAGAATTGTGAGCAAATCTCTGTATCTTGCTTATAATTCGAAGCTTAACACTCAAATATGGTTAGTAAATAGAAATTGTAAACAATTAAACATAAGAAACATGCACTATAACAAATAAGTGCACAATTTTTTTTTCAAAATGAATCATATACATGTATATACCTACATATTTCCGTCAGCGATATTAAACTCTATTTAAACTTATGAATAAACTCGAGAAAATGCTAAGCATCTCAACAAAACACA
This sequence comes from Magallana ariakensis, assembly GCA_020458035.1. Classification (NCBI taxonomy): domain Eukaryota; kingdom Metazoa; phylum Mollusca; class Bivalvia; order Ostreida; family Ostreidae; genus Magallana; species Magallana ariakensis. Next base: position 12,641,941 of record CM035819.1, read on the forward strand.
TTGCATTAATCTAATATTACGCAAAAGATCATACCGAATTACCGATAGAATGAATAGTATTTTAGTACTCTTTTAATACATCAGATTTTGCTTAATTTGCGCAGGTAAACAGTTAACTGTCTGATTTACCGAAGTCTCTGTTTGATTTGATACGTAAAAATTACACAAATACAGGCGATAGTTCTCAGGTTACAAAGCATAGATAATGAAAACGAAACGAAAATCAAAACAAGCTAACACCACCGTTTTATGTGAAAACTGTCAACGCATTGAAATATTTAACCTCAATTTACTTCACAAAATCGGCACCAATGTATTTTGCATGTTTCAAAGATCCCCTTCGTACGCGAACTGTTGCACAACAAACTTATTCATCATTGTCAATTCGACCCGGTTATCTTAAACAAAGAACCTCGTTTTAGAAGTATGGAATACGAGTCTTGGTAAAATGGGTGGGCAAACCGGGGCAGATCGGCAATCTTCAATTCCAAAATGCGCATTGTTTTGCAGCAATATTGACAGCGAATACCAATATACTGGTTCGTAACATATCCTAAAATTTTAATGAGATTGGCATATTAATGACTGCCAATCTTTTGTTTTGCCCCGGCCCGGGTTTGCCAACCCATTTTACCATGACTCATGGAATATCGAACCCGAAGCTATATACTGATCGAAACACGCCTTTCCTTTATTATTTTCGTTATAACTCAGATTTGAAACAGAATTAGCCCATAATTTTTGCAATTAATATTTTCCTTTCCATAAGGATTATTTATGCTAAATTACATTGAATTTGACTCAGTAGTTCTTGAGAAGAAGATTTTTTAAAATGCAACCCCCTTTTTCTACAGTTTCAAGGTTTTCTCCGCTTTGAATAAAGATTGGTCTTTCATTTTTGCAATTTATATTAACCTTCCCATAGGAATGCTTTGTGCCAAATTTGGTTGAAATTGGCAGAGCGGTTTTAGAGAAGAAGTTCAAAATGTAAAAAGTTTACAGACGGACAGACAGACAGACGGACAGCCGGACAGACGGACGGACTGGCGGACGGACAGACAAAATGTGTTCAGAATAGTTCACTTGAGCTTTCAGCTCAGGTGAGCTAAAAACTAAACATACTTGATAAGGAACCACTATTGTAATAAACACGTTTTGCATCAAACAATCATTTAAAATCATTTATAACATCAGGACATCTATTATTTTAACCTATAAACATACTTATACACAATTGACTAGATGTCAACATCACATCAATTCTCTGACTAGAAATAAACAACTTTCGATCGGTTAATTACACAGAACTTATTATTCCACAAAATATGGTTATAAATAGAATAATCATTCACATGTAACAAAAGTATCTGATCTAATATGAATGTAAGACAACAATATCATTACTCACATCTATCAGACAAAAGGTACAACACGTCTTCCCTTGTCAACATCTACGGTGAAAATGCCGCCAAAAGATGGCCTACTGCCTACCATAAATTGACCAATCAATGGACAGATTCACAAGTGTAAAAAATTTAATAAGAAAAATTACTTACAACCAAATACTGATATTATTACAGTTATTCAATTAGGATATAAATATAAAAATACTTTTTCATTTCCAAATTTTAACTTTTATAAAAAATGTAAATGTGAATCTCGAACCCGATGTTAAATATACTTTGCCCTCTTACAATTTAACAAATGCCAATTTTTAAGAGGAGGGGGTCCAGAACCCCTCCCGACCCCCTGTAGATCCGCGCATGGGTTATATACACGTTGGTATTTACATATACATATATTATTTTTTCAGAATAATAATTTAAGTTTTGGGGTAATCTTGTGATTACATGTTCGATATAAATTTCTTTTATAAAATTTCTGTCAGTAATTAGACAGTCATAAGCCTGTGCTGATCCAAAGAAAAAGACTGCGTCTGCGAGCCCCCCTCCCTCTCCGAAATTTTAAAATTATAAACGATGATGATCGTGAGTAAAATTGTTTTTAAATTTATTTGCTATTAAAGCATCAAAAATCCAGTTAAGAACAAGCTGTTTATCCGTACGTGCATAGCTAATGAAAAGGTGTACATGAGAAAACAAAGATTCTTTTAATTTTTACGTCTTTTTTATGGTAAAATGGCGACAAAGTGTGAAAGTGTGGAGTAGAAAAAGAAAACATGCAGGTGGGTTCAAAATGTCACATCGTCTACTACCGCAGCCGAAAATGTCAAAAAGGAGACTAGAAGAAACCACATAAGAAACTGTGCAAAGGGGTGCAAAGGGAAACAAGAGGCCCATGGGCCACATCGCTCACCTGAGCAACAACAGACATAATAAAATCAGCTTTATGGAGTCATATACAAAATATCTGAACAATGTCGTATAATAGATCCTGTATAAAAAAATCCCCTGCATATTCTTATGTTTATCATTGAGCCCCTTTGTAACAGGATGATTTTACAGTCATATTACATATTGAGCATTGCAGCTCTCGAGAAGATGTTCAGACTTAAACACCTATTTATATATGGATTATAAACCTACATCAAATTTTGAACCCCTTGTGAGGTCTAAGAATTGTCCAGGGGCCAGAGTCTAAACAATTTTAAAAAATCAACAATATGTCAAAATGCTTGCATATAAATAAAAAAAACCATATATAAAACATTTGAGTTTTTGTGAACAATTTAAATGTTTTCCTTTGTAAAATTGGACCCCCCCCCCCCCGCCATGTGGCCTAACCCAACTCCTAAAAAATCATTATCCCCGGGGGTAGGGTGGGGCCACAATTGGAAGGGGGTGTCAAATTTTTACATAGGAATATATAGGGAAAAATTTTCTAAAACACAAATTGTCTAGAAGAGCTCTAACTTTAGTCAGTTCAGTCTTCAAACAGTCTAGATTAAAATTTGTCAAAATCATATTCAAACAATTTGAATCTTCCCTACCTGAGGATGCTTCCACACAAGTTGCAGCTTTTCTGCCCAATCAGTTTCTGAGAAGAAGATTATTTAAAGATTTTTCTCTATATATTCAAATGAGAGAATTCGACCCCCCACCCTACCCCTCGGGATCATGATTTTATCTAACTTGAATCTACCCTAACCGAGAATGCTTTCACACAAGTAAAAGCTTTTCTGGTAGATCGGTTTCTGAGAAGAAGATTTTTAAAGATTTTTCTCTAAATATTCCTATGTAAACTTTCGACCCCCTATTGTGGCCCCACCCTATCCCTGGGGATCATGATTTTAACAAATTTGAATCTACACTACCTGAGGATGTTTCAACACAAGTTTCATCTTTCCTGGCTGATCAGTTTCAGAGAAGAAGATTTTTAAATATTTTTCTCTTTATACTCCTATGTAAAATTTTGATCCCCCATTGTGGCCCCACCCTACCCCTGGGGATCATGATTTGAACAAAACTTGAACCTACACTACCTGAGGATGTTTCCACACAAGTTACAGCTTTTCTGGCTGATCAGTTTCAGAGAAGAAGATTTTTAAAGATTTACTCTATATATTCCTATGTAAAGACTCGACCCCCAATTGTGGCCCCACTCTACCTCTGGGGATCATGATTTGAACAAACTTGAATCTACACTACCTAAAGATGCTTCCACACAAGTTACAGCTTTTCTGGCTGATCAGTTTCAGAGAAGAAGATTTTTAAAGATTTACTCGATATATTCCTATGTAAAAATTCGACCCCCTATTGTGGCCGCACCCTACCCCTGGGGATCATGATTTTAACAAATTTGAATCTACATTACCTGAGGATGTTTCCACACAAGTTTCATCTTTCCTGGCTGATCAGTTTCAGAGAAGAAGATTTTTAAAGATTTACTCGATATATTCTTATGTAAAAATTCGACCCCCCACTGTGGCCCCACCTTACCCCCGGGGGTCATGATTTGAACAAACTTGAATCTACACTACCTGAGGATGCTTCCACACAAGTTTCAGCTTTTCTGGCCGAATGGTTTTTGTGCCAAGTTTGGTTCAAATCGGCCCAATGGTTCTTGAGAAGAAGTCGAAAATGTAAAAAGTTTACGGACAGACAGACGGACAGACAGACAGACAGACAGACAGACGGACGCCGGACAAAAAGTGATCAGAAAAGCTCACTTGAGCTTTCAGCTCAGGTGAGCTAAAAAGATAATGAGGATGTGATGTCAGTGTTTGTCGCCCCTAATGTCCGCAATAATGAAGGATAATCTAACAAATCAATACTGTATCCACGTGATTTTTGTGTTACCTGCGGAAAAAAAGTGTGACCTTAAAAGATATACGTGTTGCTTCGTTACCATGTACTGTTTAAAAAGATGCCAGAACGAGCACAGGTACCAACATAAGTATAGTTTTCAGAAAAATCAGGACGTTGTTACGGTTATACAAACTGATGGCTATAAAAAGCAAATGAGGTCAGCAAATGTAAAACGTCTTCAACCCAGGAGACTTCAAAGTCTCTTTTTATAATGGCTTTGATTCAGCTAGATGCGAGAGCAGAGCAAATTATGGATCTTATCCCATGCACACATCCGATTATGTTGATCTCTCAGTCAGAAGATCAACAACCAAAATACACAGGAAACAAGATTTATGTGGAAAGAAAGTCTTTTATGTAAACAATCGTTGGTACATTTGACGAACTTCAACACGAAGATCATCTATCTAGTTGCTTCTATCCACATCCCGATGCTATATAATACCAGAACTTCTTTTGTTTGCTTTATAACCAGATATCATTATCATAAACAACGATACAGTGTCTAGTCGAGGTAAGTTTTTTTCCTCTTTGTTTGAACTTTGTTTCCCACATTGTATGCAATGGCGGATAGAACGATTACTGTTCTGTTCAAACTACACGCTGTAGAAGCTTTTTATAGCATTATATTTACATTCCACATACTTTTTGCATGTAAATTGTGTGGAAAGCTACTGCAGTCGTAACGCCTTAATATACATAGGTTAATGAGAGGTTAAAACGACGAGATTTGTCATGACGTCACAAAGGTTGAACGCTGTTCAAGTGCATCGTCACAAGCGATAATTAAAGTTCATGCTTGTGGTTGTTACAGTGGTTTTTCCATTGATGTTAAATTGCTCTAACAGTAATTGTGAGGTATAAGTCACATTTGCAGAAAAGCCAAGAAGTTAATAAATGTGAAAATAAGGATTCAATGCGTTTTTTAATATCGTCGGTCCTATAACAAACCAGGCAATGCAGACAAATTATCAAACCGCGCTAACAATTTTTCTACACAGCCTGGTGTGTAATAGGACCGAAAACATCCAAACTAAGCAATCAATGCTTAGTTAAATGTTTACATTTCATGATGATGATAGAAAGGAGATTTATGGGATTTTATCTGGAATATTACAGTCAATTTCCGTATTTCATCTGGTCAGACGTTAGTCTCGGTACATTCATCTGTATCCATGACCTCGCCAATTGCACTGAGCTATGTGAACAAAACCAGATCCGAGTAGACGAAGCGGAAGACGAACATTTATTTGATATTTAAAAGTGAGTGTTATTGATGATTTTGATATATTTGTTATTGGAAGAGGCATACGTAAGACATACTAAATCATTAAGAATTAAGAGGGTTTTTTGTGTTTAATCATTTTGTTACAATAAAGACATAATAATTTATTGTATTGTTTCAAATCAAGATGAAAAAAAAACGGAAAAAATTAGAGCAAACTGCTAAAAAAAATAGGGTTAGAGATAAATGCCAACAAAAGTAAGATCATGAGAATAAACCAAAAATAAAACCAACCAATAAAGTTAAACAACATAGAATTAGAAGATGTGAACAAATTTGTATACCTTAGTGAAACTGTTTTACAGCAAGAAGGAAGCATACATGTAGAGGATATGAGAGGTAGAGTTTCAAAAGCAAGATCAGCCTTTACAAAAATTAAGAAGATATAAAACTCCATCAACATCAGAAAGAAAACAAAAATAAAATTATATAGGACACTAATGAATCCAGTGCTAATGTACGGATGTGAAGCATGTGAGATGAACAAAGGTGACGAAAAAAATAATAGATGTCTTTCAGAATAACATCCTGAGACGAATTCTCAAGATCAAATTGCAAGATAAAATAACAACACAAGAAATACTATGATTATCGAACATGAGACCATTGAACCAAGAAATAAAATACAGATGAAGGAAAATCATAGACCGTATCACAACAATGATTGTTACATAGCCCTTTCCTGGACACCTAAAGGCAGAAGAAAGACAGGAAGACCTAAATCAACATGGAGAAGAACAGTCGAGAAGGAGAGAGAGGAAAGTAGTGGATGGAGATCTTGGGCGGCTGAGGCGAGGGTTTATCTCTAAAGCAATTCCAAGGTCACCTTTGTCTTAATGGTAATGTCTATATACATGCGCTTTGCAAGTTTAACTTTTTATCATTGCATTTTCAATAATGTTATGGTAAATGTTGAAACTGTTTTTGATAGATATGGTATAATTAGGCAAATAAAAGGAATGTTGGTTTATTTCTCCAACTAATTCAATACAGACAAAATATGCATTAATTTGTATGTGTGTGTGTGTGTCTGATTTCATAATATAAAAATAGCAGACATCAACGGCGGAAAGATTTATCGATTTGTAACTAGTTCCTAAAACCAATGTAGAAAATCTTATTATAGAAAAATTGAATTGCGCTGAAAATTTGTAGAGCTTGACTTCCATTTTAAACCGATTTGAAACAAAAGCATTAACAGTGCCAATGATTTGAGGAAAAACTGATTTTGTGTGTTAAAATTAAATTATGAGAGGTTCATCTGCAGGCAGGAGCATGACATCTGCACTGGAGAAATAAAACCTGAATGTAGTATTTTTTCATTAAGTTACATAATTACGTAATTATGAGAAATTGAACTTTGGTAAAGTTAAACCCATCACTAGATATGAGTGATATAAAAGTTTGAGTAAAGGAAGACAGTACAAGTACAAATCTTTACATTAGATAGATATTAAAATGTGGTATAATGCCAACGCATGTTGATTTTATTTTACAGTTGTATCTAAGAACATCATGCTAAGAACTGGAACAATCAACGTACATAGAATGAATGCCGAAGAAATATATTATAAACTTTTAAAAACGAAACGAAAGGGCTTTTAACTTTCCTTTTTTGGCACGATATACATTTAAACGAAACAAAATCATATCAATTTATTATCTTTTTTTGTATATTTAGGAGGGGAAAATTAGGAAATAAAACATAAATTCAAAAGCATGTATCTACTTAACGTACAACCTTTACAAGAATCAATATTAACAATAATTAAAATAATATTATTATAACGTGTGTAATTACGAACAACTTCATGTTAGCTAGTCGACGATGAGCAAGGATATCACAGTAATTGTCAGTTTTTAGCAATTTTTAACAATTTGGATATCCAATTTGCACAAATCATTCTTCAATTAAATAAAAGCATTGAACGTCAACAGTTTAATTTGTTTGATAAATATTTCTGAAAGACAGACATTCATATAACCTTTATTTGAAAATTAATATTGTGTTCCACGATATACAAACTTATTTTCAGGAGCAATTTACATAATTTACTACCATTTCATGCATTTATTTGTATGTTTATACGTTAAATGTAATGTCAAGTGTTCTTTTTTGATGACTTCAAGTTCGAGTACTTCATACTTATTAAGCTAGCTATATAAAGCGTTTTCGAAAAACTAAATATACTCAAATTATAGAATATTGTGATTGATGTTAAATATTAACTAACATATTTGAACAAGTTTACAAATTGAAAGCTAAATTACTATTTACTGTGTTCTTTTTGTTTTCCTTAAGAATGAATGATAGCGCTTTGGAGACATGGAATCGGTCAGTTATTCAAACTTTTACACCTACAATTGTTATAACCGTCCTCTATTGTATCTTCGGTGTAATTGGAAACACGACTGTTTTTGTTGTTTACAAGAAAAAATTGATTTCTGGAAAAGGACGCTTCTTCATTCCGATCCTTGCTTGTGTGGATTTCTTGGCCAGTTTTGTATGTTCCATTTGTGTCTTAATTCGTCTTTATTTTAATGTAACCTTTTTCTCAGATGTTTTGTGTAGATGTCTCTTTTTCATTATTTGTTGGATTTTTAGCATATCCATTTTCATAGTTTTAGCAATTGCATATGATAGATATCGTATGGTTTGTCAGATAAACAAGAGACATTTAACAGAGAAACAAAAATGGATTATCGTACGGACAATTCTTACCATTGCGGTAGTTATCAACTCTCCTGTATTGGCAACAACTGGAAACGTTTTTGTAAATATGCATTCTGAAAATAACTATTCAATTCAAGGATCTGTGTGTGTGTTTTCAACACATTTATATCCAACGATTGAAACTGCACATTCCATTTTTGTAATTTGTCTTGTATTAACTATTTTCTTTTGTGTTATGGTTTTTAACATTAAAATAGCATACATTGTTTGTATTAAGCTTCGAAGTTCCAAAACGTTTCCGAACCTATTCAACAAATCCAAGAACAAAGAACAATTTTCAACGGAAGAAAATATGCACAGCGCTACTGGGTTAATATGTCAATTAAAACAAAGTACGAACATTACGAAAAGCAATGCCGATGAAAATGAAGATGGTGGGAACATGCCATTTAACAATAAAATCCAATTAAGCAGTGAACTGCTTGAGGATGCTAGTAACACCCAAAACGAAAACGAGAGCCCGGAAATAAGTTCTGAAAAGGACTCAAAAGAACAACTTCAAATTATGCAAGTAACGATCGACAAATCTCGAGTCATTACAGATAAATCCCATGAATCTAAATATCGACTTAAGTCCGTTACAAGACATCATTCTGTTTCAATTCATGTGATATTTTTTGTTATGTTTATTGTAATGCTTCTTGCGTACATTCCTTCGCTGATAATTCTTGTAGTTGTGTACAACAACCGTCGAGAAAACTCTTGGTGGGTCTTTGCAGAGGAAGATGATCTTAATGTGAATATTTACATTCTCCTTAAGACGTCGTATTTAATGAGCAGTGCAGCAAATCCGTACATCTATAGTCTCTTTGACAAAAAGTTTCAAAAAGTTTTAAAAGGATTTGTGAAATGTAAATGTAAAATGTGAGAATGAGAGATAGAAGAAAAGAGAAAAGATATATAATTATGTATGTGTTTATGTCATTGTGTATCTAGTAACAACAATTTTATTTCAAATATTATAACACAGTGTAAAGTTTCATTATTTAACTAGAATTGGAATAAAGTCAAATTTTGTACATGTATTTCAATGGGACTTTCTCTAATAAATATATACATATTGAAAACATATATGAGTTGTTTGTTATTTTGTTTATCCCAAACATTCAAAATCCAATAATGTACATTGAAAAAAAAGATTCACAAAATATCAAAATGATGTAAAATTGATGTAAAATGACGATCCAAAGTTACTTTGTTTTTTATAATTTTGTTGAAAATGGGATTACGAGAGAAATATTTTAATAAGGAAATGTATATATCAATTTTCATTTAATTCCTGGATTTTGATGGTTTACGACAAATCGCAAAGTGATGAGGTAAAACGCTCGAACTGCAATTCCAAAAGCCAATATGGCTTACAAATATGGAAAATACAATTTAGATATTACAAAAAATTAAATAATATATATCCTGGACAAATTATTTCTGGTTGGCATACGTTGGCACACGTTTTGCGTTTTCCTAAACATTTAAACGAAATTAAAAGCTCAATATAACCTGATGTCGTGATTTATCGAACAAGTTGATTTTCAGAAATGATTTTTGGTATTTGAAGAACGCTATTGACATAATCCTGTTAAGGTGGTATTGGACACTTCCACATTGGGATATACTTGCTATCGACTTACTTTATTAAAAAAACCCAATAAAATCAACTATAATTTTACTTGTATTTTTGTTTGTTCCGAAAATTGTTACCTAACAGCGTAGTGCAATGAGTTAGAGCGTTTTATTCGAAACTGTAAGTCATGTGTTCGAATCCCGCTGGGGATTTTATTATTTTTACCTTTAAAAAATTAAAACATAATTTTTGGTAAAATTTTGTAAAATTTTAAAATTCTTAACCGGTGAAAGTATTTTGATTTTAATGTACTTTTATCCACATTAATATCGATAGGTGTCCCATACCACCTTAAATGAATGTATGCGTTTTGTATTACTCTGTTCTTACACCGACTTCAAAATACCCCGTATTTGAATATGTCGAGACGGGATTTAAAACTATGTGATATATATACATGACTTACTATTAGTTTATGAAGTGTTTAATAAATGCAGTCAACAAAGGCACACATTTGCATTTTCTGGCTTAGATTTCTTTTTCACATTGCTTCAAACTCCTTTTTGATTCATCGTTAGATTTTTTTTTTAGTTTAATATCAATTCAAATAGTTGTAAAAGATAGAAAAATTTTAAACCAGTTCTTCAAACGAGATGCATAATGTCGACGTTTTAAACACTTTCTTAATTTACAAGACATTAAGTCGAGAAGGGAATATTTGAATTTCTATGTAGTACTACACTAAGGTCAACGCGGTTTGCGTATTTACCGCGAGTCCTCGTGGTGTGAAATTGATCGCGGTTTAGCACAGGTAACTCAGGTAAAACCGCGCATCCTCGCGGTACAGCTTCTCGTCTTGTCCACACCGTCGCGGTTTTGTGAAACCAGTCTCAGGTGAAAAAAGCTGTTGTTGTTTTTAACGCGAGTTACCTCCCCCAATTTCTCGTCGCACGGGAAATATGATTGAGGGAATTAATGAATATTTATTCAATTTAGAGAATTAATAATATTAATTCATATTCATTTATTTTATAAATGGAGTTGATTGTTACAATTTATTTTTAAAAAGTGGGGAAAATAAAAGGAACGTGTGATTTTGCTAGTACAGAATTTTTTACATGTACATCCATCGGTACATCGAATTACCGAACTGACAGGATTTACAGAAAAGACACCTGAACTCCCGATAGCGTTAAATATTTGTTCTTGGCACATTCATCGTGAACAATAATCGGTTATCAATTAAGTTATTTAATTAAACATTTCATCAAAGTATCTTATCTAACCTCGGAAAAGGGAATAATAATTGGCGTTTCATTTACAATCTTTTCATAAATAAATTCTTAGCTTTAAAATATTTTTTACACTTAGTCAATTCTCTTAAATACGTGTAAAAAAATTCGTTAAAGAACAACAAAGTACATGTACATCGTAGATAAATAATGTAAATGTTAAAATCGTGTGTGTTTTCAAACATATAGTATGATGTTCAGTGGATCGCCAAAATTTATGTTGATCGTTCAAGACCCGAGATTTAAAGCTATGAATGATATTCTAGGGAATCCATCACATTAAAATTTCGCAAAACGTCAAGTGACCAACTGAGGGAGGGGAATTGCGTAACATTAGGTATACAGTATGTGTATACAGATATTCGGTGGCCTCCGTCAGGACGGGTGACCTGCAGCAATAAGTGTGACTTGCGGTCAGCTTAACAGAAGCATATATTCTATTCTTACAAACAGCGAAATTTTCTTGATAGAATAATTTAATTTTAAACAAAAGGTGTTTTTTTTAATTAAAAGTTAATTTCTGCTGCGTATTTATAACATATAATTTAGAAAATACATCTATAAAATAACCTCTTAAAGATATACCTAAGAGGTGCAATCGATTTAATACAATTAACGAACAGACTATTACCAAGTTTAATTAGGAATGGAGATAGTAATTGAGAACACAGCTACAGTAAAGTTTATATACCTACATGTAGTTTTTTTTTTAAATAACAAATTGTAATTGTTTGAATGAATGTAAATTATGAATCATTTTAGGAATTTATTTAGGAATCATCTAAACATGCGATTTCTGTGTGAGCATAAGTAAAAAAAAAAATATGTGATCGATTATTAATTCCTCTAGCCATGTTAAAATTTAAAAAAAATGTTTTAATTTTAGAATTTCATAAATATAAATATCATTATGGTTAATTCTTTAGGCTAAATTAGAACCAACTTATGATGCACTTTGGCGAATGTGAATATCAACATCAGGATGCCAAAACTTAAAGTTCACTTTGTTGACAACATGGTTATAAATATTATTAACCTTTATCATTATAATACCTTGAATGTAATTGACTGATAGTTTGTGATGCCTTCTTACTGAATTGTCCATTACTATATACTCTACAACAGGTAAATTTCACGGCTAAAAAAAATTGCGATTTGCTCCATTCATAAAGAATAGCAGTCGTTTGGAAGGAAGAAGAAGACTCTATAACAATAAAATCAATTTATTAATACGTTCATATTTTAACGTAAACCTAAGCTTATAAGGTGGAAATGTTTTCATGTTCAAATAAAGGTTAATGTTCAAATATATTTCAGCAAATTTTAATCTTTATTTACAGAATGTTGAGTTCTCTAAATTTTCTAGACTATGGCGAAAATAAACTGAACGAATTTATTTCTCGGTATATAGTAAATACACCATATTTGTATAAGTGATACTAATTTCTTCCTTTTAAAAACTTTCGGAATATAGAAAAAACCTTCTCAATTGATTGTTCAAATGCAAGTTATACTTGCATAAGCACAATTATTTGTTCAAATATAAAAATCTTTTTTTTGATGGAGTTAAGAAATATGTATAAACAGTAACTCAAATACATGTTGACATTGGACATTTCAGGTGGTAACACAATTACAATCTGATAATATCTCAAATGCATATTACGTCTCACATTGCAAGTAAAGTCTGGATTTCAGAAGTATAACCTTTTTAAACGTTGATTGATATGTTAAGTTAAAAACTATATATATATATATATATATATATATATATATATATATATATATATATATATATATATATATATATATATATAATTGATCCAGGGAATTCCAGAACAACAGACAGGTCTGCTTCCTTTTTTAACTTCATTACGTCATACTTTATAAAATATGTAATTATGAAATCCAATTACCTAATATTTGTTTATGATAAATTCATGCATTAAACTTGAAAGAATTACCTATATGAAACGGCACATGCACTGCAGTTTTAGAGAATTCATATACATGTTCAGATTAGGGAGACTTTATAAAGGAGGTTGAAGGTTTTCGAGGAAAAACTCTTCATCCAATACGTGATAAAATTTTGGTTTCAATGTTCAAATCAATTACCAATACCATACATATCTTCTAGTTAAAGTCTAAGTGCAAATTCAAAATAGACATTTGAGCATCACATTCAGTTCAGTATATAAACCGACAGGTATTTCCAGAATATGTTTATGTTGCATCAGAATTCCTCACTACAGCCATACATTTTTTGGTCATCAAAATGGATATCAGTGCCCTTAAAACGTGGCATTGGTCAGTGATTCAAACTCTAACACCCACAATTGCATTTATCAGTGTTTGTTGTATGACTGGCGTCATTGGAAACACAACTGTTCTTATGATTTACAAGACGAAGAAGATTTCAGGAAAAGGGAGCTTCTTTATTCCGATCCTTGCCCTCGTGGATTTTCTTACCAGTTTAGTGTGTTCCGTTGGTGTCCTCCTCAACCTATTCCTGAATGTTCTTTTCTTTTCGGACGTTCTCTGCAAAATTCACTTTTATATCATTTGTTGGAATTTTAATGCCTCAATTGTTTTAGTGTTTGCAATCGAACGTAATAATCTCCCGAAAAGGAAATATTTAAAATCACTATTCAATGCTGGAAAGTCATTTGGAAAATAATTCAAATACAATCATAAACAGTTTCAATAAAACAAAGAATGCAGGGTTGTTCACTTTTTGCATGAACTACCCATTATGTCCATTTGCAGAAAGAAACTTTGAAAATGATAATCTTTAAGGGGACATCCCTCATCAAATGAGATCTCACACGGAAAATGAATCATTCGAGCAACTTTAATTCATTGATTTATCTGTGAGTAGATCTCAAGTAAACAAGGATAAAACGTGTCATCCAAAAAATTTACTACAAGCTGTAACTCTCTATATCCATGTAATGTTCTTCGTGGTGTTTATCATCATGCTTCTTTCATATGTTCCCTCCTTGACAATCGTTTTAATGTTATACAGCGACCACAAACAAAACTTTTTGGTGTTCGATGGTGAAGAAAACACTATGGATATCAATCTTTTTTCTTCGTTCCATGTATTATATATAATTAGCAGTGCAGCAAATACTTATATCTACAGCCTCTTTGACAGAGAATTTCGTACGTTTTGGATTAGATGGATAAAATGTTAAGTATAAACTCAAAAAATGATGAAAGAGAGATAGAGAGAGAGAGAAAAGAAAGAAAGAAAGAAAGAGAGAGAGAAAAGAGAGATAATTAAGATATAGCGAGTTTCAACATGTGACTTTATTTCAAAACGTCGTCCGGAAAGTTGAATGCGGAAAGCGCATTATTTTGATAACATTTTTACCTGATTTTTTTTATTAATTCAACACGTCTATTTTCTTTATTTTGGGTTAACTCTTTAAGATACATTGACAAATTCATTTTGTTTTTTCTCCTATTTTTATTTTAGAGTTATCGAAATATGCTAGTTCAAGTATTGGCAATGTTGTGGAAATATTGTATTATTAATTTTGGTGTAGGTGTATACGTCTTTCTTTCTTTTACATCATATCGATATTCATGAACAGTAAGGGCTAAATTACTTAGATTCTAATTATAAGCCAAGACTGTGAACTACGTTACAGTAAATTACGTGATAATCAATTTACTTGAAATTGTAAAATAATCTTTACTGGGGGAAAAATCACCATGAATCTTTATTCATTGACACCGCTTAACATACACGCACTTGTAGAAAGAAAGTTTACATGCTGGAACCATTTTGACTACTGCAGAAGTCTACTCAATCATCTGAAGTGTGATTATGCTTATTTGTGACTGAATAAAACTTTTTAGTTTTTAAGGATGTTATTGGAATTTTATTTTAAGAATGAAGAATAAACTAAGGTTAAACTTTGATATCATAAATATGAAACATTGATTCGCTGGATGTTTACATCAGGAATAAGTCTGTATTATAGTGTAACGTAATTTACAACAGTGTAACGTAATTCACGAACATACATAACTACAGTTTTAATTTTATATAATGACTAGAATGAAATATGCTAAGCTTTAAAAGATATACTGGGAACAAAATAAGACCAAAAGGTTAGAAAAATCTATCGCAAAAAAGAGGTTATTATGCTGTTATTTCACTGGGGGGGAGGGGTGTGTAAGTTTTAATAGTTGTATATATGTTTCTGTGACGCATGTTTCAAAAACATCAATATTTGGTACTATGTAGCCTGCGAGTGGTAGGTAACCTATTGTATGCGCTCTGGTCCTGGTCAAAGCAGTGAGAGTGATACCCTTACCAATAGTTTTATAGAAATCAAGCACTGGAACATTTATATTGTTGGTGATTAGGTGAACGCAAGTATCTCAAGTAGATATGCGCATATTGCCACCATGTACAAAGGTATATAGTACACTGTATGCTAAAAAATCATCAAATAAGACCAGGGATATATCACATTTATGATAGGTGGGGAAGAGTCCTTTAGATGGCCCGAGCAGACAGACAAACCTGGATTCCTAGTACAGAGAAATAGTGATAATCTTTGCTTAGTGAACGAGCCAGTAAACCAGGACGAGATTAGAAATATGTTTAAATTATCTGAAATATATGTAGAAAAGTTCAAAGTGTGTGTGATAAACTGTTAAAATCACTTCAATAAGATAACTTTATTTACTTCTTATGTTTATTTTCATATTGACTATTACAAACTCGTTTGTGAATTACGTTACGTTGTTGTTTCATTCTACATACTTATTTTGAAATATAATTTATTGCCCATTAACATCAAATTTAAATAGACACATGAAAATAATGCTTTTATCATCTGTAATAAGTAGTTATTATGCTCTTTTAGAACATACAGCTTTTGAGTTCCCCTGATATTTCGCAAGATGTGTGAAATGTGACATAATCTGATGTGAAACAATCATAACACTTTAGAGATATAGGTTATCATTTGCATATGTATTGCAATATATATTTTTTTTATTCCCCATAATAATACTGCTGTTTAATCATAAAAAACATATTGATTTTGCAATTTAAGGAATTAATGTGAATTACGTTACAAGGAAGACCATTTCGCCATGTCTCAACAAAAATATTTCTTTTGAGTTTCAACATAACACAAACTTAAGAATCTCTTCGTAAAAGGTAAACAAATGAAAGCAGATGCATAATTCTTTTTTGAATTTAATATGTAAGTCTAAACAAAGAATAAATAAAATGGGTTTTTATAACACGCCATTTTTTTCTTTTTACCTTAAAGATACTATGTGTAACAACAGCTATGAAAAAATGATAATAACAAACCGTCAACCATCTCAAAAATCCATAAAACGAAATACAAATTCAAAGCAGAGCAACACGGACCTCCAAGAAAGAGGTAGGATCAGGTGCCTAGGAGGAGTGGGTATCCTCTGCTGACCGGTCACACCCGCCGTGTGCTCCTTGTCACAATTTGGCATGTCATAATCGAGGTAAATGTCAAAGTCGGGAAAAAGTCATAATAGGGAAAAAAATGAAACGTTGATGATTTGGTTTGTTTGTGATGGTCAAAATTCCAACCTTGAGCAAATACGGACCTCCATTACATTGGAGGTAGGATCAGGTGCCTAGGAGGAGTGAGCATCCTCTGCTGACCGGTCACACCCGCCGTGTCCTCTTTGTCGTAATCGGGAAAATAAAAACCGCAAAAGTCCGTAGACAATTAGGTAATTAATTATGGTCTAACAATTAGTATGAAAAAAGTCAGTCAGCATGCGACTCAGTGGAAGATTGTATTTGCTGACAAGGTCGTCGTATCGACCATAGAACTTACGAAAAGATGACTTTAAACGAGACTGTTGATAGTCCTGTTTTATCAACTTGTTTGTCAGTAGCTTGCCTCGTCTTAGAAACTGTTCATACGAAGAGCATGCCCTTGCGTATAGAATTAACTGAGAGACAAAAACACCATATGCAGGTGATGAAGGTATATTGCTACATAAGTAGGGAAAGTTGACTATAGAAAAATTGAAGTCATCGCGTTTGTTGTTGTTGTTAGGTTACTATCAATGTCCATTTCCAGTAAAATATCCAAATATGAAACAGATAACGCTGACTCTGTGGTATCTTTTATTTCAAGTTCACTGGGATATATCGAGTCGACGTAAGTATGGAAATAACAATTGTTAATTGATAATACGTCGTCGATATACCTAAATGTTTAGTTGAAGGCCACAGCGAGTGATTTATTTTTTTCATGTACAAGTTTTTGAATAAATTCTGCTTCATAAGAATACAAAAATAGGTCTGCTAACAATTGGGCACAATTGGTACCCATGGGAATTCCAACAGATTGTTGGAAGACTTGATTTCCAAAAACTACATAGATGTTGTCTATCAGAAATTCAAGCATCTTTTTAATGTCAACTTCAGAGTACTTGTGTGTGCAATCAGAATGATTTTTACAAAATAGTTTTTAGATTTCCAATGACAAGGTAAGCATTTTTACGACTTCCATTTTTATTGAAGAAACAACTGTCGATGATATCAAAAAGTCTGGATTTTAATTTGTCGTGGGGAATGGTTGTATAAAGCGTTGAAAAACCGTACGTTTTGATGCTATTGATTTTGGTAAGATTTTGTGACCTCAAAGTTTCTAATAATTCTTTAGAGTTCTTTAGTATCCACATCTGATTCACACCACTTCTGGAGTAGATTGTTGTACAGTACTCTTGAAGCTTCTCCTTAACTTCTGTAAGAATTTTAGTAAGGAGTAAAGAGAGAGGTTTGATAGAACATTTACTGGAACCTGCTATATATCTCTGTTTGTAAGGACTTTTGTGAAGCTTTGGAATCCAGTACAAATAAGGTAAATCAAATTCATTTTGTTTTTTGGGGATATTAAAGGTATTCATAACCGATTTATGATTTTGAAGTATTTACTGCTTGGAAAGGCTGCTATGAGTGTAAGTAGGATTACCATGTGTAGAATCGAAACCTAGTTCTTTGAAAATGCAATTAAAATAATGTGCCTTCCAAACAAAGACAATGTTGTTACTTGCCTTATCAGCAGGGACCAGTACATACTGATCATGCAATCTACCTAGTTCTTTTCTCACTTCTGCATTATTAAAAACTCTCAGTCGTTTAATACGAGATTTTAATATACATCTGATGCTTTTAACCCACTCTGACAAGGTATCAAAGTCTTCTTTTTCAGATTTTGCCCATCGCTTGGCGTAATCTTCAACAGCATTCATGATATGTATAAAATTACGACGCCATGTGAAGGATCTAGGTTCCCTAAATGTTGGTCCTTTCATAATAAGTGAATTTAGATCATCGTTATTAACTAAATTAACATCACCAGTAATGACGTGTCCGGCAGGACTATAGTTGTAGGGTGAAGAAGAACATAAACACGTTGGAGGATTATCTTTCAGATGTTCGATATCAAGGTCTTGTCTAGATTACTTGTAAAAGAGGTCTTTGTGATCAAAATGTCACAGGTTTTACAGTTTTTGGCAGAACATTTAGAAATAGAACACATAGGATCAGGATCTGTAAATATATCTGTGAGAGAAACTTGGCATTGTTTTAATACATTGAAGGAGCTGTTGTTTTTGTACTAAAACTGGGAATCTGTTGACTGTACATATGACATGTCTTTAATATCCCTAAGGACAATCCGAGGGACACCAAGTGAACTCCTAGAGTCTGTGTCCCTTATAGACTCTGAGGAGTGACGCCTTATTATACTGGGCGACGCGTCTGCCAGTATGGTAGTGTTATGTGTCGTACTGCTCATGAAAGAGGTAGTACCGAACGACAAGTATCCTCGGCGACAGACTGTCCACCAGCAGAGATACATGTTCGGTGGTTAAAATGAAAAAATGACAATAACAAACCGTCAACCATCTCAAAAATCCATAAAACGAAATACAAATTCAAAGCAGAGCAACACGGACCTCCAAGATAGAGGTAGGATCAGGTGCCTAGGAGGAGTGAGCATCCATTTTCCATTGAACTATGGTTTTTAATTGGATAGTTACTCTATCTGCATCAAGTATTAATACTTGAACACTATTTTGAATGCTACAATAAAAACTTATTTTAAATTTTGTATAGCATTGCATGAAATAACGTAATTCACTTCTAAAATTACACTGGATTTGTTGAATATGTCTGCAAAATATAACATCTTATTTAATTTTTAAATGTGTTTTCTGGTCATTCAGATATTGCTCTATCAACATCAATCAAGACGAACCGGAAAGGAATGTACCGGAACCGGAAAAGAATGACGACAATCATACATCTATTCATTTTGAAATTTGAATATTGTAAATGTATGACATTGTGCTTTAGATTCCAAGAACAAAGAATACATCCCCGATTCATAATTATGACATTTTGCAATATAACAGTTTGCGTTGATCTCAAATGTTAATGTTATAACAAAAAAAGTCTTCATTTACCCACTATTGTGTTTTAATACTTAAGACAATAGTACGTAACTAACTTAAATAAAACAATTATTTTTGCCATTTTCATTGGTTGTAAGAAAATCACTTGACATATTCCGTCTCTGGACAATGAGTTTTTATCGTCAACTGACCTTGATCGTCTTCTTTGGATGATAACACAAGACCTTAAGAAATATGCAGGCATGTTCACGAAGCTATCTTAGGACTATGGTGGGTCATAAGTACATCTTAGGTTCGTCTTAGTCTTAAGTCTGTTTCTCGAAGCTCTCCTAAAATTTAGGAACCGCCATAACTTTGTCCTAACTTTAGGACATCACTTACCTTGCCCTAAGACCATCCTAAGGCTTAAAATTTACGTTTTTGGGGATATTGGGAATGCTGTGAAGGTTTTCTTAAAACCGGTAGAATAAAGCAATATTTTCTACAGTTCCAGCATTTCCGACAAACTCAAATTCCCAATCCGGGAGGGGGGGGCGTGTTCATATTCATTTATTCTATCATGTATGTTCATTTTAACAAAATTATTTAGAGAGGGACCCCGAAATCTCACCACCTTCCCCGTTAATACAAGCCTACCAGAAGCTGACAAATTAAGAATTTTATTTTTGTTTTTCGCAAACAACACTGTCTCTGTTTGGGGAATGAAAATTATTCACTTATTTTTAATATCTACATTTTGCATTAAGTGAGTTACATTCATTGTTTTGATTACTTTAGGAAATTATTCAAATGTCCTTGGCTAAAAAGTAAATTTACATCGGTTTATATAAGTCATGCGTGATCATTCTTAATTTCTATAACTTCATTCTGAAAAAATAATCTTTAAAAAATTCTTAATGTTAAATAAACTGTATTATTAATGTATTTTCGAGATAAATTACAACCTATTTCTTATTTTAAAAAAATGTTCGTGTATTTTTTATATTGCGGATTAAAGGGAAGTTAATTAATTGTTGTGTTTGTACGTGACTGTGTGATTCTACTTGTAATTTTAAATTTTATGAAAAGTGCGTGTTTATGTATTAAATGTGCTTTAATGACAAGATTATCAAATGTTAATCTACACTCAAAGAATGCACACGTGTTGTTTGAATAATTATTCGCTTGTAATTCAATTATGTCCTGATACATATTTTCTAAAAAAAAAAATAGCAGTCATTTGGATTTCTGGGGGAGGGGGTTATTTTTTCTTGTGGTTTGTTTTTTTCTTTTCTTTTTTTTTTCTTTTTTTAAATTCAATTGTTTTTGGACACTGATATACATTAAGGTAAATGTATTTTTTTAAATGAATACATTAAAATTACTGGTGTAAGGCCTATTATGTTAACTACCGACACGTACAATTTTCTTTTGCAAAATGTTGAATGGTTAATCCCTACAAAAGTCTCTCAAATTCGATCTGTACGAATAAATGTGAAAAATAAGAATGGTTGTAGAAGGTTAGGATATCCTTAATTAAGATGTTCCTAAGTTACCGCCGAGCTACATCTTAAGACGTGTCCTAAGTTGATCTTAGGATGTTCCTAACTTTTTTTAAGTCATATCTTAGAAACACACTTAGGTCATAACTTAGGAAAGTTTCGTGAACATGCCTGCTGGTTTTCTGAGGTTAGCTAATGTACTACATTTACAAGTTATTTAAAATATGACTGTCTCATAGGGTGATTATATAATTATTATGGACATCGTTGTACAATCAATCCATATGGACCCATGTCAAGTGGTATCGACCGAAGACACTGAAAAGTGGTGCATGTATGGACCTCGCAAGCTCGGTCTATATCGCTTTGATCATGGGTCCTTATAACCACATATCGAAGTCCAAGAAGTCCATAGTTAAAAAAAATTACAGAGTGCTGTAGTTTACATTTATTACGGTTCAAAGTCACGATCACTTTTACTTTAAGGTGGAATAACACATCATCACAAAATGGCTTACCTCTGATCGAAACGACATTTCGTTTTATTAAATGGATTTTATCGACGGCAACATGTATCTTACTCCAAGTGGAGTGGATAAAGTGTCGGGCTTGTGATCCGTATACATCTCGAGTTCGAATCCCGGAGGGGCTTTTGTTGTTACTTACTGAATTGATTTTATTTAGATTTTTATTTTGTATCCCCAAACTGCAAATTTTTCGCTTATTTGACATATGTACAGTTTATTTACAGTCCCTGAAACGCTCTACTTTCCCACTTGAACGGTGAGTGAACGGTGAGCGCACGCTGAACGGAATTCGGTGAGCGCTTATGAACGGTGAAGTGAGCGAACGCAAAGCGCAAACGCGAGCGCAAAGTGAACGGTGAATGCAAGGTGAACGATATGTGAACGCTTTGAGAACGCAAGATGAACGATTTATTCGGAGAGCCTCGGGAATTATTCTTACAGTGTGTTTCGTCGGTAATCAGGAAAAAATAACAAATAAACTACATCCATGTATTGTTATCAACCTAGCTATAATATTATCTGACATAACGATAAGTGAACGCTGAACGAACGGTGAGCACAAGGTGAACGCTTTGTGAACGCACGATGAGCGCACGGTGAGCGCGAACGGAACGGAGCGAAGAGCGCAAGTGAACGCAAGGTGAACGCACCGTGAGAGCACCGTGAGCGCAATGTGAGCGCACATTGAACGCACGGAAAAATGGGAAAGTAGAACGTTTCAGAGACCGTCTAATTATATCTTTCATAATCAAATGATTTACTGTTAATTTGAGTGACTTTTTCCAGGTGTGTTATTCCACATTAAAATTGTTTTGACGTTGCATGTGCATAAAACGACGTCACATTTTTTTTCCTGCTGAAAAAGCTTCACTTAAAACGGAGAAAAACTCAACTTGGAACTGGTTTATGGCCATAAAATATCAGATTTAACAACCTTGAGATGCGTTTTATTCAATTCTGGAAAAATCTCAAGATGCATTTGAAAAGCCATTAGCACCCTTTTCTCATGGACGCAATCATATATTGTCACTATCTAATAAGATTTGTTATTTCTATACTACAATTAAAGCAATTGATTTACATATACTTTGTTCTCATGCAAATTGAAAGCTAAGTTGTGATATCAGATAAAGATATAACATTTTGTGATGTTTTGATAAATTAATAATCTCTTGTTAACTCTCATAAGAGATTATGATATATTTACAAATACTGCTAATTGTCAAATCATGCTGAACTTTAATTATACATAATCAGGAAGTCCTTGAATGGAAATATAGATTAATGTACAAGTGATCATTCTGAACTTATGATATAACAAAGTTTAAAATGGCAATTGATGCCGGAAGAATTCAATGTTTAATAGGACTTTGATTTAGAAAAGCAGACGATAAATTTTACATAATAGGGTTAATGATACATTTTGCTCATTTAGAAATGAATCTCAAAACCGAGTCCCAAGCTTTTTATCAAACAGTTGAGTATTCACTTATTATACTCTTAATTTATAAAACATCTACCATCAGTGTCTCAATCAATGTCATTATTCTTCTAGTGAGTTCATCGCAACTTAAAAAAATAATAAGGACAAAAAAAAACAACTAACAATTAGAGCGATTCCAGATATTCAGTGGCCAAAGCAATCAGAACTTTGCTTGGCATGTTACGTCATATCGGTATACTGAATAAACGGGACAAATAAAACCACGCATCAGTTATTGTCGGTTATTTAAATTGTCTTAAATAAGATTCGCAATTTGAACGAAATATTGTAATTAATTCGGCTAAAATTCTTATTCTTTGATAAAGGAGTAGAAAACTTTTTTTTTGTATTTGCCTTAATTTGAGTACAATTAACATTGATGCAGCTAGATTCATGCTTCGTCCTGTTCAAAAGCCGTGTGCAAATTGACATTTTAAGCAGTGTTGAAATTGAAGGGCTTTTTTTCCTGTCAGAGTTAATAATTTTGACAAACATGTTTATGAAAAAAAATCAGATACTTTTTTTTAATGAGAGGTATACATTGGTTTTCTTATTTTATTTTCAATATTGCATTTAAAATTAGTTTTGCATAAGAAAAAGAAGCAAGTTTTTTTTTTTTATCGAGAATTCTTAAGAAATCCTTAAATAAGCACATAACTTGAAAACTTCGTTGGTTACATTCTTCATATAAAAAAGGAACGAATAAATTATAAATATTAAAGGATTATCAATGAAGAATAAAAGAGACAGACAGAAATGGATCATCGTAAAGACCATTGTTGTTGTCACATCCATTTTAAATTCTTCTGTATTTGTAACAAGCAAAGCTGGTTTATTGCAAATGCCTTCTAAATATAACAGTTCAATTCAAGAATCTCTTTCCGTATTTTAAAAACATTCGAGTCCAACATTTCACGTTATTCATTCAGTTATTGTAGGTTTTGGTACTATAAATATATTTGTATATGTGACGTTCGTTAACTTGAAAGAAAAGGCATTTGTTATTTGCAGGAAAATACGCAAAGATTTCACACCCTGCATAACAATCTATAAACCATTGCAATCTTTCAAGCGAAAATATCAGCTGTGCTATTGGGCTAGATAACCATTTAAAACAACATGAAGGACGTAATAACAGTTCTGAAGAAATAAAGTACAATGAACACATTTCACTGAACAATGAACTTCGAGTTAAATGTAATGATACCAAGATGAATGATATTGAGATTCAAAACTTAGATTTAAGTTCTGAATGCTAACGAAAAGATCAACCTCAAAATATGCAAAATATGTTGATAAGCATATCTGGATTAAACAGAGACGACAACCCTCACCCGGAGGTTCTATTACTAGCCGTAACAAGCTTAAGGCACCAGTCTCTCTCTATTCATGTGATGTTCATTGTGATGTTCCTTATCTTGTTTTGTGTACATTCTTTCACTTGTCTTTACTAATAGCCGCCCCTAACGATTAACTTTGTAAAATGTATGCGAATAATAAACAGTGAATAGAGAGGCAGGTTGCTAAAAACAAAAATATACAAGTTTTGATTTTATATTTTATTTGTATATGTAAGAATAGCCAACCAATATAAAATGTGCACTTCAATTTGAGGAATCAGAGCAAATACTTGAATATCAAGAGTTAATATGTTTCAATTACTTTCCAAGTGGTACTGTTTTGTTAGAAAATATAGGTCTCCTTTTGTCAGAATTCATCATATTTATAGCTGTTAGTGAAGCAATGCTGAGCTATAATTAAGCACCAACACATAAGTTAAAAGCTATCGTCAAAAATCGAGGGCCGATGCATCTATGTTCTTAATCGAACGCCAAATCTACTTGAAATATTCTTTTTTAAAAATACAGAGGAATATATATCATAAGGACCTAAAATCGCCACCTAAAATGAGCATAATAAAGTTTCTGTAATTCTTTGTTTTCTTGGATCAAATATACATAAGAACGTTTCTAACAATTCTTATTTTATCAGTTTCCGCTCTAACTTAGAAAATTAAAAACATAGAGTTATCTTTTCCCGCCATTTTGGTGTATTTAGTCAACACGGCTTATTTCAAGCATGCATGCAGTGGATTTTTTTATAATACATTGATTGCAAGCTAACACAAATAAAATATTAAAATCAAACTTTTGTCTATCTTAATATATAGTTACTTGCAACAACGATACTCAATTTTATTCATGTGAAGATAATGTAAATGAAAACTCTGTAATATGTATAAAGTCAAGGCTCTTTAGCTTTATTTTTTTATATCGTTATGTCGTCAAAGTTTGTTATCGGCGAAAATTTTAACTGCTCTCGTATATCATAATATATCAAAATCATTAACTGTCTGTAGAATGACATATTTCAGAAAACTACAGGCGTAAAATGTCATTAGAAGCTCTTTTAACAGAATATATCTTCGATTTCTCTGTATTACGTATCGTTAACATTGATGACGTCACAAGCATGTTTAATAGAGAAGATCAATGTCGGGAGACAAATCATCGGAATGCAGTGTAAACAATGCCGGAATAAGACTTATTTAATACAGATACCCAAGATTTAGATGAGTGTCAGTTAGGATATAACCAGGATAATACAGGCATGGATATTTTGTTTTATCAGCGAGTGTTATAAGGTAAGCAGATAGACATTTATGTGGCTTGACCGGCTTTTTCTCTGTCAGTGTGTACAAAAAAGACAAAAGTGTAACACTGCCCCGAATATTATGCAAAAATGAATTTGGCAAATATCAAAACCATATGACCTTAAATAATTGAAAAGTGCTGCTAGAATTTCTTTGGTTTGTTGTTGTAAATGAAAAATACGTAGTATTTTCAATGAAATTGAAAAAATTGAGTTGGTTTCCGGTAAATAATGACAATATCTATTTTATGCGATTAACAATAGGATTCTAGCAGCAATATTAATAAACATGAACTTATTGCCGATCGAATTATTGTATCATACATACAAATAAACTTCGGGGTAATGTTACACTTTTTGATTTTTTGTTAAGGTACAGAAATGATCTATTTTTAACTGTCACGTGATACCATGGCACGGCAGCTTCAAAGATCGACTTAATTCCGAAGTAAAAATATAATATCTTGTTGGATACATTCACTTGATATTAATATTCAGCACCGTTTTCATAAAAATGAACAATTTTTATAATGACCATAATATCGGCGATCATTAAACTCTGAGTAGCCTTAACCTACCCGCGATGTGTTTTCATGTGTTGAAATGTGTTTTTAAGTGTAAAAAAATGTTATAAACAATGTTTTGTATGTGTTAAGTTTTGTTTTTAAGTTTAAATATATGTATAATTATGCGTTAAATACCGTGGAATCATTTAAATTCGTGGGGGCCAATTCTCGTGGATTGTTGGGTTTTTGCTTATTCGTTGGAATGAAATTTCGTGGATTCGGTGATTTTCAGTTTCAGTAAGAAAACTAACTCTTTCAAAATGTGTTTTCGTCGAGGATGTAAATTCGTAGGGGAGGGCTACCCATAAAAAGCACGTAAATTGAGCCACCACGAATTCTAATGATTCCACAGTATGTGTTTTTATGTTTTAAAAACGTGTCTTACCTTCATACCGGTCCCTTTGACGTCAAGGTTCAAGATGCTCCAGAACCTAAATGTCTGAGACCTGCTATATGACTTGGTCCGGGCTCTACAACGAAATTTTATTCACTGTATAATCATTACAGTTCATGATGTGTGAATTTCGTAGAAACCAACGTTTTTCCACTTTTTAACGTTTAGAGAAAATTACATGCACATACATTACATTCTATGAACACATACCTAAAATAATTTTTAATCTTGGAATAAGGAATAAATTCAGTAGGTACTCAATTTATAGAAATACGGAATGAATCTAATAGGTACTCAATTTATAGTAGCATAAACTGGGTTAGGGCAGTGCAATCGATATCTCATTTTTGGAATTCATCTCATAGCATGACTAGAAAAAACATTTAAATGATGAGAAAACATTTTAGCACAATCATGATTAATGACACCATTTTACTCACGCAAAACTTGCCATATAAAAATGGCCGTCAGTTCTTGAGAATTCCGCGTGTTTTCTTCCTATTGAAATTATAGTGTTCTCTCTAGATCATGTCATGTTCCCAGAAAAAAAATTAATGTAAACAAATACAGATATTGAAGTAATAATGTCTTTTAAAAGTGATTAAAATTATAGAATAGCCTGATTTCGAACGATTTCCTTTTATTAATATTTTTTTAAAAATCATTATACACTTAATAATGGAATACTAAATATTAAAATGAACATGGCTGTACATTTCTTGAAGCAGATTGAAACAGCTGTTCCAAAATATATGTTTCATGATTCATTTTGTTTTCATAGGAATTAAAATGTTATAACCTACATGTGAGTATTATATGACTACAGATATGTAATAACGTAGTTTGGATGCTTATATGATAAAATGCTTTGTTTGCATTTATGGTTCATGATGGTGTAATTGTAGCGACACTGCAGAAAAATACCTAACCTACGTTAGTGGGTTGTCTATGTATTCTGCAAAGATTTACTGACCAAAGATTTATAAACAACCATAACAGCATTAACTAGTCATCTGTCAATCTAGCTCATAAAGTAATTTTTAATGAGTAAAAATCAAAAATATATCATCATTATCAATAAGTTTGTTACGCTATATATTTGCTAATAGTTCCATGAATAGAAAAACTTCGAAAGTGAACAATATATATTTTCGTCTAAATGAAAAAAAATGGAATACATGCATTTCTTAATTGTCAACAAGTAAAAGATGACAAACAAGCACGCATTCTCTTCAGATCCTAACCAGTACATGATGTGTTTTCATGAGTTTATCTTGACTTGCTAGGTCCGTTAAAAACAGGTCCAGAGGGATACACGCATGAGCTAGTCATCACATGTGCATTTTCAAAGTGAAAAGAGGCATTTCCTCTCAAAGATATATCGGCAATTGCAGTAGCAGATATTTTCTTTAGAAAAATCATTTGTAAATATAGCAGTTCTGACTCAATTCTGATAGATTGGAGACAAACATTCATGTCAAAGATTTTGACAGAGAGATGCATTTTATTTTAAAATGCAAAATTGAAAACGTCGAGTTACAGACTTCACAAAAATGCAGCAGTAGAAAGAGCAAATGGTTCCATTTTGACAAAACTGTCTGAGAACTTTCACAGATGCAGAAGAAACAAATTGATCTAAAATTCTAGACCAAATCACGTTTGATATGAATAGCTACAGAGTCCACTCAGTGCAGTGTGGCAACGCACTTTGAAAAAATTACGCACTTTGAAAAAATATTTCAAAGTGCGTTAAATTTAGGACCAAATCAACGCACTTTGAAAAAAAAATTCAACGCACTTGTTTTACGTTTGCGCTCCACTCCGTTCCATATATTTTTTCTACTTTACTTAAGGTTTATTACCCATGATGTTTTTTCTACCCTTCCTTTTTTTTCTTATTATAGCTCGTTTGATTGACGTTTTTTAACGTTAGTTCCTTACATTTCTTCACTTTGATTTATATGGTTCTTTTTTATTTTTTAAATTTTTACATATTAGGAGAATTCTTTGGGGACAAGGGTATTATCACCATGTAAAATGTATATTTTACATGTTGCAAATATGTTCTATAGTTTTAACTTGTGAACTCTTGTGAAATTCCTCCTGACTGTGATGTGATCGAATGTAAATCAATGTTAACAAATCTCTGAACTGACACAAAGAGACAGCACATCAAAAAAATCAAATATAGCTATACGAAAATATATTTATTCGAGTGTGAGGATTGAAGAACAATGGTGTTCAGCTCCCATGCGCTAATATAATGAATGTAATTACACAACAATCAGCGGATTAAAGCAGGTGATTAAATTGACGTTTACCTGAACGATGGTCAGTTTAGAGATGCATGTAAAGAAATATCCTCTGATTGGATAGTTCATGATTGTCAATTATTTAAAAAGTCACGGTAATCAAATTATATTATACGTAATATGATAATATAATCTACATGTAAGGAGATTAAGTCTAAGCCAGAGTCGGAGTTTAAGAGTTCGAGGTTGCATTGAGAGTCAAAAAAGGAGTCCGTCTAATCCGTTACGTTTTCCATCACTGTCATATGTAGGTTAACATTAAGTTAGAATTATACATTAGCGAGTTTCGCCTTTATAATGTCTACGGAGGGGAGAGTAACTGTTTATTGTGTTATTAACAAATTGATAAATGTAGAAAATACACCGACTGTTGAGCAAATTCCCTAGTAATCGCCCGATAAGGAAAATACCGAATACGGTACAAACCCGGTGGTTATAATATCACCATGTAAAATGTATACTATTTCAAACAACAGTGATGTGAGTTTTATTTCGTGAACTCATTTGATTCAATAATTTCAAAATGTGTCAGTCTCTTTTAAACGAAAATCATGTTACACTAGTACGTTAGTTTCATAAATAAATCCTTGAAACCTAAAACCTGAAAATCTAAAATTTCAGACCACTTTTTAAAAGAAAAAATCCCAATTTCGTATTGATTATGTTTAACATGTTTAACAATTTAATTGTTTATTTTTAACCAATGCCTAAATAGCCACCATGAAATAGAAACTCTACACCAACTTACTATTCAGCACAAGCTATCAATGGTATTGTTGCTATAACATTAATAATTATATTTCTTTAAAAAAAAAAATTTGAATGAGCAATAAAAAAAAAAATGATTTTTTCTGTTATGCTTAAAACACAATTTCTTCAAATTGACATTTTATAATTTGACAACGTGGTGTGATAACTATCATAAATGTGACCGTGTTGAGAGAA
The DNA here is from genome assembly GCA_020458035.1 of Magallana ariakensis. Lineage (NCBI taxonomy): Eukaryota > Metazoa > Mollusca > Bivalvia > Ostreida > Ostreidae > Magallana > Magallana ariakensis. Next base: position 12,671,889 of record CM035819.1, read on the forward strand.
ATTACGAGAGAAGGGGGTTTACATCAGAAAAACGGAAGTAAAAAGATCCATATACATTATTGAAATTGTTCAGCATATGTATATAAAAGTACGACCAGCTTCCTCGTTCACAGCTTTGATGAAATATTTGACCATGACTGGTCTACAAAGATTAGCTTTCCTCCTTGTTTTCCTGAGATGGTATAAGCCGGTTACTTCACAAGTAATCAATACAAGTTTGGCATCACGTGAGTACATTTATTTAATCATTTGCACATTTATTTATTTACTCGTTTATTAGTTGATTTTACTCTTTTTTAATCTCCCTCTATAAAAAATTATTTAGATCAAAAGCTGAATGTAGTTTTTTTTCTCTGGGGTTGTTTTTTTTTTATATTTTATTTTAAAATTTAAGGAGATTTTATTGTGTACAGCGGTATGGAAGGGTTAGATAAAAAAAAATAAAGAAATGTTATTTGTTCGGACGAATTAGCTATATGTTTGGACGAATTAGCTATATGTTCGTACAATTTATGATTTGTTCGGACCAATTAGATTTTATTCGGACAAATTAGGTATTTGTTCGGACGAATAAGTTATTTGTTCGGACGAGTTTTGATTTGTTCGGACAAATGAGGTATTTGTTCGGACGAACTAGTTATTTGTTCGGATAAATTAGGATTTGAGTAATTTAAACTATCTGATCTGGCAATTATGTAGATGAAGGGGGTTAGGTTGTCTTTGACCAAGCCACTCCTTTCCTTCAAATTAAAAATTGCTATATACACATAAATGCTAAACATGTATTAGTCCCTAATATTTACAAGGGCGTCGGAACAGGGGCGGCAGTCGCCGCCCAAATAATTTTGCCAAAAATCAATTAAAAAAAAATTAAGACTGAAGTGAAATTTAATAATGGCGATCTGTATTCATTGGAGCGGCGATGATAACGGCGATTTGTTTTCAATGGAGCGGCGAGGTGTGAACTTTATTGTTTACAGAAGCCAAAGTGGGGTATGAATATCTGTTTCTGGCGTGTTTTAGCAATTAACAGTGCATTAATTAGATAGGTTTGACATTAAAGAAATATCGTTCTCCAGCTTTGATGATCAATAACAAGTTTTAAGTTAGAAACCACCTTTATTAGTTAATTTTTGAGCTATATATATATTTTTTTTATTATTTTCATTGATAAGAACAAAGTATACAAACAATTCAAAGACAATAATCAGCGTACAGACATATTGTATAATTCCTTGAATGTTTATATAAATGTTGCATATCAATATACGTGCTCTCATTGAGATTCAATTGAAAAGAAACAAAAAACAAATAAAACCCAGCCTTAACCTTTTTCTAATTAGTTGTCTAGAAAGCAGCGTATTATGGTATTATTACATATTAGATATAATTAATATCAATATGATTATATATTTTCTTCTGAAGTGCTCCACTACTAAGACAGAAACTTTAAATAGCATAAAATTACCTCTATTCTATAGAGAAATAGTATGTTGTTATAATGAATGTGTGACAATTAAAGGTCGGGCTCGGAAGAGTCGGGCTCGGAATGTATCAAGCTATTACGTAAACCGGACTTTATCGTTATGTATAATGATAGCTACCGAGGGTAGTTCGGGTGCGTATTGGTATATAAGGAGCTGCTTAGCTGATAGTCGGCAGTTTTGCAGTTGAAACTCCAAATGGGAAGATCGAAGCAGAAGCGGTGAGGTTATAAAGTTACCCTGGTATTAAGTATACGGTGTCTAGTATACTGGTTAATAGGGGAATTGTATTTAATTGAATGAATTATATTATTCCTACCATTTTCTATTGAGATCTATCTGTGTACAGGACAGATCTCTGGATCGGGACGCATCCGAGACCCGTACTCGCATAGGACAGGTGCCTACGGATACATACCTGCCCAGACACATACCCAGTCACCCAAATTATATTTGTTTGCCTTTTTGAATTAAGGATAGATAATCCTAAATATCTGTATATACTGACTCGTACTTCTTAACAAATCATTTTAGTAATTACTGCTTGATCGGTGTTTATATACCTATATATAAATATACAATCATTTTCTTAAATCATTGTCTTGATTACGGATCTATATCGATCAAAGACAGAGCTATATCGGACTCAGCTTAGAGAAAGGAGACAGAGACCATCGGAGAGCTTACCGGAGATGGGTCAGGAGATAAGGAGGCTGGTGAACCTAGCCTATCCTACAGCTCCGGACGACGTTCGTGAGATCCTGGCCACAGAACAGTTTTTAGATGGACTGCATAATGCGGAGATGCGTCTGAAGATAAAGCAGGCCAGACCTCACAGTCTAAATGACGCTATACAGAGAGCAGTTGAGCTTGAAGCGTTTTACAGAGCTGAGAGCCGTCGCACTGAGAGTGTGAGAAGCGTGGATCAAGAGGCTGAATCTGGTCATGGTTCAAAGATAGATAAATTCATAGAGACGATGGAGAAAAATATGCAATATCTTCAAAAGGAAATGAAGGATATGAAACAATGGAAGTTTCAAATGCAAAAGAAGGGACGTGATACAGGGCATACCAAAGACGAAACCAGGAATACTTATTCAAATACTACAAGAAAGTGTTACAAGTGCGGTTCTGACAAGCATTTGAAAAGAGATTGCCCCTTTAACTCGTCTAACCAGGCCCATCAGCCAGACCATAGCGTTAAGATGAATATGACAGAGCATAAGTCATGTGATCGGACTCAAGGCAATGAATACAAGACAGTGGAAGAACACTCAAGAAACATTTATTCTATCAAGGAGTCGGGAGTCTATGTCACTGCCAAAATAAATGAGATGGATGTATACTTACTCATTGATACAGGTGCCACCGTTTCCTTGCTATCAAAGGTATGCTATGGAAATATACAAGGAAATGACACATGGCGCTTGGAAAAGGTTGACAGAGATGTACTGTCTGCCAACGGATCCTCGGTAGGGATATACGGTAAAACATCTATCAGCCTTGCGCTGAACGGAACATCTATACTACAGGAAATGATTGTGGCTGATATATCTGTGGATGGAATCCTTGGTTTGGATTTCCTTGTGAAGCATAAGACTATTATAAACATGCGTACACACAAAGTTGCTATATCAGGAATAGAACACCTTATTCAGTTAGAAGGCACGGCACAGGAATACAAGATTGCACTGATAAACAGGGTTATCATACCCCCCAGATCTGAAATATTGGCCGAGGGCAAGATCTGTGCAGGACCGGATGGAGGGTTCCCGGTGAAAATTGGACTTATAGAGCCATCTGAAAAACTGATAAAATCAGATTCTGCTCTGCTAGCTAGGTCTTTGGTTCGACGCCAGGAAAGAGTGCCACTCCGCCTTATGAATATGTCAGCAACTAACAGGACTATTCAGCCAGGAACAGTGGTCGGTAAGTTGTCTCCTGTTAGTGAGATGGAAGCAGTACAATGCTCTATAGGTGCTGCAAACTGTAACAAGGAAATACCAAAGCATTTACAAGAGCTGTTTTATAGCAGCACCAAAGTTCTTGGAAACCACGATAAGGGCAAAGCCAGAGACTTGCTTATCCGGTACTCAGATTTGTTCTCAGAGACTGATGAGGATGTCGGTAGAACCTCAGTGGTTCAGCACAAGATTGATACCGGAAACCAACCAGCTATCAAACAGGCACCAAGACGTCTGCCATTTCATATGCAGAAAGAAGTCGACGAACACGTTTCTGACATGCTAAAAAGGGGTATCATTGAGCCTTCATCGAGCGCTTGGTCGTCAGCAATCGTCTTGGTACAAAAGAAGGACGGGTCCAAAAGATTCTGTGTAGACTATAGGCGGTTAAATAGTGTGACGATGAAAGACGCCTATCCCTTACCCCGCATCGATGAGTCACTCAATCAGTTGAATGGTGCCAAGTGGTTCAGTACTCTCGATCTGAACGCAGGGTACTGGCAAGTTGAGCTGGACCCAAATGACAAGCCTAAGACAGCCTTCGTGACCCGGCAAGGTTTGTTTGAGTTCAATGTGATGCCGTTTGGGCTCTGCAATGCCCCGGCAACATTCGAACGTCTAATGGAGACGGTATTGTCAGGCTTACAATGGCAAGTATGCCTCATCTATTTGGATGATGTCATTGTGTATGGGAAAACATTTGAAGAAATGTTACACAACCTAGAACTGGTCTTTGAGAAGCTAAGAGCAGCTGGTTTGAAGCTGAAGGCCAGAAAATGTACGCTGTTTGCAAAACAAGTCAAATACCTGGGGCATGTTATATCTGAAAAAGGGGTTGAGACGGATGCGGAAAAGGTTGAAGCTGTAAGGAAGTGGCCAGAGCCAGTAAACAAGACGCAAGTAAGGTCCTTTATTGGCCTGTGCAGCTATTATAGAAAGTTCATTGCAAACTTTGCTGATATAGCTCGCCCTTTGCATCGACTGACAGAAGCATCAGTTGCTTTCAAATGGACTAATGAATGCCAGGTAGCATTTGATGCATTGAAGGCAAAGCTTACCTCAGCACCTATCCTCACTCATCCCGATTTCAGTAAACCCTTCATCCTTGATACCGATGCGAGCCAAAATGCGATCGGTGCAGCCTTGTCACAGATCCAAAATGGACAAGAGAGGGTTGTAGCTTATGCCAGTAAGGTTCTCAGCAAGACGGAGAGAAGGTACTGTGTTACTAGGAAGGAACTTTTTGCAGTAGTGACGTTTATAAAACATTTCAGGCATTTCTTGTATGGACGCAAGTTTCTTGTAAGAACGGATCACAGTTCCCTCCGGTGGTTGCTTAGGTTTAAGGATCCGGAAGGGCAATTGGCTCGATGGCTAGAGGTGATTTCGCCATATGATATGGAAATCGAGCATCGAGCAGGGCGATTACATGGAAATGCAGATGGGCTAAGTAGAGTTCCTTGTAACCAATGCGGATATTTTGATGACTGGGAGAAAGCAGATGTGCCTGAGGATTATGCCAGGACATTAAAGCATGAGGTCAAAAACACGAGCACTGCTGAATCGAAAACACTTATAGAAATGCAAGATGAGAGTCGGGATATAAGACTTGTGAAGGATTGGATGGAGGATGGCAAGCGTCCAGACTACAGCGAAGTCACTGCTGAAAGTTATATGGTCAAGTCATTGTGGGCTCAATGGAGTAGATTGGTCCTGAAGGATGAATTGCTTTGTCGTATGTGGGAAGTTGAAGAAAGCAACAATACGACATACCAAATTGTTATGCCGCTCTCACAGCGAAGATTTATCTTGCAGCAGATGCACGATTCCAAGACCTCTGGTCATCTTGGGGTGACCAAGACATTGAACAAGATTAGGCAAGCTTATTACTGGCCAGGGTTGCAAAGCGATGTCCGGAGTTATGTTGCTGGATGTGACCTATGTGCACGGAGAAAAGCTCCACTCAAGACAAAAAGAGGTCCAATGCAGCCTTTGCAAGTTGGTTACCCAATGGAGAGGATAGCTACAGATATCCTTGGGGAGTTCCCAGTCACAGATAAAGGGAATCGCTATATACTGGTGGTGTCAGATTACTTCACCAAATGGACAGAGGCCTTCCCAATGCCGAACATGGAGGCTCAAACTGTAGCAAGACTAATTGTAGAAGAAGTAATCTGTAGGTTTGGAGTCCCTGTCTTAATACACTCCGACCAAGGCCGCCAGTATGAGAGTCTCTTATTCAGGGAGGTGTGCCACCATTTGCAAATCCGAAAAACAAGAACCACACCATACCATCCTCAGTCTGATGGTATGGTAGAAAGGTTCAACAAAACCTTAGCTACCATGCTAAGTAACTATGTAGACGATAATCATCGGGACTGGGATGAATGCATACCTTTTGTAATGATGGCATACAGAGCGTCCCAGCATGAATCAACAGGATTCACACCAAACATGCTTATGCTGGGTAGGGAGTCTACCACCCCGTTAGATATCGTGTATGATATGCCCTCATCTTGGAAACAAGTACCAAAGCATGACTGGGTCTGGGTCCTGCTTGATCGGATGGAACGGGCTCATCACTTGGTGAGGCGACATTCAGAGGGAGCGATTCTACGACAAAAACACTATCACGACATGAAGATGTCCTATGAACAATTTAAAAGTGGGGACTCAGTTTATGTGTACTTTCCCCAAAGGAAAACTGGTTGTTCACCAAAGTTGACATCGTATTGGCGAGGACCATTCCAGGTCCTGGCAAAGATCTCCGAAGTCCTATACAAGGTTAACTGTGGACGCAATGGAAAGGAACAAATGGTTCATTGCGACAGGATGAAAGCCTGTAAAGCTCAAGTACTCAGAGGCGAGGATATCGAGCCAGTGTCAAGTGACTCTCCAAATGTTGAACTAAATGTAGAAGAGCAAGATGATGACTTTGGTTCATCCTACAAAAATGTTGAAGTCACAGACGAGTTGGTTGCTGAGAGCCGACCAAGACGCGAAAGGCGTACTCCAACTTGGTTACAAGATTATGTGCAGGACTAGAACCTGAATTTCAGTATTATATATGTCATAAATTCTTGATCACAGAGCATGTATATCCATCATAGGACCAGTAGTCCTGCTATTGTTTTGTTTTTACTTGTTGCATAAAAAAAAAAAAAAAAAAAAAAAATTGAGACCATTTTATAAGGTTAGTTCATTTTACATATTTTTCAGATTTACAATGGTAAATACTAAGGTGACCCCCAAGAAGCCTAAAGAGATATGTCCAGTGTGCTTCAAAGAAGTTGAAGGGAAAGATGCCTGGACAGCTCATGTTATAAAGTGTGCCGGCAGCATGTTGGTTTGTGAAAAATGTCGTGTGTCCTTTAAGAAGAAGGAATATTTGGCGAAACACATGAGATTGAAACATGCAGAGATCGATCTGTCCAAGGAGTCTGAAAAAGACATTCCAGGTCCTAGCAGCTCATCGATGAATGATGCTGACAGTGAAAGTGACTGGGATGAAGATCCAGAGGTACGGTTGGAGGAGACTCCAAGAGACGAGGAACCTCCAACTGAAACCAATGACCTGATGGCTGGACGTATCTTCAGGAAACGCACTATGCCCAGCCCTGTACAGGCTCCCAGAAAATTCATCTGCAGGACGGGAATGCATCCTGTTCCAGGTGGCGTGACCGTTGAGACACAGACGGATACTGTTGTAAGTGGTATGGCAGACAAGAGTACCCAAACAGCTGGATACCGGAAGCGAGTAAAGGAGGTTACCATAACCAAGTTTCATGAGAACGGCAGAAGCGTAGAGAACATTGTGGAGAGAGAGGAGTTTTACAATATGTAAGAAAGTTGATTTTTGAAACTTTGTAGAGAACTGTTCAGACAGATAGTCTTTAATCAAAGATTCTTCTTGACCTTATGTTATTTGTTGTATGTTTTAAAGACTGGAAGGGTGAACTTAGTTAAAGTTTCATTTGGTTCGGATACGTCTATCTTTGCATCTATCATTTCATCATTGTTTTCATATTCCATGTTTTTTTTTCTCCTCATTAAATTCTTTGTCATCAGCTTTTGATTGTTTTATCATGCGAGGACGCATGAGGAATAGAGGCGTGGGTAATGTGACAATTAAAGGTCGGGCTCGGAAGAGTCGGGCTCGGAATGTATCAAGCTATTACGTAAACCGGACTTTATCGTTATGTATAATGATAGCTACCGAGGGTAGTTCGGGTGCGTATTGGTATATAAGGAGCTGCTTAGCTGATAGTCGGCAGTTTTGCAGTTGAAACTCCAAATGGGAAGATCGAAGCAGAAGCGGTGAGGTTATAAAGTTACCCTGGTATTAAGTATACGGTGTCTAGTATACTGGTTAATAGGGGAATTGTATTTAATTGAATGAATTATATTATTCCTACCATTTTCTATTGAGATCTATCTGTGTACAGGACAGATCTCTGGATCGGGACGCATCCGAGACCCGTACTCGCATAGGACAGGTGCCTACGGATACATACCTGCCCAGACACATACCCAGTCACCCAAATTATATTTGTTTGCCTTTTTGAATTAAGGATAGATAATCCTAAATATCTGTATATACTGACTCGTACTTCTTAACAAATCATTTTAGTAATTACTGCTTGATCGGTGTTTATATACCTATATATAAATATACAATCATTTTCTTAAATCATTGTCTTGATTACGGATCTACCCAAATCTACGGACCCAAACACGTTACAAATGTAAACATGAGTTACACTGTGGGAAAAGATCACCCGATGATATTTCACAACCAATATGGAACAATTGTTATTTAGTATACAAGGGCAATTCCGTTTTCTTTGAAAACTGGATTAAATCAGGAATACTATACATTAAGGACTTGTTTGACAACAAGGGTAATTTAAGACGATTGGATTATTTTGCAAATGCTATTAATAAATCTAACCTGTTATGTGAATACATTTTTTTAATAACTAAACCAATTCGAAGACTTCACTCATTCAGTAATGCATTCTTTATTAACATACAAAACGTAATGAGTTTTAACTTCCCTTTAGGATATTACAACTTGATGGTAAATCTAGTAACTTTTTCTATAAAAACCTTGTTGATAGAAAGTTTTGTAAGCCTTGTTTGCAATCAATATTGTGCAAAGAATTTGAAGTAAACGATGAGAAAATTAGAAAAATATTTGTAAATGCAAGATTGGAGATATAAAGGATAAACATGTAGCAGAGTTCAGTTACAAGCTTTTAAATAATATATTATGGAATGATGTATATGTGATTAAATGCAGAAAGATATATCAAATCAATGTGTACACTGTTAACAAATCGAAAATGTAATACACTTGCTTTTAGAATGTGGCAATTTTAAAAACATATGAAATGCTTAAGTATTGTATGTAAATGTAAGTAATTGTTTGTTATCCAAAATACAGTGGAAACATATTGTTGTTGGTTTCTTTTATGAAAAAAGTGAAAGAACTAATTCTATAAATCTGCTAATTACTTATGTAGCTTATAGAATTTACAAACAAAAAATGATTTGTAGATTAGATTTTTTAAATGAAACTACATATGATATATATAATCATGTTAATAAATCTACTTGTTTTTATGCCTCAGTTCTACGTTATCTAAATGCAAGTTAAGTGCTAGCTATATATATATAAATATATATATATATTATATAGGAGGACCCCCCCCTCCCGGGAAAATTTTCTGGATCCTTGCAAGGTCGTAAATCGCAATGGTCACAAATCGTAATTCGTCAGAACAAATAACTTATTTGTCCCAAAAAATAGCTAATTTGTCCAAACAAATCGTAATTCGTTCAAACAAATAACTTAATCGTCCGAACTAATAGCTAATTCGTCCGAACAAATACCCATTCGTCCAAACAAACAACTTATTCGTCCAAACAAATCCTAATTCGTCCGTACAAATAACTTATTCGTCCGAACAAATACCTAATTCGATCGTCCGAACAAACCCTTATTCGTCCGAACAAATCCTTATTCGTCCAAACAAATAAATTATTCGTCCGAACAAATTATATTTATTTATTCTTTCATCTGGCCCTTCCACGCCGCCGTAATGGGGTGTTGGCAACTGTTGTTCTAGTTTGTATTCAACACCTTTGATAACCTGTTGACAGAAATCAAGGCAGAATCTTTTTATGAAAACAAAAGTACAGATATTGAATGTAGTGTTCTGATAAAGACTTTGCTTATTCTATTCATTTTGTTGCATGCAAAGTAAAATAAAACATAATTGTAGCTAAGTATAAATATCATAACATGATAAACAGATTGTAAACACTTATATTTTTAACATAGATCTAAACATTTAGTAACCTTTAATGAAAATTGTATCGTTTGCTTTTAATACAAAAGATGGTCTAGGAGAAAGTAAAGAGGAGAAAATTCTAAGCTATCCGTTACACTACCTCTTTACTGCTTTAGATTGATTTAAAATATATTTAATTCAACGTTAATCTTTTTCTATGCGCTAAAAATCTTATACTTCTTAATTCTCTTGTAAAATATAGACATTCATCAACTATACTCTGTCAGAGCTTTCGTATTTTGTCTAATTTTATCGTTTGTTTTAATAAATACAAATACATATACATGAACATTGTAGACGAGGAACGGTTTAACTTTAATCCACGATTTCTGTGAGAATTTTATATTTGATATGTATAGTTAATACAAAAATCATATATCTATATGTAATCGTTAACAAAATTATCCGGATAAAATAATTTCGTTTGCAAAACCCTTGTTTTAAGCAGTATCTTTTAACCTGCATATGACGCGATAAAGGGGAGTTTTAAAGAGGAACATTGATAACTTACTTTTTCTAGTGAATAAATGTTTCTGTGAATAACAGCGAAAAGTGACGAAAGAGGAAACAATAAACATATAGAGTAAATGTGATTGAACATCGAATAAAAAAAAAATAAATACAACGATCGTCTTTTCACCAAAAGAACATTTGAAAAGAAGAGATGAATATTTGCATGGATTAAACTGTCATCACCTAGTGCAACTTGTTGAGGAGAAGATGCATGTTCTTATACATGTATATGTAAATGCGTATATGATGTGTTAGTTTGTTTGTTATAGAATGAGTTATCTTTATTGAAAAAAAAGATCAACAACCATTTCCTGTTGTGGGAGAATGTTCCGTTATTTGGTGCTCTTGCTTATCCTGGTAACTTATCTATTTCTCATCTGACATTTCTTTACAATTATTGTTGTATAAATCAGAGGCTATGCCATTAAAAAATTGCTAGCATCTGGCTTATAAGTTATGTATCTTTCTTACTGCATTTGTATTTTGATATCAATTTTCCAAATAAGGATATTATGTTGACAAACAATTGTATCAAATAAAAAGAGGTATATACAGTTTGCACAATTACGCAACTATTTAGTATATTCCATCCTCTCTCTTGTTTTTCTATATTTGAGTGTATTGATAGTGTGAGAAAAATGTTACATTTAAATTCGAAGAGTCTGTTGTTTAACAGCATCATTTTTAGGAGTGACAGAACACGTTAAATGTTGTCGATTTTACACGTTAGAGCTGGGAAATCATGGACACTGAGAAAAATGATTATAACAAGAGACAAGCGTTTCCGCTGAACAGTTAAATAGAGGGATTGTAAAAGTGGTGTCAAATTTCAGTCAATTCAAGCATATTTTTTTACCACATACAACATAGCAAAGCATAGCATTTAAATCACATACCAAACATACAAAAATCATATCATAACATATAAATCTCTTACCATAGCCTACAAATTGCATTCGTCATAGCATACCATAGGATACCATAGCATAGCATATAGCATAAGTTCAATTCTTTTTTTAAAGTTTATATTTTCTTTTATGATTGTAAATTTTGTTTAAAAAAAAAGCATTTGAATTATAGATTATTGATAAACTTTGAGTTTTATTCATGTTTTACTTCAAAATGTTTGAAACTCTTCTGTATACTGATGTTTATTTGTTTAAAATAGTTCATAAATAAAATGGATCGATTTTATTCGATTTTAGTTTTGATGGAAAGAAGATTTCAGATCAGGGTGTCCGGAAACGCTGGTTAACTTATTAACATCATGGCGGAACGTTTAGGGCGAATTAACCATCGTGCAGATATTTTAGATCTGACAACTTTGGTATACAATATGCAAATAAATAGGCATACACTAGCGTTTTTTTAATTTCATATATTTATATACCACGACAGATATGTAGTAAACCTTATACACTAATTTGTAAACAATGAACACACTGTGTTCTACATCTATATGAATAAATGATGTATGCATAAAACGGGGTGGTTAAAAGGGGGACGTACGGGTGACTTCTCTCCCCCAATTGGTTTTTTTCTCAAAACAGTTTTTTAAGGTCTTCCGTTTTCAACGGAAGACCTTGTACTGATTCTGTTGGTAATTCTTTTTATTCTTTTTTTTCTTCTAGACGTTTTTTAAAACTCAAATATCTCGCTTGTTTGTCGTCCTATTACGTTCAAATTTTCAGGGTACATTGGAAATTACAAATTCTCAACATCAACTGAAAATCATTGAAATTTTCACTTCCGGAGCCGAGTTATTCCCCTTTTTCAAAAAAATATAGGCATTCCTGTGCACGCAAAGGCTCTGAAACCATCCATGGCATGTGTTTCAAAGTCATAAATCTTGAAAATAGACACTTTGAACGTTGTCCTCCGAGTTTTGTTTTTACGATTTTTCCCATTTAAAATTTCAAAAAATTAATTTAAATTTTATGTTTCAAAAAATGCTGAAATTTGGTCGTGTTTTTGTATCGTAGCTTTTTAGTTTAAATTTTTTTCTGAACACATAAAGAACAAAAAATGTGCAAAGTATCAAGGGCTTTCACTTGACACAATTGAAAAAGGGCTGGCCCCTTAAATTAGGGGCCTAGAGCCCTTAAAAGTCTTCCCTTTATAACTAAAAAATGGGTAATATTTTGATATAGCTGTCGCTGGAAAAGTTGTTTATTATGATGTTATTAATGTCGTTACAAAATTATTTTGTACCGGTATTGCGTAATATGAGTGTAAAAAGCTTGTCTTGTTAACATGTACCTGTTTTCATTTTGCAAGTAAACGAATAGTCTTTGTGCGCACAACTGACATAAATTAACAACTGAAAGAGTACCAGCTTATACGGGATGCTTTAATTCATTAGAGAAAGTTTTTTAAAAGCATACATTTTTTTCTTACAGCTTTATTTTTAGTCATTTCTGTTTAGGTCTTCTAGTGGAGAATCCTTATAATTAAGAAAAACGAGAACGAGAAAATATAAACAATCTTTTTCTTTTCTAGTGAAATACATTAACTGGATTTTAAAAAATAATTTCTATGAAATATATTTTAGTCATTTTACTGCAAGCTTTTTAATTCTACCTGGATTCGTAGTTGTGTGTGTCATTACGTAACTCATCCCTCGCCCGTGGCCGAGGAGATCGGTCGCGGCCGGACTACTAAGCGGTCAGCGGTTATCTAATACACAAAGATCTGCATCTTACTTGTATGGGTTTGTTTAGCCGTAAACACAAACGATTGTTTGAATTTTGTTTTCATATAAAAGTTTATTCATCTTAAATTGATTAAACCAATAGAGTGTTAAAGAAATATAAAAGCAATTGAATATTATTCCCAATCTGAAACATCGTCAGAAACATACATATCAATTGTGGTTACAGTATCTAAGTCTAAAAAAATAATACCTATGTAATGCATTTTAATCATTATACTGCAAGCATTTCAAATCTACATGTACCTGGGTTCTGAGCTGTGTGTGTCATTACGTAACTCACCCCTTGCCCGCGGCCGAGGAGTTCGGTCGCGGCTGGACTACATGTACCTAGCGGTCAATGGTGATCTAATACACAAGACTCGCGTCTTACATACATTGTTTTATTTAACCGTAAACACAAAGAGTTGTTTGAATGTTATCCTTAAATTGATTTAAACGATAGAGTGTAAATTAAGAATTAGTAAAAACATTATTAGTCCCATCTGAAGCATAGACAGACATAGATAAATGGTGGGTTTGTAAGTCTAAAATGTTCTAAAAACTGTAGAATAATGTTTGAGATCAACGACAAAAAAGATTAACCTGTTAATGATGAAATCTGTTTTAGCTTCATAATTCAAAAATAATAAATATGTTGGTATGGCTCTCTTTATAAAAAGTGTTCTTTGAGATTTTGTCGATGTCATGAAATAGTTATATTGTTTAAAATGAAACTGGGATTTGTGTATACATTTACATATTAATCCATCCCTTGCAAATCCCGCGCGAGTGGACAAGAGGTAGTCTAATACACACGTCAAGCTTCGTGTGCTTCTACCCTATCACACATGTGCATATTTTTTGAATAAATACAATACAACGCCGAAATTTTGACAGGTTCATGTAAAATCGACTAGCGTTTCAACTAAAAGGTTAATATATTTACCCATGATTATCTCCGTTAAATTACTTCAGACTTTAATGCATTCACGGGACAGACTTCAACACTTTTTTGACGATATTCACAACCTGCCAGATCAACCTGTCTTATGAATTAATATTTGGCGAACACAAATTAGTGTATAAGTGTATAAAGTTTTATAGGTATTCTAATAAAATGTACAAAGAGAGAGAGAGAGAGAGAGAGAGAGAGAGAGAGAGAGAGAGAGAGAGAGAGAGAGAGAGAGAGAATTTGAATGTATTAATTGAACAGGATCCAAAATGGTGATTTTTTTTCTTAATAATTTCCAAGCGTTTTTTGTAAGGCAGTTTAAAATTAAAGTTCCATGTTGCAATGTATGCGAGAGGGTCTCGCACGATACAAAAAACCTCGCTGATCGATGTCCGGAATTAAAGGATTCAGGGATTATTTTAGGTACATATTCACGCGAATTTTCAAAAAGACTATGTTTAGATTCAGGTCGTAAAAGAGAAACGGTAACATGATCGCTTTTGTAGTTTTTCTGTATGGTCGTTTAATTCATTGTAGAAGCTCATTGCAATTACTCTTTTTATATCTTTCATTTTCATTGGAACATATGTTCAAAGAGTAAAAGATATGTTAAAAACAATTGATCAGATTCGGGCAGTTGTAGAAGATCGAGTAGCGGTCATATGATTGAAAATGCTGCAAATCCGTAGATTGCGGAGATTTTTATTCGTGCGAACTTTACAAGTCGAACTTGTGCGTATGCGGTGCACGCGCACTCGAATGGTTGATATATTTTTAATTTTCACCGAATCGTTTTGGTGTGTGTGTATGTTGTCTGATCAGCGCTTTTACTTCTTCCGCAAAATGAGCGCACGGAGGTCGCGTAATAAATGTACAACACGGGGCCAACTACATGCTTACAATTTTCAAAACTTTTAACTAAACAAAATCACATAGTCATGGAGTCCGGTGATCCTTAAAGACAGGGCATGATAAATACGACGTCATTCGCGGTTCCAGGATTCCCCCCCCCTCCCCCCGGACACTTAAGGGGTGGGGAGGGGGGTCCGTGGGATAATGGTGTTTGCCAGCGGGTATCCAAGCCATACATGTATATATGATAAGTAATTTTACTAAGTCTATTTAATAAGTTTGTTTAAAATTTCCAGTTACCCACCCATCCGCCCCCTCTAGATCCGCGCATGGACGTCAACCAGTACTAAACATCGCCGAAAATTTGAACAGTTATTCAAATATGTTCAGGATCAGTGTACAAGCTACATTTACGTAGATAAATTGTGACCACATATTTTCTAAACAGATTATTACTGGCAATTGATACTTTCCTAAAACACAAACGCAGCATTATATATTATGTATGAAATAACAATGCAAAAATACGTTTATCCAAGTGTTTGTAACTTGGGTACTTGTGGACAGAACACTTGGTTAATCCCCCTCCTTACATGACAATGGATACTAATCATAATTTATGGTCATAATATCTATTCATATATATGTATAACTGGGATCGACGCCCCACTCTGATGGCGCCGTATAATGATGAGTATGTTTACTTTTCCACAAGTGTAATTTCTCTGTAATTGGGTCTGCCTACATTTAACTTACTTACATGTACTTCTAATACTTCATCCACAGAGTGCCTTTGGATAAAGAGTGTGTAGTGACCTTAAACCAAGTTTCTAGGTAAAAGAGTGGAGGTCAGGGGCTCGTTAAATAAAGCATGCTAAGATTTTGACTTAAGTAGGGTCATAAGTAGGACTTAGGTGGAATCTTAGGACCTGCCTAAGTCCAACTTAAGTATGTCTTATATCGTAACATAAAGAAAACTTAGCAATGTCTTTGCTAAGTCATGCTTATGTTAAAGAGTAAAAACAATTTGTTCATTTCTTTTATCGAATTTGAATGTACCTAACATTTTTAAAAAGCTCAAAACGATGGCTCTCGGGCAATGTATTCAGTCTATTGTTGTTACTTCTTTGTTTTTACGAATATTCACTAGTTCAGTCATTCTCGAAAACTCCCTGTGACGTAATATCGCGATACCGTTAAAACTAGTGGATTTCTTTTTATCTTTTGTCTTGCATATTACATCACCAATAAGGCAAGTTACATACTCTGAGTGTATTTTCTTCGTTAAGACGATATCTTGAAATGAGGCAATCGTCGTCTTTTAAATCACTGAGAGTTTTTCTGTCTTTAAACGTCCTTTTTTAATTTCTCAAGTTACGTGAATTTACATACATAGTCTAGTAACATGAGTAAACTGAGCATTACGTGTTTACAACCTATTCAGCAGCCCATTTGCATACTATATGGAAAATGTTACATCTCTTTACAACCACTGTTAATATTTATATCAATTAATCCAAAACTTTGATATTGGTGAATATTAAGACATTATTTTTGTGTAAATTATGTGATAAATACACTGTATTCAAATGCCGAATTGCAATAATTAACAATAAAACTTCTAAAAAACTTAAGTCACATTTACCGGCCGCCTAAGTTTTGGGTAAATTGTCCCAGCTAAGCACTCTTCTAGTTACGGACTTAAGTCTAAGAATGTACCTAAGTCCTACTTAAGCACTGTCTTAGACTTAAGTACCCTTTATGTTACGTGCCCCAGGTGTCCAGACCATATATTCTCCCAAGCTAGCCGAGTCTTGCTCCCACATTTATGTAACTTACTTACATGTACTTCTAATACTTCAGCTATAGAGTGCCTTAAACTAAAGGGTGTCCAATGACCTTGAACAAAGTTTCTGGATCAAAGGTCAGGATCATATGAGACCTGTTTGAAAAATCTTTGTCTAACCATAATTATATTTTTCTCCCAATGATTCTGTCTGGCTCTTACATTACTATAAAGAGTGCTTTTAAGTCAAGGATGTACAGTGACCTTGAATCAAGATATTTTTTTAAATGTCATTGTCATAACACAGACCACTGTGTAAAGTTTCAATAAATTTTTAGTCAAAATTTAAGACTTGTTTTTGCTTTAAGGGCATCAATTACCTAAAGTGTCTATTTAGAGAGTCAATGTCATAGCATACAACTGTATACACTGTAGTCTGGACCGTGTGTTCTCTCTCCTGGTAAAAATATAGATCATTGCAAACAGTACTTGTGGTTTATGAGTGTGCAGTAATCATAAACTTAGTTTATAATTCAAAGGTCAAGATCATAACAGACATCAGTGACACAGATGTCTATTCTATGCCGTCTCCTTTTTTTTTGTCAAATCCAGTTTTAGTTTCACCAGAAAAAGTAAGGGGTGTGCTGTGACCTTGAACTATTTTTTTCAGTGAATAGTTACGCAAGTGATTTTCAATGTCTCATCTTTTAATAAAGCGGGGCTATTTAAGAAGTTCAAGATCCCAATGATGTATATAGTTTTGAAATTATACAAAGAACAGAAAATAAATCAAAAATAGGATCTAAAATCATTTGATCGGTCAATCTCTTTGCGGCGAAAATTTATTATTATAAATATGGCTTTGCAGTTAAGCAGTTGCTGATAAATTCTTCATACATGTATTTCGCATACATTTTCAAACATTAATACGCTGTCAAATATATTTAAAAAAAGAAACCACGTGTTTTTCCTGACTGAATTATTGCTGGATTGGAATTGCTGTCCTCTTCAATAAGGGGCTGATACATGCCATCCATTTACTCATTTATAACCACTAGTATATAACATCATGACTATTATCGTATTGACAATCCTTTTTCGACACGAAGCTGCAACGGAAGACCTCCTCGTTGCTTTGCAACGAGCTCGGCTCTAGTTTTAATCTGAAATTCTTTTTAGGACAGAAGTAAAAATTATAGTGAAATTCGACCTGAAGAACCAAATTTAGAGAGAGACGCACTAAATAGCCACTCACTCGTTTGAAATAAAAAAAAAGGTTTTTTTCCAGTCAGCTGCAACAAACAGAATTATTGCCACGTACATGTATATATTATCCATTTCAGTTTAGATTTTTCATCCGTGTCTGCTCCTCAAAATATACAGCCTTGCAATTGGTTTTTCATTTCATTTTTTAAAGAATAGGTTAAGAAAGCAATGTAGAAAAAAATCGGACACAGTAGATACAAAAATGAACAAAACAATGTAGTTTAACATATTGAGCATTGTAACATAGGGGTATCACTTATTTTTTATAATAACAATTCCAGTGGTCGAGATCTCCAACGGTTTAGTGAATTTAAAATTTCTTTCAAATAAATAAAAATTCCAGACATATACGTTATGTTTCTCTTTTAATGTGCATAAACTGATTGTGATTGAAAGCTCTATGACAGAATGAATAATTTGTGTCTTTGATACATGTATCTGGTATAAGAAAACACGTTTTATAGTTTATGTACATCGTATAATACTTTCATTCAAGATTCCATGCATGATCCCAAGATTTCTCTATTATAGCAAGTTTTTTTTGCAGTTATCCTATTTGTAAAGGTTAAATATTTTAAGGTCCATTGGTCTCTGATAAGGGATATGTCCTTAAAATGCTTTAGTGGATTCTGTGACACTTTGGAATTCTTATAGCATTACTTTCAGAAGTTATTAAGATCTCTATAAATGTTTGGTTTCTGGCATTTTGAACATCACATACAATGCACATATAAATAGATATAGAAGAAATGTCCAGGATAGTATTCATAGCCTTTTATGAGAAAATAAATGGTCATATAAACGAAAATTCATGACATCTGCTGTATTTTGTTTTTCAAGCTAAGAAAGCTACTCTTGCAAAATGAACATAAATTTTCTAAGTAGATTTTTTGAGAAATTTACTGTGTCTAAAGAAGCACCGTTCCCTATATTTTATTTATTGATTTGTATTCTCTTGATACCATACTTTGTTGTTATATATGCTATTTTTTATATTATTATCTGATAATTATCATGATTATGTTAACATCAATTTTGAGAATATGAGAAGGCATTCAAATATAATATTTATATATCACACGGTATATATATATATATATATATATATATATATATATATATATATATATATATATATATATATATATATATATATATATATATATATATATATATATATATATATTATAACAGTAACTTGATCCAAAGGGCCGGATCACGTCGAGTTGCCAGGCGCGGATCATTAGATCAAATGAGACGCGATGCGTCGAGTTTGATCTGATGATCCGCGCCTGGCAACGAGACGTGATCCGGCTCTTTGGATCAAGTTACTGTTAGAATGATAAATTTATTATATACCTATGTCCGTTTATAAGTTTTAATTACAAAATTATCTTTTTAAAATCAATGGTATGACGTTTACTTATATAACAAACGATTTTTAGATGAACTCTTTTAAAACGCGCAAAAATATAGACGTTATTTTATGTGTACTACGTCATCAGTTTCAGAGAGTGGTGATACGGAATCGGAAAACCACAGTGTGGTGATCCGGAAAATCGGATCACACTCTGTAAAATTGACAATATCAAGGAAGGAAATTGATGGGTATATAATAAAGTGCTTTATAAAAATGTACACAATGATAAAAGTGTTGACGCATTTTGTAGAGAGGGTTTTTAAACCTTAATTTGGTGATATATTGTCAAAGCCAACGTTATTAAGATTCCCGTTTGTCTTTAAATGTTACTATTTTATACATTACATGCAGATGACAACAAAGTATCTTTAAACAAGGAACAAGTTCGAGCTATTTGTCTTTTAATTCAAAAGGGCTGGAAGGTCGTGATAATTTTTCGAGCATATAAAACTCCTTATGAAGAAGAACTCTTTAAAAACATAAGAAGACATTCAAACTTTGTAGTTTAAATCTATGTTATTCTGCTTTTCTAAATAATGGTTTTACAAATCATTTTTAAAATTTTAAGGTAAATCTGATGGTTAATTTTATTGACCACCCAGCCTCCTTAACGTAACGAACAGAATACACAATAAATATATACTCCGCAATGACACGACAGGAGATTCAACTATTTCCAGTAATTGTTACATGCATCTGCATGTAGTTCAAATACATGCATCTGCATATAGTTCAAAAGTTATCTCCATCCTTAGTATTCTAAAATATATTTTCACATTTTGAATAAAAGAATTGACATGACATGACATGATATATGTGTAATAATGATAAAAATTTTGTTTTGAATCAATTCATAGTTTCCTTGGAAGAGCTGGTAAGCGGGTTTCGTTTCCAACAACTACAGCTTTCCACGACAATGATGAATGCCAGTTATCACGCGAGACTTCCCGAGAAACTCGCGGCAGCAGAGGCTCGGGAGGCGGATCAAAGAGAAGCTAAAGGTATAAAATTGCAAGAACATGCATATGAAAATAATTTCGCATTTTTACAACAATATCAAAAGGGATATAACCAACTCGCATAACATCTATACTTTTACATTTTACATTTTCATTTCTTTATTACAAAATAGACACAGTCAGAAATAAAACAAAAAACATAGACATGTATAAGTGCACTAAATTGCCACATGTTTTGCCGTGTTAAGCCTCAAGAGCGTACCACGATGCCAAGACACCGTTCATTGCCACCACCTCCCGTTACAACCTGGGATATATAGGGCGTGGCTACGACTTGTTCAAGGGGAATCCCCTCAGTGATGATGGCGTTGTTGATCAAGGATTCCGTCTCCCAATAATAGAGCTTCCCTTCACTAACAAGTTCACGGCGGACGGTCATTACAGAATCCCAGACAACGTGGACGTGATTTCTGAATCTAGGTACAAACCGATGGATGGATGGATGGATGGATGGATGGATGATTGGATGGATGTATCTATAATTAATCATTTCAATTTTTCCAGACGCACGGTCCTTTAAACATTTGTAGTACTTAATGATTTTTTAATACTTTTACAGTGCTAAATTTGGATCTTCCCTTCACACAATTCAGTCTGAATCCGACTACAAGAGTATGCTCTGTGTGGATGCATCGGTGAGCTTCCTGTTCTACTTTTCACTTTACAGTATTTAACGTATATATATACATATAAATATATATATATATATATATATATATATATATATATATATATATATATATATATATATATATATATATATATATATATGTGTGTGTGTGTGTGTGTGTGTGTGTGTGTGTGTGTGTGTGTGTGTGTGTGTGTGTGTGTGTGTGTGTGTGTGTGTGTGTGTGTGTGTGAGTTGATCTTACAAGAACTTACAATCAATATCTTTAAAATAAAAAAAAAAGATTACCTGATTTAAATATGCTAGCTCGTTTATAGGGAGGGATGCTCAATTGGCGTTGATCTTGCTTAAATGAAGTACATGTAGATGATTTAGCATGACAAATTATCAAATAATATTAAACAGTGTAAATTTCGTTATCAGATAAATTTATACAGTGTACCATTAGTTATTTTTTCTTATTTCTGAATGCCAATGACATATGGTAGATAGAAACATTATACATCATCATATACATGAGAATAATTAAACTTATACCCAATATGCTTTTACGCATTCTTAATAAAGAAGCTTACTGTATATAAACTATTACCTTAAGTACACTATAATGTTGTTTAATGTCACTTTCTATATGATGCTTAACTTTTAACTGCTACTCAAAGAGTTACAAAATGAAATGAAATACATACACACACACACACACACACACACACACACACACACACACACACACACACACACACACACACACACACACACACACACACACACACACACACACACACACACACACACACACATATATATATATATATATATATATATATATATATATATATATATATATATATAGCAAGAGGTATAAATTGTTTTAATTTAAGATCGCATTACATATATAGGCAAAACCGTGTCCTTCCTTATCATCGTTCCCCTTTTTTTCCTTTTTTTTCTAGCCAGGCTTTACGACTATATAAAATTATTTTATTTAGTTTAAATCAGTAGATCACAAGTATTTTCATGAAAGCGATTAAAGATTATATATAACTCTGTTCATTTAGATTATTTGTTGATTGTATTAGGAAATAGTAACATGTACTTTTGAAATTTGAATTAGATTTTCTATAATTTGTACCATAGGTCAATGCTCATGGAGGCCGCTGGGGAGTCAGTGCTAGCTTTAGCGCAAGCGCATCATATCAGAAGAATTCGCGGGAAATTCAAAAAGGGGAAAAAACTACACTGAGTGTTGTGAGTCGTGCGGTCGTATACAGGGCGAAAATGTCGGAAACTTCAAAATTGTCAAAGGTAAATTCTGCTAGTAAAATTTTATCATTTTAATTAAATTTTAAGTGATTATGTTGATACATGAACAAATTACTTAAGACTATTTAGATTTCCACTTTTGTTTTTGTATTTTTAGGTTGATGATTACTTTGAAAAGGCAGTGATGTTATTGCCTATGGA
This sequence comes from Magallana ariakensis, assembly GCA_020458035.1. Classification (NCBI taxonomy): domain Eukaryota; kingdom Metazoa; phylum Mollusca; class Bivalvia; order Ostreida; family Ostreidae; genus Magallana; species Magallana ariakensis. Next base: position 12,694,285 of record CM035819.1, read on the forward strand.
AAATTGTGACTCAGGTGCACTTCAAGAGATGTATATCAACCTCATCCGGGAATTCGGAACCCACTATACGACGGAAGTTGTTATGGGTGCGAAGGCAGTGCAACAACTGACCTTCTCAAAATCAGACTTCTCCAAATTAGAATCTGAAGGAATAGGCGCGAAGGTGATGATAAAAATTAACCAAAAGTATATTCATCTAGATTTCTATCTTTTGTAACTTACAACCAACTGAAGATGAGAAAAAAGCAAACTATATAGTATAATGTCGTGATTGCCTCCCTCTTTTATTTCTATGACGCGATAAACACATAATTATGCATCCAATGCGGGCTACTGTATATTTGCAATTTTTAAACGCTTAATTATTCATGCTACAATAGTTTAAAATAGATTTCTATCACAATAATAATTATTTATTTGGGTATGTACATAATTGAAATACACTGTATTTACATTTAATATTAACATTTTATCAACATTTACTTTCAATGCTATTAACCCAGGTAGCAGCGCAGGCGTCCTTCAGTGGGTTTGGCGCTTCCCGTGGCGGTGTTTTCAGTGTTAGGGTAAATTCAAAACAGGAAACATTTAATCGCGTACAGAATACAAACAAAGAGCAGAATGAATACTACATCGGTGGAAATCCCCCATCTGGAGACTTCTCGTCAGGAAGTACCGAAAGTTTACGAGAATGGGCGAGGTCTGCAGACGAGAAGCCGGTTCCTATTCAGTACAAAATGACGTCAATAGATAACTTATTGAAGCCTGGGTATTTTAAAGACATTACATACGGTATGAACTGAGACTTTTCGTTTTACTGATGCCGATATAGATATCAATATTAAATAACATTACTTCAGTATATCTTTCTATTTTTATTTTTACTAAACTGTTTATGTCCCAAAACTTGGTATTATTCTAAGATGTTTAAACTACAGTCTGAAACATTCTACTTTCCCATTTTCCCAAAATGATGGGCCGAAAATAATTCAGGAACAATAGGTGACTCTTTTTTCAACAGTTGTTTTCATTTCCAAACAGCACGGCCGATAACCGAAAGATCAGCCCGACATTTTGATATCACACGTGAAACAGTGTGTACAAATGAAAGAGAAATTATTAAAATTATATGAAAATTTTTAAGTCCATGATTTGTAGAGCAAAAATATATACATATAATGTAAAATTAACAAATTAAATTACAAACGTATGTATAAGTTGGTGTTTACGTTTAAAATCCACCGCGTACGATTTAATATTTCCACCACACAGGTAAATATATTTTTTGTTCATAAGAATTTTGATTTTATACCATAATTTCTACATAGATTTTAAGCTCTTATATTTATACATTAGACAATTTATGTTCTAGTGTTAAACCAAATAAGATACATACTAGAGTGAGTTAAAATTAAAAGGATAGAATTGAACTGTATTTGTTTGGTTATGCCTATGTAACATTTAAGCCGATAACCGGGCGAATATATTTTCTCGTATCGTCGGGTGAAGAAACATGATCGCGCGACACTTGTATCGGACGACGTAAAGCAGTCATTAATTCTTATGAATTCTTATTAACACCGATATTTTTAAAAGTCTTAATATTTATTAGTCGGTGAATTGTCGCTCGATCATCGTACGTTGAGCCATGGATTGAGTTTTACGGTCGGCCAACTTCATAATCAAATCCGAAATTGCTGAGTATTCACCTGTAAGGTATCTTCCCACTTAGCCAACATTTTGAAAAATGTACAAAAAACAGGTTATGGCTAAGTGGGAATGGGGTGCAGGTTGATAACAATATATTTTAGCTAGAGCAAAGCTCGTTGCACAGCAACGAGTGGGTCATCCGTTAATGTCACAGGAAAGCTAGAAGTTCCTGTAGGAAGCATATTTGTTAAAAAAAAAAACAAGACTAGGCAAAACAAAAACATTTTTTAAAATCGAATAATTCTTTGTACGACTTAACAAAATCCGAATTAAATTTAGTACGAATTAATAAAAACCTCAACGATTTCAAGAACGACTTATTAAAGCAATCAGAATGTGTTAAAGTAGGATTTAACAATTATCGAAATATTTTAGGTACGAGTTAATTTAACTTTGTACTTAAGACTATTTTCGTAACCTAGAATGTGGAATAAAAATTTCCCCCCAAAAAATTAATCTGCAATCCCCAATATCAGTAATGCATCGTCCAATTTTTAAACGGAGCTTAGTTATATTAAGTTCAGAAAAATAAGCTCTCATTTTTACCTTTATAATTAATAAAAAATTATCGCTCAAGAAAAAGTTATTGTAAAAAGACTTTGTAGCCCTCCCGGCCCCTAATTGGAGGGGCCAGCCCCTTTTTCTTCATTCAAAATGAAAGGTATTGCAAATATAAACATATTTTGTTCAACAAGTGTTCAGGAATTGTTGACCGTTCTAAAGATATCTGAACATCTGTGTTTTAGGGGCCGACCCTTAATCTCCTTACCTGGGCCACCAACAGAAAATGTTTGGTTTCTCTTTGTTAAGAACATAATTTTTGTCATTCTACAATGCCTTTAAAAACATTCCTCTTTTTTTTTTTTAGATATTAATGATCAGAGTTTTTTGACTTCTGGCCCCTTGAAACCCCTAATTACGTAACATATGTTTGAAATAAGGTAATGTGTAGATTAACAGCTGTAAAATAAACTTTTTTGCTTTATGATTAATAGCAAACTATTGCTCAGTAAAGAGTTATCATTAAAAGACTTTAGAGCCCACCTGGCCCCTAATTAAAGGGACCAGCCCCCCCTTTTTTTTTTTTATAAAAAAACCGAAAGCTCGTATAAATCTTAACAACTTTTGCATTGCATGCTTTAACAAATTATTTACAGGTTAAAAGATATTTTACAAAACGTGTTAAAATTTTGCCAAAAACTTTAGTGCAAATTTTCGACCTCGGGCAAAATGGTCCTTAAAAATTCACAAAATCTTCAAAATCTCAGACTGGAAGTAATGTAATCTGCTCAAAATTTTATTATCGCAAGTACATTGAATGCTCTATCAGTCCTGTGAATTTAGTCAAAATCCATTGAATAGTTTTTGAGTTATAGCTCTCGAAAAAAATCTTCAAAATCTCAGTCCGGAACTAACGTAATCTGCTCAAAATTTTATTATCGCAAGTACATTGAATGCTCTATCAGTCCTGTGAATTTGGTCAAAATCCATTGAACAGTTTTTGAGTTATACGTCTCGAAAAATGTCAGAGGAAAAATATAAAATAACTAGAGCAAAGCTCGTTGCAAAGCAACGAGTGGGTCTTCCGTTAATGTCCAAAGTAAAGCTAGAAGTTTCTCTAAGAAGCAGAGTTCTTTAACCAATAAACATGCGTAACAAAAACAAAAACAAAAACAAAAAGAAAAGAATAATTCTTGATACGAGTTGACAAAATCAGTATGATTTTATTCACGAATTAACAGAAACCTTATCGATTTCAAGATTGTCTTAGCAAAAAAAAAAACGAATGTGTTTAAGTACGATTTAACAATTAGCGAATTATTTTTGGTACGAGTTAATTTAACTTTGAACATACTATTTTCTAAACTAAGAATGCTGAACCGAAATTTCCAGAAAATCAATATTTAAACCCCAATATCCCTGTTATGAATCGTCCGATTTTAAAACGGATTTCAGTTGTAAATTAAGCTTAATAAAAGCTTTTTTTGTATCTAATGATTAATAACAAATTATCGCTTTAAGTAATTATTAAAATACTTTAGAGCCCTACTGGCCCCTAATTTGAGGGGCCAGCCTCTTTTTCTTTCAAATAAAAGGTCTCGCAAAAATAAACATATTTTGTTCATCCGCGGGGGTGTTAAGGAAGCATATGGAATCTGAGTTACATGTAATTTCGTGAAATCACAAACCTACGTTATTATGTACATACTCAAATATTTAAAGGGGCATGGTCACGATTTTGGTCAAATTCTATTTTTCTGTTTTTATTATTTACAATGCTTTTGGAATGCAATTCCGATGACCAAATGAAATTTGAGAGTCAGTAGTAAAGTTATAAGCAAGATACAGGGCTTACAATTCTTTGCCATGTAAACAAGGCTCGTGCCCTGCTTTTGTTTACATAAGTTCAGTTTACCGGTAAAAGTACTTTTTCAAGCTGATTTTTCCATCTTCTTATTCATTTTAAGCATAAATAAACAGATCCTAAATTTACAACATTCATTTTAGGTTTAAAACTGGAGTTTTCACTTCAACGTTCAAAATGTAAACAAACGCTTTGTTTACATTGCAAAGAATTGTAAGCTCTGTAACTCGCTTATAACTCAATGAATGATACTCAAATTTTGATTGCCTATTAAAAATGCCTTACTGAAGCATTGTAAACATTAAAATCGGAAAAATAATTTTTGACCAAAATCGTGACCATGCCCCTTTAAGCAACGAAACTTAGACCAAAAATAAATGAAAAATACTTGAGACAATTTTTATCACAAACTAGATTGAATTACGTAGATTTACACATTGATGACGTCATGACTGAAAGTTGAATGTCGTGTAAATTTGATCGGAAAGCATTGTAAACAGATTCAAAATAAAAGTATTCTAAGAACTCTAATAAAGTATTTCGGTGTGATTCATTGAGAATGGAACAAAAGAATACTTGGAGAGATGTTAGTTTTATCAATTATTTGCTAAAATGTATGTAACTTTGCTTTTATTTCTCGTCCAGGCTTTCCTCTGTCGTTGTTTATGATATCAAAATCCGACTAGAACAACACTACCCCGTATATATTGAACTTCAAATTTTACATGTATCGATAGTTTGATCAATGCTTAAATTTAAAAGTGCTGCTAGAATCCTGTGTTACGTGTTGTTTTGATTCAACATACCGTTTTCTGTGCAAACCGAATAAAAGTTGGGAAGGTTTTTTGAGAACCGGATGAATAACTATTTAATCAAGGAGAATATAGGATTCTAGCAGCGGTTTTTATAAAATTGAGATGTTTCGCATTCACTTGATATGTTTTACATCATTTTAAACAACCTTTATTCAACATTGCTTTTCAAAATATTTTTCCTTTTGAAGATATTAATGATCAAAGTTTTGGTCTTCTGGTCCCTTGAACCCCCTAATTACGTAACATATGTTTAAAATAAGGTAATGTGTAGATTAACATCTGTAGAATAAACGTTTTTGCTTTTTTGATTAATAGCAAACTATTAGTCAGTAAAGAGTTATAATTAAAAAACTTTAGAGCCCTCCTGGCCCATAATTAAAGGGACCAAAACTTTTTTATCAAAAAAAAAAACAAACAAACAAAACGAAAGCTCTTGTTAATCTTAACAACTTTTGCATTACATCTTTTAACAAATTATTTACAGGTGAAAAGATATTTTACAAAACGTGTTAAAATTTTGCCAAAAATTTTAGTGCAAATTTTCGACCTCGGGCGAGCTTCGGCGCCTTGCACATTTTCCACAATGTCAAATACAGAGGATCATCTACAGACATCCATCTACATATTCCTAACAGTTTCACGTTCTATTGTCTTTAGTAAAGAAGGAGTTACGTAGACAAAATTGTCCTTAAAAATTCACAATATTTTCAAAATCTCAAACCGGAAGTGACGTAATCAGCACAAAATTTTAAAATCGCAAGTACATTAAATGCCCTATCAGTCCTGTGAATTTAGTCAAAATCCATTGAATAGTTTTTGAGTTATAGCTCTCGAAAAATGTCAGAGGAAAAATATAAAACAACTAGAGCAAACCTCGTTGCAAAGCAAAATAACTAAACACAATCTCGTTGCGATCAACGAGGATGTCTTCCGTCCGGATTTCGAACATCGAGCAAAGCTCGTTGCAAACGAGTGGGTCTTCCGTTAATGTCGAAAGTAAAGCTAAAAGTTCCTCTAAGAAGCAGAGTTCTTAAACTAATAAACATGAGAAACTAATACAAAAAGAAGAAAAAATCGAATTATTCTTGGTACGAGTTAACAAAATACGAACGATTCTAAATTCGAATTAAAAAAGTCTTATCGATTTCAAGAACGACTTAGCAAAAAAAAATCCGAATATGTTTAAGTACTATTTTTGAAACCAAAAAGAAGAATCAAAATTTCCGGACAAAATCAATATTTAAACCTCGATAGCTTTTAATGCATCGACTGATTTTCAAACGGCTTTATGTGTTAAATTTAGCTTAATGAGTTCTACAAAACACATGTACTTTTTCAATTTGATAAAAAAATTCAAATTTTCGGAAAATTTGATTCACTTCCGGTTTCGACAGCAAGTGACGGATTTTCATTTCCAGCCTTATTGCAAAGATAAAATGATAAATGTATAATCATCGAAAATTTCAACCCTCTATCTTAGAGCATTGTTGAGAAACGCCGTGGACAAAATAACTTTTTGAAAATTTTAAAAATGACGTAACGTAAAAAAGGAAGTAACATTGTCATTCAAACTTTGACATCTTTAATTCATAGTAACGTCAAATTTTCTCTGAGCGTTTCATTAAAATCGGTCGAATTGTTTTTGAGAAATAACGCTTCAAAAAAGTCAGAAAAAGAAAAAAAAGTATAATAATAAAGAAAAAGAAACCATAGACAATAGAACAAGAGGGTCTTCCATTGGAAACGGAAGACCCTAATAAAAATATAGAAGAATGAGAAACAGTAGAAAAACAGTAAGGTTTTTCGCTGAAGACCTTAATAATAAAAAGGAACCTTAAAATAACAAGAGGGTCTTCCAAAGGAAACGGAAGACCCTAATTACAGGTAAGCTTTAGTCTGTTTTCTATATGGACAAGTGCTAAGGACCTCTCTGTAAAGATGAATAATTGTATTTTAACTGATAATACATAGTAATATTTAAAAAGAATTATGGTTAAAAAAACTTTTCAAGGAGTCTTGATTATGATGCGGAATAACTTGCTGTATTATATTAATACATACTTTAATCTTTGTTTATTTATTGTTTATTTTGAATAGAAATTGCAAAAACAATTTTCAATATAAGAATATTCAAATAAATTTGATGACTATTAAAAATACTCCAAATTAAATTATCATTAATCGGCGTGATTTTCTTGTTATTTAATAGGACAGTAAAGACAAATATTTCAGTGTTTTTCAATCCAATATTTTAAGTGGGGAAGACTGTTATATATTGATTGATACATGAGAAATCTTTCTAAAACTTATATCAAATAACATTAGAATCACTATTCATTAATCAGTGTTTATTTTAATTGACAGATCAATTAATAAAATGTCACTTTCAGAAACATTAGCATTAAATGCAAAAACCATCCATGCAAAATAATAAAATTTATCTCTTTTAATTTCAAGAAAATTCGCTTGCACCTATAGATCACATTGCAGTTTTAATTATTTTCCCCTCCAAACTGTGCACAATATACACTGCGATTCTTATCATAACAATTAAGTTCTAATGTTTTACTTGCTTATCTGCATGTTCAATGTTACATGTAGATACTCAATAATGGAATTATCATTAACAGATGTAAGTCAATCATAATTACACATAATGTATAATAATATGATTATATTTGTTTTCAGAAGATTAAGTTATGCATTTTCATTTATTGGTAACATTAATTCTTCATCATTTATTTTCCCCATATGAAACATTTTTTAAACCAATAATATGTAAATACAATGTAATCAGTTTCATTATCTTTAGCAATTACATATCTGTATGCTAGTAATTAGAACAGACTATACACAGGTAAACATAGGTAATTGCTCAGGTGTGAAAATTTTGGTCAGGTGGGAATTGAGAATTTCAGAATGTTGGCTAAGTGAAAATAAACCACCTCTAACAACTTGGGTATCGCTTCAATTTATTGACCAAAAAAAAAAACAGATTGCAGCATGGCGTCGTCCGCCTGGTCGCCGCTTATCGAGCGATGGACGGTAGATGTTTAACATAATCCATAATGCATTAAATTGAAAGCAAATGTTTTTGCAAAAGTTCGTAACAAAACAATAATTAAAAAAATCTGTATTTCTGTTGAATTACAGTCGTATAATAACCTTCAAGTTGTTCCGAACAAAACGTTCATCTTGCGTTCACCAATCACCTTGCGCTCGCGTTTGCGCTTCGCTTGCGTTTAGCGTGCGCTCAGTGTTGACCGTTCACAACCGCTAACCATCATTCGATCAGCGTTCAGACACCGTTCACTCACCGTTCGCTTACCTTTTGTTCAGCATTGGTTTACAGTTCACTTACAGTTCGCTCACCGTTCATGTCGGAAAGTAGAACGTTTCATAGACTGTATCCTTAAATATTTTGGTTTATTACTTTTTGCATTTACAGCTATGAAACATATAATTGAAATATAATCATAATATGCCATTTCTTACATTAATGTAGCTTTTGTTTTAATGCTAGGACTCTCTTTTGAAACATAACATATCATATAAAGATATCAACTTATCTCAGAAAGGAGCAATATGTTATTTTGCAGGTTTGTTTGAGAGGCGTCACTGTTTAAGATCAGCATTGTATGCCTACTGTAAACAAACATCATCTCGGTCCTTGTGTAGACCGCCTGATGAAGCTTCTCTCAGCTCACGGCATAAACGTCAAACTGATTATGGGCAAGTCGATGGAATGAAGTAAGCTTTATTTGTGATGATTCAAAGTTTTGTTTTCTATCATAATAAAATCATGGCGGTTGACCACAAATTTCAGCAATTGCTATTGATATCATTTAAATAATAACTTATTCATTTACTTCCTGTTAAATGGACTTTGCATGCGCTATAAAACATAATTTCCAGTGAATGAAAGAGATTGTAATGTTAGATCTATACACAAGTTTTTTAAAAAAATTTGCAGATTTGGAGATTTTATTAGCCTGAGGAACGAAAATTCCAAAAAATACCTAGCGCTGTCTGACTCCACTGGTATCCTGCAAGGAATTGTTACAAAACCTTTGGTACCAGGTAAACAAAAGGCAGAATTACCAGAAAATCACAAAATGAACATTTCCCGTTCAGTCATCTGAAATGTGACTGAAAGGTCTGGAAATGTGACTGAATGGCAGTTCAGTCACCTTTTAGTAGCCTTTCAGTCACATTTCATTAATTTTGCGAGTACTTAACCAGTTTACGGTTTGAAACCCGTAAACTTTGTTCATTTGGTTCCTTTGTATATTAAACCCAAGTTATAAAGTTTAAAATAGTCCTTTAAATCACATTTTCATTTAGAATGTTTAAAAAGGAATCAAATTGTGAAAAATGTAAAAATATCACACGAGACAATCTTAATTAATTTTTTGTTTTACATTGAAAATCAAACGAAAAACATTTTTGGCAAGCACAAATGCAAGAGCAGCTAAACTAGTTTTGTTAAGTAACTACATTAGTCCTTAGTTTGAATTGCATGTGATTTAGTTGTGTAATCAAATCAAATAAGTCTCATTTGTTTATTTGGGCTGTTTTACATCTTATCTTGTAGCAACATGTTCGGATTACGGTGGACTCTTTCAAATCAAGTCCAATGACGATGACACTAACACAGTAGGGACACCGCTTGAGTATGGACAAGTCTTCAAACTTGTCACTGTTCAGGTTTGTTTCGCTTTGGTTGAGTATTATCTCTTACATACATTCTAAGTCTGTAGAACACGATACTTTTGGACACTACAATATGTTGTAAATTCTTTTTATTGAAATATCGCTAATTTTCTGCTTAAGATATAGCAAATACATACATCACTGCAGTTTTTAACCAAAAACAGTTGATTTCTAACAAAGCTGAATTTGAAATTGACACGATTTATTCAAAGTCATAATTCAATACTTAAAGATAAATCTGAATTTGAACTTCCAAAAATATTTTGAAACTAATAATAAAATACAAATATAATTTTGAATTTGGACCTGTTAAATACACTACTGGATTTGTTTTTCCTTCAAATAGTCTTCTGATGTTTTTGATTAAACAAATCAGTTCAATGCAGAAATAAGATAGGAAAACAGACAGGGCTTTTTTAAGGTCTTCCGTTTCCATCGGACGACCTTTTTGTTTTCGTACTGTTTCTTATTATTAAGGTCTTCCGTTTCCAGCGGAAGACCTTTTTGTTTTCGTACTGTTTCTTATTAAGGTCTTCCGTTTCCAACGGAAGACCTTATTGTTTTCGTACTGTTAATTTTTTTTTTCCAAATTTTGTGCACGCGATTTCTCGAAAACTACTCAACCGATCTCGACAATTTTTTCACAGATGAAGGAACATTATCTGAATTTTATATGTTTTTGAATATTTTATCGTCGTCACTTCCTGTCCGGATTTACGGCCGATTTTGTATTTTTTACAACCTATTTTGTGCAGAGCTGATCTCAGAAACTATTAGAGATATGACTTTCAGGATAGGTAAACCATAGTTTGACATTGTGCACTATATAGTTGTTTTGCAACAGTGGCGCCATTCCGTGGATCTCGCTTAGGCACGAAAATGTGGTACATGTACAAATTTTAAATCAAAATTTTCATACGTTTTGATCTATATCTTTTTATCAGTTGATATTTTGTTAAAACAAATAGAACAAAAGAAGTAGAGAATCAAAAGTTTTAGCCAACAAAATCAAGAAAAAGGGACTGACCCCTTCAATTAAGGGCCAAGAGACTCGTAAAGTCTATTACAAATAACTTGAAAACGATAAATATTTTGTTATGCATTTTAAATCAAACAATATCTGTTTGAAAAAGTCATCGTCAGGCCTATGTCTGACGTAATTAGGGATTTTTATTCATTATCTTAAAATTGGGGGGGGGGGGTGGTTAATTTTGAAATTGTATCGATATATCATGGTATCATTTTAAATTTAAAAAATCGGACGGAAGACCTACTCTTAACTCGTAACGAGGTCGTATCTAGTTAAGGTCTTCCGTTTCCAGCGGAAGACCTTTTTGTTTTCGTACTGTTTCTTATTATTATTATTATTTTTTCCAAATTTTGTGCAGGCGATTTCTCGAAAACTATTCGACCGATTTCCACAATTTTTTCACAGATGATGACATGTGATCTGAATTTTATATGTTTTTGAAATTTTTGTCACTTCCGGTACCGCTTTACGACCGATTTTGCAAATTTTTGCGACCTATTTTGTGCACACAAAAACAAAAAAACTATCAGAGATATAACTACGAAATTTTCAGGATAGGTAGACCATAGCTTGAAATTGTGCACCTCTATGTTGTTTTATGCCAGTGGCGACATTTCTTGGAGCTCGCCTAGGCACGAAAAATGGGTACGAATTTGGTATCAAAATTTTCATATGTTTTGGTCTGTATCTTTTTATCAGTTGATATTTTGTTAAGACATATATAACAAAAGTGGTGGGAAATAAAAAGTTCTTTCCAACGAAATCAAGAAAAAGGGGTTGGCCCCTTAAGTTAAGGGCCAAGACACTCGTAAAGTCTCTTACATATAACTTAAAAGCGATAAAGATTTTGTAATGCATTATAGAAGCAAAGTTGTTGATCGCAACAATATCTATCAGAAAAAAATTATTGCCACGCCCATTTATTACGTAATTAGGGATTTTTAGGGGCCAAAGTTCTTAAACTTTGATGCACTTTATATAGAGAAAGAGACATATTTTGTTAGGCATTGTAGAAGAGAAAATGATTGCATTAATGATTATTATAGATTCCACCAATCAAAACACCAATTCTGTCCCCATTAAGGATCTAGAGGGCTGGCCCCTAAAATATTCAATCATTTGTATCTCAAAAATGAACAACAATTTCTGATAAGTACAAGAACAAAATATGTTAGTATTCTTAAGACCTGTTCAATAAAATCAAAAAAAAGGGGCTGGCCTCTTTAATTAGGGGCCAAGACACTCGTAAACTCTATTACAAATAACTTAAAAACGATAAAGATTTTGTAATGTATTATAGAAGCAAAGTTGTTGATCGTAAAAATATCTATCAGAAAAAAATTATTGCCACGCCCATTTATTATGTAATTAGGGATTTTTAGGGGCCAAAGTACTTAAACTTTGACGCAGTATATCTAGAGAAGGAGACATATTTTGTTAAGCATTGTAGAAGTGAAAATGCTTGTATTGTTGATTCAAATTGATTCCACTAATCAAAACACTAATGTTTGTCCCCATGGAGGATCTTGTGGACTGGACCTTAAAATATTCAATCATTTGTATCTCAAAAATGAAAAACAATTTTAGATAAGTGTACGAACAAAATATGTTAATATTCTTGAGAACTTTTGAATGAACTTAAGAAAAAGAGGCTGGCCCCTTAGATTAGGGGCCAAGACACTCGTAAAGTCTCTTACACATAACTTAAAAACGATAAAGATTTTGTAATGCATTATAGAAGCAAAGTTGTTGATCTTAACAATATCAGTTTGTAAAACTAATTGCCACACCCATTGATGATATTATTAGGGATTTTAAGGAACTAAAATCTTAAATCTTTAATGTGCTGTATGTGAAAAAGCAAAACACTTTCTTAAGCATTGTAAATGATATTGACAATCGTATACATTATCTGAAAGGAAGGGGTTGATGAGGAATTCTGAAATTTAATTAATATCTTAATCGTATCGTTTAACAAATTGAACGGTAGACCTACTCGTTACTCGTAACGAGATCGTATCTAGTTATTATTATTATTTTTTCCAAATGTTGTGCAGGCGATTTATCGAAAACTATTCGACCGATATCCACAATTTTTTTAAAGATGATGACATGTGATCTGAATTTTATATGTTTTTGAACATTTTGTTGTCGTCACTTCCGGTACCGATTTACGACCGATTTTGTAAATTTTTGACGACCTATTTTGTGCACACAAAAACTCAGAAACTATCAGAGATATAACTATGAAATTTTCAGGATAGGTAGACCATAGTTTGAAGTTGTGCACCTCTATGTTGTTTTTGCCAGTGGCGCCATTTCTTGGAACTCGCCTAGGCACGAATAATGGGTACGAATTTTGAATCAAAATTTTTGTACGTTTTGGTCTGTATCTTTTTATCAGTTGATATTTTGTTAAGACATATATAACAAAAGTGGCAGAAAATAAAAAGATCTTTACAATGAAATGAAAAAAATATGGGTTTCCTCTTTTAATTAGAGGTCACGAGACTCGTAAAATCCATTAAAAAATTCAAACTCATTTAAATCTTGTTATTATTAACTTAGACCGTTTTTAAAACATAATATCTAAGTTGCGCTCATAATTCTGCGTCTAAAGACATCATATTTGAATTGATTGGATGAAATTTAGATTAAAAAAAACAACTTTAATTCATTTAAATCGTGTTAAAATCACCTTAGACTGATTTTAAAATGTGATATTTAAGTTGTGTCTACAATTCTGAATTTGATGACATTATTTCCATATTGATTGGATGTAATTAAAAAGTTTTAAAAGATTAAAAATCAATTAAATCGTGTTCAAATGATCTCAGACCGATTTTAAAACATGACATCTAAGTTGCACTTGCAATGCTGCATATAATGACATCTTACTTGGATTGATTGGATGAAATTAAATTTTTTAAACTCATTTGAATCGTGGTAAAATGACCTCAAACCGATTGTTTAACACGATATCTAAGTTGCGCTTGGAATTCTGCATCTGATGACATCTTACACAGATGGATTGGATGAAACTTAAATTTAAAAAAAATTAAAATCATTTAAATCGTGTTAAAATGACATTTTACATGAATTGATTGGATTAAATTTAAGTTTTTTAATTTTTTTAAACTCATTTAAATCGTGTTAAAATGACTTTAAACCGATTTTAAAACATGATATCCAAGTTGTGCTTGCAATGCTGCATCTGATGACATCTTACATGAATTGATTGGATGAAAATTAAATTATTGAAATTTTTAAACTCATTTAAATCGTGTTAAAATGACCTCAGACCGATTTATAAACATGATATCTAAGTTGCGCTTGCAATTATGCGTTTGATGACATCTTACAGGGTTTGATTGGATGAAATTTAAATTTTTGATATTTTTCAAACTCATTTAAATCGTGTTTAAATGACCTCAGACCGATTTTTAAACACGATATCTAAGTTGTGCTTGCAATTCTGCATCTGATGACATCTTATTCTTGTTGATTTGATGTTATTTAATTTTTTTTTAAATTTTAAAATCATTTAAATCGTGTTTAAATGATGTGAGACCGATTTTAAATTATAATATCAAAGTTGCGCTTGCAATTCTGCGTCTTATGACATCTTACACGGATTGATTGGATAAAATTTAAATTTTTGAGGTTTTTAAAACACAGGGCGAAAAACAATCTTTAAGCAAGTCCTTAAAGGTGACTTAAAGGTGGCTTAAAGGATATACAATCTTTAAGCCACCTTTAAGTCACCTTTAAGCCGAGCTTATAGGTCCTTAATGTCCAAACTTCTTTAAGTCACCTTTAAGCCATCTTTAAGCAACCTTTAAGCATCTTTAAGTGGCTTTTACGCTCCCTATAAGTTGTCTTTACACCATCTTTAAGTTCCCTTTAAGTCAGGTTTGATCAAGCTGAACAGATTCATCTTGAAAACATATATTAAATGCAAAAGCTCTTTTATAGGGATGGGAGGGGGTGATCCGAGTGATGATATAATTTCCAAGGAAGGGGGGGGGGGATGTTCCAGGCGGATTTAATTGTCGCTCCATTAAACACAGATCGCTATCATCAACACCGCTCCAATGGACACACATTGCCGTTATAAAATTCTTTATAATTTATTTTTTCAAAATTATTGTAGGGGTGAGCGCAGTCTCTGTATCTAAATCTGCGCATGAAAATATATTAAAGTATGTTTGTTTCCTATTATAAGTTAATCAATGAAATCTCTCTCTCTCTCTCTCTCTCTCTCTCTCTCTCTCTCTCTCTCTCTCTCTCTCTCTCTCTTAGTTCATCCGGTTATTAAACAAAATTAAAAAAAATGAACCAATAATGCATGATTTAATTTAATCGGTTTAAGATATGTATTTTTTTTCAATTTTAATTATTTCTAGGTCTAATTCTAGATATGCTAGATACATGCTAAAGATGAAAAGACTCTCAACTG
Source organism: Magallana ariakensis (assembly GCA_020458035.1). Lineage (NCBI taxonomy): Eukaryota > Metazoa > Mollusca > Bivalvia > Ostreida > Ostreidae > Magallana > Magallana ariakensis. The sequence goes on from CM035819.1 coordinate 12,709,377, forward strand.
CCTTGGTTATATCGGGCGGGATATTACCGCTTTGTTGTCTAGACATAGTTTTGTTCGTTTGTGTATATCTAATTAGAGTCTATTGTTTGTCCAAGTTAAGAAAACCCCAGGAACTAACACAGAATATACAAGATATACACAACAGGTGTGTCGTGTGCCCAGGTGCACGTCAGGGTTTCTAAAGGCGTTGGAATCTTAGTATGTACGTGCATACGATAAGTCTAGTAAATGAAAGTTTATTTACATTTGTAATTCATTTTCAAAGTATTATTTCCTAGCTGTGGGTTTTAAAAATGTTACGTCTACAAATTAATACGTGTATGTAAGAGTAAAATCTAGAGGCTAATTAATTACTGTACCGGTGATCATAAATGGGGGTTAATTATTTAAATATATGTATAAGGGTAAATATGTCACATACCCGGCATGGTACATCATACAATTGTATGTACAAGTATATATGCATACATCATTTGCAATTGCCACATGCAGTAAATACGTCACCGGTAATATTGTTTGTTATAGAATTGATAGTTTAAAAATCATGTATACAGTTAAACATTTGTTATTCTAGATCTGTTGTAAATGTATAATAATCAATATTATCAAAATTATACATACGGGAACGGCGCCGTGATCATCAAAACCGGGAAATTGCGTAGAACTACTACCCTAGCTAATAGTTTCAATGCATTTAATAAAAGAAATAGTTTCATCTTCTTCCTTGCATTTAATTTCATTTAGCTATGAATTAGATGAACATATCCTATATCTACTTGGTTTAAATTTATTAACTAAGTACGAGTAAGCCTAACGGTTTCCATTTAGGTATAATATATTTTTTCACTGAAGACCAAGTTTCGTATTTAATTCTAAATACATGAATGCATTTAATTTATAAATTAGATATAATTGATTGTTACAAACTGAATGGAAGTCAAAATTTTTTCAAGTAAAATCTACACACTCAATACATTGATTCAATAGCTACTAATTTATAGGATATAAAAACCTCCTAATACATATAAGTTAACGTGGCGCAGAGGGAGTGAGGTGATGCTGGTAAACGAAGGGTCTCGCGTTCAATCCTCGTCTTGGGCGTTTTGAATTTTTTTTTTCATTTTATTTTCTAGAACAAAAACCGTTTTTAATACCCTTTCTATCATAAAGTTAATACATTTTGTTGGTAAATTAAGCACAATATTGAATTAAAAGATCTTTTAATGGCTTAAAGGTGGCTTAAAGGTAGCTTAAAGGTGGCTTAAAGAAGTTTGGACATTAAGGACCTATAAGTTGTCCTTAAAGGTAGCTTAAAGGTGGCTTAAAGATAGTCTTTAAGCTGCATTTAAGCCATCTTTACGCTTTCTTTAAGCCACCTTTAAACAACACATATAGCTTAAAGGTGGCTTAAAGATCGTCTTTAAGCTACCTTTAAGCACCTTTAAGTTATCTTTAACGGAGAACCTAAAGATGGTCATTCATCCTGTGAAAATTATTCTAAACGTGTTAATATGATATCAGACCGATTTTAAAACATAATATCTAAGTTGCGCTTGCAATTCTGCATCTAATGACATCTTACACAAATTGATTAGATGAAATATTATTTTTTTTTAAATTTTTAAAATTATTTAAATAGTGTTAAAATGACATCAAACCGATTTTAAAACATGATATCCAAGTTGCGCTTGCAATTCTGCGTCTGATGACTTCTTACATGAATTGATTAGATGAAATTTAATTTTTTCATTTTTTTTTAAATCATTTAAATTGTGTTAAAATGACCTAGAACCGATTTAAAAACATGATATCTAAGTTGCGCTTGGAATTCTGCGTCTGGTGACATCTTATACGAATTGAGTAGATGAAATTCAAAGTTTTGAAATTTTTTAAACTCATTAAAATCGTGTTAAAATGATGTCAGACCGATTTTAAAACATGATATCCAGTTTAAATTTTTGAAAAATTTTAAAACCATTTAAATCATGTTAAAATGATGTCCGACCGATTAAAAAACATGATATCTAAGTTGCTCTTGCAATTTTGCGTCTGATGACATCTTACACGAATTGATTAGATACAATTTAAATTTTTAAAATTTTTTAAGATCATTTAAATCGTGTTAAGATGATGTCAGACCGATTTTAAATTATGATATCTATGTTTCGCTTGCAATTCTGCGTCTTATGGCAGCTTACACGTATTGATTGGATGCAATTTAAATTTTTGAAATTTTTTAAAACTCATTTAAATCGTGTTAAAATGACCTCAGACCAATTTTAAAACATGATATCTAAGTTGCACTTGCACTTCTGCGTCTGATGACATGTTATATGAATTGATTGAATGAAATTTAATTTTTTGAAAAATTCTATAATTATTTAAATCGTGTTAAAATGATCTCAGACTTATTTCAAAAAATGATGTTTAATTTGCGCTTGCAATTCTGCATCTGATGACAACTTACACGAATTAATTGGATGAAATTTAAATTTTTGAAAATTTTTAAAATCATTAAAATCATGTTAAAATGATGTCAGACCGATTTTAAAAGATAATATCTAAGTTGCTCTTGCAATTTTGCATCTGATGACATCTTACACAAATTGATTGGATGAAATTTAAATTTTTGAATTTTTTTTTTACTCATTTAAATCGTGTTTAAATGCCCTCAGAATAGTATTAAATTAGAAGTTGATTGTATTAATAACATTGTTTGAAAAACCATTGTCCTATTTTTTAAGGATGTTTTTCGAGATATTCAGGGGACTAAAAATTTTGATCTTTAATTTTTAATTATTAAGAAAAAGCCCCATAACAAACAAAAGGAAAAAAACAAAACAAAATAAAAACACACAACAACAAAAAAAAAAAAAAACCCACGTTGTTGAGCAATATTACTAATTTTGGCAATCCTATATTGAATCTGCAATGAGGGAAGGGGGATTGTAACATTTAATCGATATTTCATCGTATCGTGGAAGACCTACTCGTACTCGTAACGAGATCGTATCTAGTTATTATTTTTTCCAAATTTTGTGCAGACGATTTCTCGGAAACTATTCGACCGATTTCCACAATATTTTCACAGATGATGAGATGTGATTTCATTTTTATATGTCTTTGAAATTTTTGTTGTCGTCACTTCCGGTACCGATTTACGATCGATTTTGTAAATTTTTGACGACCTATTTTGTGCGCACAAAAACTCAGAAACTATCAGAGATATAACTGGATAGGTAGACCATAGTTTGAAGTTGTGCCTACTGTTTTTGTTTTACGCCTGTGGTGCCATTTTATTTAGCTCGCTATGGCTCATAATATAGGAACGAATTTTGAATCAAAATTTTTACACGTTTGATCTGTATCTTTTTATCAGTTAAAATTTTGTTAAGAGATATATAACAAAAGTGGTAGAGAATCAAAAGTTCTTTCCAGTAAAATCAAGAAAAAGGGACTGGCTCCTCTATTTAGTGGCCAGGACAATTGTTAAGTCTAATACATATAACTTAAAAATGATAAAGATTTTGCAATGCATTATAGAAGCAAAATTGTTGATCGAAGCAATGTGTTTCATGAAAAATTATTGCCACGCCCACTTATTACGTAATTAGGGAATATAAGGGGCCAAAGTACTTAAACTTTGACGCAATATATCTAGAGAAGGAGACATATTTTCTTAAGTATTGTAGAAAAGAAAATGTCTGTATTAATGATTCTAATCGATTCCACTAATCAAAACACCAATGGCTGTCCCCATTAAGGACCTACAGGGCTTGCCCCTAAAATATTCAATCATTTGTATCTCAAAAATGAACAACAATATAAGATAGGTGTAAAAACAAAAAATGTTAGTACACTGTATTCTTAAAAACTTTTCAACAAAATCAAGAAAAAGGGCTGGCCCCTTTAATTAGGGGCCAAGACACTCGTAAACTCTATTACAAATAACTTAAAAACGATAAAGATTTTGTAATGCATTATAGAAGCAAAGTTGTTGATCGTAACAATATCTATCAGACAAAATCATTGCCACGCCCATTTATGACGTAGTTAGGAATTTTTAGGGGACAAAGTACTTAAACTTTGACGTGATATATCTAGAGAAGAAAACGTATTTTGTTAAGCATTGTAGAAGTGAAACTGTCTGTATTGATAATACTAATCGATTCCTCTAATCAAAACACCAATGTATGTCCCCATTAAGGATCTAAAGAGCTTGCCCCTTAATTATTCAATCGTTTGTATCTAAAAAAAAAAAATGAACAACAATTTAAGATAGGTATAAGAATAAGAAATGTTATTATTTGTGAGACCTTTTGAATGAACTCAAGAAAAAGAGGCTGGCCCCTAAAATAAAGGGCCAAGACACTCGTAAAGTCTCTTACGTAACTTAAAAACGATCAAGAATTTGTAATGCATTATCGAAGCTAAGTTATTATTCCTAACAATATCAGTTTGTAAAACCCATTACCACAACCATTGATGACATAATTAGGGATTTTAAGGAACTAAAATCTTAAATCTTTAATGTGCTGTATGTGAAAAAGCAAAGCACTTGGTTAAGCATTGTTAAGGATATTGACAATCGTATATATTATCTGAAAGGAAGGGGTTGAGGGGGAATTTTGAAATTTCATTAATATTTAAATCGCATCATTTAAAAAATTGAACGGAAGACGAGATCGTATCTAGTTATTATTATATTTCTGATTTGGGCATATTTCATCATACACATTATGTTTGATTTTAGGGTGAAAACTTATTTCTTGGAAGAGTGTTCATTGATGACGTAAAAAGAGCCCAGAGTAACAAACTACAGGATGCATTTAATCTGAAAGATGGCCGAAAGTAGGTAATCTTAAAATCATTCTAATATTATAATATCATACTTCTGAGTGTTCAAACATCTTCAAAGCACAGAATTATATTTATTGTATTATACATAGAGAATATAAGTCTTGTCTGTTTGGTCAAAAACTATAAATATGTAGTAATGATTGATATAAGATCAGAAAAGTATGTTCTTTCGATGGGTGGGTATCAATTATTATTATTGTAATCTTGAAGCAATTCGTTCGTTTGCATTGACCTTACAGGTAGATTAACCATAATTTTATTTTATCTACCTTAGAATTAAACTACTGTTACTCAACTTCTAAGGTTTTTCTAGATAATAAATGTTCATGCTCGACACACATTCATGCATACTAAAATAAAATTCTGCTAGACGGCTAGGTGGCCATGCCTCTTTAGAATAAACTGTTAGATTCACATCAGACTATACATAGATTTTTTTCTTTGTTCATTTTAAATTTGTTTACTAATGAGGTATATTGGTCAGGGAGCTACATGTAGCAGTTGCTCATAAGAAAATAATAGCAATTGAACACAGAATCAAAGAAAACAAAATGGTTTCTTCAGTTTAAATATTTTCTTTAACAAAATTTTACTCATTTTGTTTATGCAACACTGACATTTATATCATCCTTAATATTTTATAGGTATTCTTTCACAGGGGATTTGACAGGAATGTCTATATTCCTAAAGTCTGAAATGGGTAAGAAATGTATTAATTTTACACCATTACATACGATTGATGACTTGTTCGAGATACATGTATAAATTTCTAATAATTTAATTTATTTTCAACGCCTTTGTGATTGGCTTAACAAATTCATATAGAATAATATAACATAATTACCTAAGACACAATACGGCGCTCGTGGAAAACGTACCTATTAATTTGCTTAACGTCAAATGTAAATTGTGCACGTCATTCTTTATATATATATATATATATATATATATATATATATATATATATATATATATATATATATATATATATATATATATTTGAATTTCTACCTATGATATACTCGTATAACATAACTTTAAACAGCTCACGTTTTTTAAAATAAATTTTCAATCGATCCTTTAGGAATCAACGCTACTTCAGTAAATACATTGTAATAAGTTAAATCGAAAAAAACATTTCCACAGAAATTGGACCATGCTTATAAAATTATACAAAAAAGTCGTCCATTCTCAAATTTATGCTATTAACGACGGACAACCTTATACGATGGTTTCTGTAGATTTTCGTAAACTCGCCAAAATAAAAGAAATTTAGTTTTCAGATGTCATTTACATTTATCTCTAGATTTCCGATTATTTTCCATGTTATAATAGAAATACAATATTGACAAATAATTTGAAACTATTGATAAACAACTTATTAAATCCAAGTTATCAGTAAAATAATAAAATTCAACTCAAGTCCTTCTGCGTGTCTTTTCTTTTTTCTCCGACAAAATGATAGGTAAAAACATCCACAAAACAAATCTCAATTTTTTTTTAGATAAACCATACTTGATAAGCTTGCAGCTAAGGTGCAGCTATAGCAAGTACTACAATGTACAAGTTAATCTAGAAGGCGACGAGGAAACAGTCAAGTTTCAAATGAGACACTACTGCAGTTACTCGCATTATTGGAATCATGATGCATTCACTCATAAGGACATAGGTGAACTTCAGCGGGTTCACTTAATGGTAGGAACAACGTCCATTTTTATTACATACCAAGAACACTATTCCTCTATGTCAGCTAAGAAATTCTCTCCCCATAATTGTTCACTGCACGTCTGAACTTGATGACGCAGACAAATTGCATTTCAAATGACAAACCATTTTAAAAAGTAAAGATTGCATCACCTTGAAAAAGATTTCTTTCAAAACTAACAAAGTCGAAAAATAATTTTTTAATTGAACGGATTTAGCGCAAAGATAAGGATGCAGATGCATATATAATTATAAAAAAAATGTAAGGCTGGGCTCTTTTAATTCCAATTCCAATAACAAACTAAAAATAAAAAAGAAATATCTCTCTTATTTATTTTTTCTCTAACTGTCGCAATAAAGAGTTAATACAGCGCATTTGGATTAAAGTAGACGATTAAGTTTAAAGTTGAAATTTTAATTTACTGAAGTATCGACATTTATCTGTATACATGCATGCATTTGGATGATATTGACCAATTCTTTTGATGATTAATTTGAAGCCACAAAAGTGCAATATTTATTTATTTTTTCAATCAGAAAGAGACTCAAGAGGAAAAAAATTAAATTTAGAGTAAAAGTACATACAAGTGGATATTCCGGATTTTCATAACCTGGAGTTATCGTTCGTAACACGAGTTATCTCTTCATTAGAGCAGGTATAGCTCTATTTAACCAGTATAAACGGATGGTCGAAATAGACGTTTTTGTCTTGTTTAATCGATTGTTGATGGCAATGTAAAAAGACAATTGTGCAATTAAAGGATGCTGTAATACTATAAAAACATTAGGGAGATTTGACGAGCCCATTAATTGTACCATCTACCAATAATTAATCCAGTTGCTGGCGGTGAAGTGCGTGGTTTCAAGAGCGCGCCGCTGATACATGTACATTTTATTATCCAGAGAAGTGAACAGGCAAAGCAATCATAAAGACATGGATGGTTTTGTCTGTACCTCTCTAAATAGAATAGTTCATTCTATCAGTAGATTGAAGTACAAAGATAGGCATTATACATGTGTATCTGCACTGATCCTTGGCGGAAGTTACTATACTTCCTCTTGATGGATTTTATTTAGATTACATGTAGTTAATGACTAATTTCAATTTCATTATCATGGGAATTGAAAAGGTAATGGATAAAAACATTTGTAACCTAGCTTTTGCGTAAATTTTCGCCTATGACTTGCAATCATGTTTTCATTTAAATTTGCGTTACGATTTTGATCGACAACTTTTACGTTTATATTTATATAGTTCATTCCATTCTTAAATTTTCATGTAATGTTTATTCCAAAACATGGTTTTTATGTGCATGGCTAATTGATATTAATTTTTTCTCGTGCATTTCTTTTTAAATTCCAGTTTAAAAAAAAGCCGATTTTCAACTTCAACTCTCTCTAATATTTATAACATCTTTTATTTCTGCTCAACAGGTAGGTGCATTTTATCAGAGAAATCACTTAACCACCAGCCATCCATTAGCTCTGAAATTGACAAAAGGAGGAATTGTCCCAAAAATAAAAATCCAAATGTATTTCATTCGCAATGTTTACCGATTGATCAACAATATGTATAACGTTATTCATGTTATTGATTGTAATCAAACGCATTCTTTGCATTCTTATGATATGCCGACTTTGAATTTAAAAAAAAAAAATTAGATAACTTCTGATGTTTTCTGCTCGGTAATTCAAATATTATCAAATGTTTTTGTTGTAGGAAAACTCGCGGATCGTATTTGTAAACTCCCGCACTGATTACTTTTATTCGATTTCCGGAAGTGATGCATACCTGCTATAAAGGGAATATAACTCTTTCAGTAACGATAACTCTAGTTTATGGGAAGACAGAATAACAAGAAAGATACGTGTTACCCCTTATCCAAGATATTCAACTTTTAAATTACTTGAATTTCACTTTGCTCAGCTGATCTCTCGGTTAAAACACTGAAATTGTTAAAAAAAAATAAGGTATATAGTTATTCATCGTCCGTAGCAAACACTTTCACCAGTCATTTGCAAACAGTGAATACACTTGTGTTTGCAAGACATGTGAAACTCTGCATTTTAACACACACACACACACACACACACACAAAGTTATATTTGTTACTTTGACATGAATAATTTTTATATAATTTTATCGTTTGAAAACGACCTTTGAGTCTGAGGAGGCAGCTGGCTTAGGAATATGAATACTTCTTATTTACATATCTGGTGGAAGGGTGATTTCTTTAAAAATCATTTTACGTGAATTTTGTTTTATTCCACGTATTAAATTGTACATAAACGTCGATATCCTAAACATTTGTTGCAATGTTGTAAGTGCTGATTATATATGACACTACATTATTGCAGAGAAATTGTATGAAGAGTACCTGCACACCATAGAAATATATTGAACTGATAGTAAGCACTGATCGAATATATTAAAAATGAATGATTTTCAGTCTGTGTCTTAGACTTAAAAGTCTGTAGGCTCAGAGGACGTTGAACTATCTCTTATTATTAGGCGTCCTGGAGTCTTCCGGCCTTCAGAGAACCACTTTAACAATTTCAAAGAAACTTGGAGCAAATTATTTGTTGGTAGAAAATAATGTAATATTTGGAATTGCAAGGTCATTGTCAATAAAAAATGTATTATTCCTCTCTAGGCCACATCTTGTATTGGAAATGATCAGAAGCTTCCTACTTCACACAAAGATAGCTTATGACCGACAAATATGTCCTGAAATTGATCTTAGTCATTTTTGCAAGTTCAAGGTCACTATAAGAAAATTGGGCATCCATTTCTTTCCAAAAGAGAAATTCTATAGTTATTATATGTTATTAGCAGTGGGAGGTATCATTTGTGAGCTTGTTTAAAGTACAACTAGTTTAAATTTAGACCACACTTTAGCCAGTTCTTCTTCATTTAAAGAGTACTTCAGGAACAGAGCCAATAAAAGGGATCCAAGTACGAATAACAAGTCAGAATGGAAGAATTCTTCGGTATCGTAAAATAGGACTTAGCTGTGTTGGAAATGAAATGGTGTTTAGAATAGATAACAAAGAAGAAAAACCAGCAGGTAAGATCCAAAGCAAACGCAACGCAAACAATGGCTGTCTTAATTTGTTTCAACATTTATTAAAATATTATTATTATATAGGATTTGCTGTATTAAGATTGGGTTTTCGTCTTTGTTAAAGATAAAGTCAAGAGAATTGAATGATTGCCTAAATTGTTCTATGTGTTTTGTTTAACCTCCGATAAATGCAATACAAACAATGCGTGTCATATTTTTCATCAAAGTGTATCATCATTTCCCGGGTTTGTTGTTCATCAGAAATGATTTTCGTTATTTTTTTTCTGTTAAAGATAATATTTAAAAGCATTCAATTATTGTCTGAATTGTTCTTTGTGATTTGTTTCACATCCCCTACAAAATTCTCACGATTTCACTTAAAGCGGCATAATACTTTCTTAAGCAGACTTTCTGCTGGATGCTGTTAATTGTCGTCAATTAAATTTATATCATCATCATAATATCTCCCCTTAATGTGAATAATCTGTGTAAAGCCTGAGATTAATTGCATGAATATATGACCATATAAAAACAAACCTCAATTTGGTAGTGCCGGGTTTTTTTTTTTATTTTTATACAAATTAGTCATCACTTTTTCAAAATGATCATTTTCCGTACCAACCCTGGAGAAAATTGTAATAGCACATTCGTCACAGTTTTTTTTTTTAAACTATATAATAATTTCACTTCTCTGCTTTGTGCATTCGTACCATTTAACACAAGGTATGAAATTATAGTTCAATACCAATTCCTTCAGTGTTATAAAACAAACAACGTAATTTGTTTTCAGAATATGATATTTACCCGACACATTTCTCGCTGCTTAGTAAAAACTACCCACTAGGATCTTTCGTCAGACGGCGTGACACTGTCTTTGTGGAAGTTGTGTCTGCCATCAATAGGAAATCATTTTGGGGGAAACCAGCGACACATTTACTCTCCAACAAAAACTCTATGGTGACCATAGAAGAGAAGACACCTGCTCCCCATAAGAGCAGTTCTGGTATGCACATGTGCTGCACGTCAAAACAATAATTTTAAAAAATGTTATGATGATTGACATCTGTCACTTTGCAAATTGTTTTCCTTATAATTTACTGATGTTGAAACATGCCACTAATTTTCTTTTCGCGGTGTTTATACTTGAGATATATAGATAAATATATTGCTAGATAGATAGATAGATAGATAGATAGATAGATAGATAGATAGATAGATAGATAGATAGATAGATAGATAGATAGATAGATAGATAGATTAAAAAATCGGATATTTACATTTACATTCATGTTGAAGTTTGTAGTCTCCATAACAAACTTTATCGGATAGTTTTCATGGATTTCTACATTTGTTCCGTTCTAAACTCTTGGTTTAATTTTTTTTTGTGAAGTGTAGACAGTCTTTGAGCAAATGTAAACGAGAAATTTATTTCAAATGCTTCAGTTGTCGTGTATTTGATATTAAGAATTGCCAATAATTAATTGTACACAGTATAATTATCACTTCATACTTAATTTAAATGGAACAAAGTGCACATGGAAACATAATTAGCAAAATATATATTCCCTTTTAAATTTGGGTATTTTCTTCAATTCTAATACAGAGGTCCCCTTCTAAAGATCAATATCGTCTGAAAAATGGTCACGACCATCGAGCCCTCTTTAACACATTATTTGATTAAATGACCAACATATTTTTTTATTCTATTTTCCAGGCTGTTTTGAAATCATTTTTCCTGGAAATGAAAGACTAAGTGTAATGACATCAGTAGATGACAAATATGTTGTATCGTTTTCTGTTGATGTCAGGATAACAACCATAACTATTGAGACCAATAAGTCCTATCAGGCTAACAGATTTAAAGTTGAATATATAGATCGGAATAGCTCAAGCTTTCAAGAGTTGCAGAATTTTATACAAAATCCTACATCAGGTTCCACAACAAGTATGGACCTCAAATTCCCAAACATGAATCTGGCAGCTGTTAAGGTTTATATTGACGGTGAGGCGGATTTTCCTCAAAATATTGGAAGTTTTCTAATAAGCGGGTGTCCTGCAGCTCTCGTGGAGGAAAGACAACAGGATACAAGAGCCGAGGAATGGAATCTTAAGCTCAATGAGAATGAGATACAGACTTACCCATATCTCAGTGTTATCACAACACAGTATAACGTTTCTAATTTCGATATAATTTTCGAGAACCTGGAAAAAACATTCTCCGTCGATAATTACAGAGTTGTTGTTCCACTAATGGTAAACAAAAGACGCTGTATGATAGACGAATATTATATACAGACATACCTGATGACAACGGATGAAATTGAAGGACTTAAGTTTGAAAACACTCGTGTGTCTTCGTCCCAGACATCGATCACGGTGACAACGTCGGTAACTGCCATGAATAAGATAATGTATGATCAGAACATGCCTGCTTTAGACAGCATTCTACGGATGGCTGTTCAACAGTTCCCCTGTAATGAAGGACGGACAGCAGTGTTTGTTTATCGTCAGATGTCTGAAGAATTGGGTATGTCTTCAGTGGCCATAGCAGTGATTCCTGTCCTTGCAGTCATCATCGCCATTCTCATTGTCTTGGGAATACTTGCATTTGTACGATATCGACGGAGAAAAAGTGGTAATGTTGTTTTATATTGAATGTTGTGACAATAATAGCCGTACACTTATTTCGTGTATTCATATTTCGTCAGCATTTCTTTTTTATGCTGTCATTTAAAAGTCTAATGTCTAGCTATCAAATTCCCCATTGATCTATATATTATAAGCTTCTTTTCTCAAGTTAAAAAATACTTCTAATTAGATTTATTGAATTGGATTGCATCATGTTTTTGATTTTACCATAACTTATTTTAGTTCCAACTCTGTCGGATTCCCGACCACTGGTAAAAGCAAGCTGTTACGTGGATAATAGTGAACATACTGACGAATTGACTGATGTTTTGTACACCAACGAAACGATTAATGCTCCACAGGATCCCCTCCAGGTTTCTCCTGCCATTCCATCTAGAAGCAGTGACTAACCTGACCAAGCACTGCTAACGATCTGCGAAAAAGACTTTATACTTAATCTTGCCGTTAACATTTTGATAAAACCATAGGAATTTCTATAGATAAATCATTAAACAGCACAATTTCGAAATATTTTTAGGAACCATACTTTTTCCAGGAACTAAAGTAATTCCAAGTTTTAAAAGACTTTAAATAGCCTGATGATCTATTTCTTAGGTAGGATATTAAAACATGGTCTTGTAAAACAAAGTGAAGGTAACCCGGATTAAAACTGGAAAGTTTTTGGGCTGAGAGATATGTCTAATATTTTGAATTACAGTACCAGCAACAACATTAACCATATCCTTTCCTAAAATGCGTTGCTGTATATTGCATCTGTTTTATGTTATGTTGTTTTGTGCGTTTGTTCTATTCATGAATCTTTTATCAGCTTTTATGGTCAACTTACTCGTATCTGTTGTTAAACTTATTCAAATGTTTCTTAATCCTTTTATTTAACGTTTTTCAGGTTCATTTTGTGCTGTGTTGTTCTTTTCGTATGTCAATTTGTCAAATGTTCCAAAACGTACAGTGCTGAAATCGTAAAAAACATTATGTTCTATCTTACTTCAATATCTTACTTATTAACCTGCAATTAAGCACTATAGTATGGGATCGTGTCGTATATCATCCATATTTTTCATTGAAATGGGAAAAAAATCTTTTGACTGCAAACAGGTGATAGATCTTAAAATTTTGTCTCAATTGATGATGTGTAATATAATTATAAATGAGAACTTGCCAAAGATGGTCTGGTCAAGATTTCTATTTTTTCATTGAAGAATATATCTCATTATGATTATAATTGTTATTTTTAAATATTTTTTTAAAGAATAACAAATAGTCATATAAATCACTTATCAAACAATAGTATTTTAATAAGAAATTGAAACGAAAACGCAAAAGTTTAGAAAAACTATAATTTATTAGATATAAACCGATCGCGATTTAAAAAATGATCATGATCAATATTATTTTTAAATTGAAATTTTACAAAAATTACTGCAGTTTATTCAGAGAACTTGATATGCATTATAATATCAGTAAATGTACAAACCATTTTACAGCTTTAAAACAACTTGGAATATTCGCAAATGTGTGATATACTCCATGTTCGGGATCGGTTTAATTAAAATCGGGATCGGTTCGAGTGTAAGACTTTCCATTTTTTTTTATTTCACTATTTCTATGATTGTATAATCGTTTAATGCGAGTTGAGTGAAAGTTGGTTTCCAGTTTTTATCCATAGGTCTAAAAATATCGACACATTTTGATTTTCATTTTCATAAATATTTTTTTTTTCAAAAATAATATGTTTTACGGTACGACCGTTGGGGTGAGCCCAGCAAAAATTGAATTGTAAATACACACGGGTACATGATAATAAATTAAAGCGTGGTTTACCAAATGGATGCATAAACCATAATAAAAATAAAATATTTTACGCTACAGTATACATGTTAAAACATTTGTGTTTTACGGTGAGGCGGTCGGTAGGGCGAAGCCAGTAATGATCACAGTTTCATTGTCAGATTAATTATAAATGTGCACAGTTGGATCCGCCTATCTATTTATTCATTTACGCTAAAGGTCGCGTGCTTAATCTAGACATTGTGACGTCACGTTAGTAAAACAGATATCACTAAACAATTTCCGTCAACGTAACAATGCTTAGAAAAAGTTCACAAAAATAGCATAAAAAACCCAACTAGTTCCAGACCAGTTTTTAGAATCAGCAGAATGTTTTATTCATCTTTTAACAAATGTTTAGCATTGTGAGTTTAGCATGACCAAAATTTTCTCTTTGCCCACGCTATTAAATAGTTTATTTGGCCGTCGTTGACATGTATTTATAGATAATTGTATTGTGAATCAATTGATGCCAATATTTTAGGTCTAAAATTCCCCGTTCGCAGCCAAAACGATTTTCCGGTTTCTGTAAAAAAAATACTAACACAAATAAAATTCCTATAAAATAATCGAAAACCGATGTTGATATAATTTTGGTAAAATCATTTTTCAAAAATGATTATTAATCGATCAGTTAAATATTGCACAGATGTGTCGAGCCACATCCATTATTATAAAAAAAAGTTATTATGCATTTACCAGTGTTAACCTGTGTATCATAAATGCTTTTTTGACGATGTGTGTGTAATTACGTAAAAACTCATAATTGAATCATTTCATTTTATAAAATACACTAGTATATGATATTGTACAAAAACAGTAAATGTATTATTAGAGAAAATACATTAATTTTTTCATTTTAGCCCAACGTTTTTAAGCAGATAAAAAAGTGATGTGACTGACCTGTTTGGCATTCCGCCAAGAGATGTGATACATTCTAACGAATGTTGTTGCTACCAATATTTCGTTAATTGCGTATGCATATTCATATTTGCAATTCAATAATTTGTGTTAAAATTTTATTCATGAAATTACTTTTTTTATTGCTTAGTATTAGTATTTTATCATAAATAAAAGAAAAAAATGTTTATTAGTTTCTATTTATTAATTAATCTAATTTTTTAACCACTTTTATCGATTTTACATTTATCCTGAAAATAATAAACGCTTTTCTATTTTGTAATAATCCAATTAAATCGTGCTAAATTGCTATCATATAATGTGGTATAATATCTTATAGTTCAGCTTATAGGAGAGAACGTGGTAGAAGAAGTTGTTCTTTGCAAATCATTACATATTAAGTCAAAAATATCCCTAATCGAATCTCGCTGAAATCGAATTCACGATCCAAAACGAATATCGCTGGAGTCGGTCATTTCTATATTTTCCATGAATGTTCTTTTATTTTCGTTTCCTACGAAATGGTATTATGTTTAGCATTTTTTTATCATGAAGTTTTAAGACAAATGATTGATATATGAAAATGAGCCATTAAAGGGCAGGTGACACAATCACAAAACCATTGACCAACAAGTTGGATTGTGAGTGTGATACAATTTCTGCAAAATTTCCCCTGCTACTCCCATCTGTTTCACAGATATTACTGAATTACTGAGCTGATAAGGCGCATGACCCCAATATGCATATCTGAAGCCTCTGAGATCAGAAACCTTCGGTGCGACGTAATAGCCGACTCGCACTACCTATTCGTTGTATCTTTAAACCATCGGGATTTCTAACTTGCTCTTATCGAAAATCTGAAGTCAATAAATGTTGCTAATTGCTATAAAAGTTTTAGAACCCTGTACATAAACATGAATTATTCTCAGCTTAGAAACCCCATTTCTGTTTCATCAGCAATTTTGAATAGTAGTAAAAATTGTGAGCTGTTAAATTAACTTTTTATTGACGCATGTGCTTCATGCTGAAAAAAAATGTGTCAAATGTTGAATTTTGAAAAGATAAAGTCATCAAAAATGATGAATCATTGTTGCTAAAGAAAGGATTTTGTTTTGTCAACACAAAGTAAGTGATAATGTACAAAGACTTTTCGTAACGAGGAATTTCACCGGATCTTAAACCTAAATAAACCCTAATTAAGTTAATTGGAATTGATGGCTTCTTATATACTGACATTAGATTCAGATGGACAATGAATGCTTTTTTTACAGCAACACCTATTGTTACAAATAGTACATAAAAATGATTTATATGTGATATTTTAAAAATCTAACTCATCGCGCTCGAAGTTGAGTTTTTTTTAAGGTAATGATCCATACCCCACTACATAAATAAAATACCTACAGAATTTTTTCAAATTTCTCAAACATGTATTAGGGGATATGTCCTTATCAAATTTTACCCAGTTAACTGGTCCATCGGTATTATAATAGCTAGGGTCGTTGCTAAAAATAGAACCAATTACGGAAAATGGTGCTTTTCTCATACATTAAGAATATTAGCCTTAGCCTGAAATTTAACTTTCAGAAAATCATTTTTGACTGATATCCTATGTAAAATGAACGAATTTATTTTTTAAAACAAATACTTTAATGTTACCCATGCTTGTTTATTAAAAAATAGATAAATTTGTTTACAAATGAGATAAAATTAAACAAATTTTCAAAGGGAATTTAATCTTTTATAATTTTATTTACCTACAGAATTCTCTGAAATAGTGATAATGTTTACCCCTTACGGCCTTTAATCAATAGAAAATAAAATTGCCCAAAGGACCGGCCTTTTTAGGATCACAATTGGCGTATTTTTGGTAAAATTCACTAAAATATATATTCTGAAAAAAGTTCCGTAAAAATAAAATTTTGCATAGTTTTATCATTTCATCTCTTTAAAAAGTATATTTAGCTTTTGTTAAATAGAAAACATTATTTCAACAAACCGTTGATCAATCTGTATTATATAAATCGCAAAAGACGGGTTTTTTTGAATATCGGTAAGTATTATGGATCGAGATCGGTATTTAGAAATTGCAGTCACATACTCGGAAAACGCTAATTACCTGATATGCTTTCAAGACAAAACCTATATTCAACTATTTTTACTGGTTTTAAAGACTGTTCTAAAAAAATGAAGTAATTTTTCTTCAACGTTTAATTTTAATTCTATAAACAATTTCAGGGAAAATATATTTATGTTCGTTGCTAAGCGTGTAGAGTAAAGATCGGGCACGGGCAAGACGTAATAACGCGTGAATTACGTCATACGTTGTTTTGTGACGTATGGACAATTACCTTAAAGAAAATATATTTAGATTAATATCAACCTTATTCATATCAATGTTTTGAATCTGCACGATTGGATCAATATGCATTTTCAAACAATATATTTCAAACTTTACTGAATATTGAGAATCTAAACAAGTTGTTGCCTGTCTGGCTGACAGGGTGATAATCTCCTATAAATGATTATCAATCACAGAATTTTCAGATTTATTTTAATTTAATTACTTTTTTTAAAATTTTCTATTACCTGTATCTTATGTTTTTGATTTTGTGTCACCTGTCCTTTAAAGCACATTCTAATATAGAAAAGACTAAAGGAAACTTGGCACTATTTAATTTAGTGTCATTTAGTAGATCTTTATAATTACGAAACATGTTTGCGATGCATAAGTTTTAAAGATAAGAAGGCTTGTTTATAATGATGAACATGATGATACTTTCCAAGTTCTGAAGAACAATGACCTCCCTAACTCTTTTGGAGTGCTGAATCATTAACATGCCGTAAGAGAGTTTACTAGGTAATAACTAGGTAATAACGATAATAATATGAAAATTACGTCGAACATCGACGAAGTTTTCAGAAAATAAGCAGTTTAAGCTTTAAGACCATCATCTTGAATTGTTAGTTAACTTGCACCTTTTTATTCATGCATTCAATATTTTATTCCTTTTTTCAGAGAGTGAATGAAATGTATATTATGAAAGAAAATCAAACATGTATATTACTGACTAGTTTTTTTTTTTATCAACGTTGAGCAAAGCTTAAGTGTGTAACTTTTTTTCAAAACGTTAAAGTTGTTAATGCTTATAAAAGTAATTAAAATATAATCTATAAATTGGTATGAAAACACCATGTAAGTTTAAACAATACGCAGAACGGTATAGATATTTTGCGTTTTATCGTCAGGAGTCATATTAAGAAAACACAATGGAATCATTTAGCATCTTTTAAAAGTTTTTTTTTAACAAAGAACAAACCATCGTTGTCAGATTGTATGACCGTGGTTACTTTTTTTTTAACGTTTTACCGTATTTATCATATTATATAAATATAATATAGATACTAATAATAATGTAAAAAAGTAGAAAAAAAAACATTTATTTCATGGATAAACTTACTAACAAAATCCACGAAAGTGTTCATTTGGCGTCTCAAATCATTATACTTTTGTAAGTACAAAAACGGCCTAAACATTTTCCGATTTATTGTAATAGACATTGTCAAATTCAAATTCATTTTGGCCAATGGCTTAAGTGAGAATGCATGTTTTTAGCTATATTATCTGATTGAGAAATCTGTTTTACTTTCTCTCTCTCTCTCTCTCTCTCTCTCTCTCTCTCTCCTCTCTCTCTCTCTCTCTCTCTCTCTCTCTCTCTCTCTCTCTCTCAATAAGACAGAAACAAAAACCCCTACCTTTACAGTTTGGCACATCCTTTTTTTAAATGGAAATGGGCCATTTTGGGGTTTCCAAACGCGAACATGCTTTCTTTAGTTTTCAACGGTCATGGAGGGAAAGAGTTGTATGCAAAACCTAATGTATGAAACACTTTTGAAATGTAACATTTTTTGTGGTTGGTTTTCTTATTTAAGCCTCGATTAAAATTTCTTCTAGTAATTAAACAATCAAATATCATTTAAATTATAAAGCCTTTTTTACAATTAAAATGTTTCATAACTAATGCATTACATGTACATTAAAAAAAATGTCAATCGCAGTCGTTCTTTTTTGCCTCTCATTTGGAACGGGAGACTTACTCGTTGCTTTGCAACGAGCTTTGCTCTAGTTTCAACTAATTTTGCTACATTTTCTCGGCAGAAGTTCAAAGTGGCGTAAGCATCTTGTGGAACGGGATTTGGGGCGTTCTTGTTTTCACCAATCATACAAATTATTGACGCTTATTACGGATGGAGAAGTTTTAAGTAACTCATACAGGGTTCTTGCTTACAGCGTTCGAAGGTTCTATTTTTATGACCATCTCGGGAAGTTCTCACAAACATTGGGCTAACCCTCTTCCAATGGGGCATACCTTTATTCAATTGTTGGTTTTTCAGCATTCATTTTAAAAGTATTACAGGGTATTGCCTTCGATACAAAAGTATCCCTTTCTTTTCCGATCAAGCTTGCAATAATTTTTTATCTCTTAGGTGGAATAGTCACATCGTTTCTGTTTCTAACAGACGCATAGGTTGTTGGTTTTTTATTCCGCTTTTTTGGAGCGAATAACGCTACCCCAGGGGGCGCTATTGTAATTGGGATTCTACAGGCATATTGCGGGGATTAAAATTTTGAACTAACTATAGGAGTGAATCTTTCTTTCCTCGTGATAGGAAACCTACTTAGCGTTCCTATCGCAGTTAGACAAAAGAAATACAATGTACATGTATTGAACTTTTATTTAAATGAAATGTACATTAGTTATCTATATAGCAATTAAGAGTTGGATGTAAAGACAAAAACAAAAAACAAAAACAAATTTGGTTGAACAGCATATAAGACTTGTGTCTTTTAATCCATATTTCTACAGCAAAGAAAAACTATGCTTCGGACCTGTTTACATGAGTGTAATGTTTCATTGACGACTAATATGTTGTATCCTCTGTGTATCATATGTATCATGTGTACATGTACATGGTTTTTTAAAACTTACAATGTTTCGCTTGATTTCGAAAATCGATGACTTGTTTTACAAGTTTGATTTCCGAGTCGTTGTTTTTGCTTTACATTACTGACCTTTTTTTCAACTAGAGGTAAATAACGTGACCTCACAATTTAATTAAAAAAAATATGTTGGTTTAATTCAAACTGGACTTGGTTATTTTAATTTTTTATGCACAGCTCATAGATCTCATGTTCTGAGGAGTACACAAAACCCCGACTACCTTCGGATTCAGTGTGTATGGAATACTAACCGGAGTTAATCCCCGTACACCCTTGATTGAACATTGATAACTAATTTAATATTATTAACATGTAGAAGTGTTTTTCAAAACTGATTTCTCTAAATGCAAGCTTATGTTAAGACAGTTACCTAGTTTTTATTGTATAACAACGAATTGTGAGATGTGTATGGTATATGTTTGTTTACCATACAATCAACATTCATAATTTAGTTGAACATTAGACATGTTCAAATCAGGCATTTAAAACAGGAAAATTTGGAAAATTTATAATTTCAAAATGTTATATATATTGTATATATATATATATATATATATATATATATATATATATATATATATATATATATATATATATATATATATATATATATAATGACTACACCATTAACCTGCATTACTTGTGTAACCTTCCACACATATGATGCATTTCGCCGTAGGTAAGTTCACAAAATGAACAACACCACTGGAATGTCAACCATCAAGTACATGTAAAAGAATTTTCTTGGATTAGGATCGAAAACTATCTTATAAAATAAAACAATATATATATAGTATTTTCTTATTCTTAAATACTCATACATGCAGTTGCTAAAAATTTCAATTAACATAAGTTTAGTTGTGTGCAAAAGAGGAATTTATTTAGGCAATTGTATAAGAAGAGTTCTACGTACACCAATATAACCCGCTTTTAATATTTATGACGAATTATCTGAACATTTTTTATTTTCTATTTCAATGACCACAAGATGTTTAAACTTATTATTTTTATTAATTTAAGGTGTTCAATAGCACATTCAAAGCAAAAGTGTATGAAAGTTATAAAATAAAAAAATAAAAAGATCATAAAAGATTATCATTTTATGCATAATTGTTTCATTATTATAGACAATGAAGGCAAATGTAAAATGTTGATATATGTTTTATTTTGTCGGCGAACATGGCCACGGCCTTAAGGGGAGATAGGACGTTGCAGTGTAAAATTATTTGTCAATAAATTTTTTTGCTTTTCTTAGCACGTTTTCATTTAGATGTCCACTACAACATGCATTATTTTCATGACTACTCTCTTACCTTGCAAGGAAGATATTTTGATAAGAATTATCCCCCTTGTCTGTCATTATGAATTTTTTTTAACAATTTCAATTTTCTGCAATAATTATTTTATTTGATGAAATTTATTTGCAAATTATATTCATTAATTTAAAGAATGGAAACAAATTTCAAAATCAATTACAACATTGGCCTTTTTACATATCAATATCATAATTTTATCAAAATATTGCTCAAATCAGCGCTTAAAATTTTGAAGTTTTTGATTCTAAATTTGAACAAAATGTGATGGCACAAAAAAAACTGTCAATGAATTTTTGAACAAAATTGCATATATCAACCTTAGCATGCGCTTTATTACCTATAAAATTTTCATGGCCACTTTCTTGCCATTCAAGAGAGATATTACAATAGGAATCAACCATACCCCTTATTCTGGAATTATGACCTTTTGTGACAATTTCTGTTTTAAACTATCAAAAAAGTAATGCATTATTTAGATTTACCAATTAAAATGAACGAGAATATATACCTGATTATACTAACCGCTTATGATTTTATACATTTACATTTCTAAAATTAAAATTTTAAATTTCCCCCATCTTATGTTGTGAAAATGACTACTTTAGAGCCGTTGAGTACGGGAAAAAGATCTATTAAATCCTGTATGACGTCATAATGGATAAATGACATCATAGCATCATACAATCAAATCAATTATGACGTCATAATAGAGTTAGTACATCAAAGTATCATTGCAATGAAAGTCACGTGATACGTGTCCTGTCTCCCCTTAAGACTGCCGAATAAAACAATGGCTAGTCCTATCATTAAAACATTACACATTACATTATGCAATACAGTATTCATTACATTATACATTACATTATTCATTACAGTTTGCATTACAGTATGCATTACATTATGCATTACAGTATGTGTTGCATTATACATTACATTATGTGTTGCATTATACATTACATTATGAATGTCAACCATTAATGACCATTATGTCATCCATTACTCATTTTGCAACATTAAGACATTATACATTATACATTATACATTAAAGCATTAAGCTCATTATACATTATGACATTATTCATTACATTATTGGCTTAATGATTTTGAAAGATAGACAGAACAATAATGGTACTGGGAACAGATACTCAGTATTATTTGGCTATCAAATCTATTAAACCAAAAACATTGCGAAAAATCGCCGCGAAAAAAATAAATCGAATTACAATGTCCCAGTATACAAGTATTCTTGCAAGGCCGTGACGGTGACAGGATCTCAGGACTCTGGTATCTTGTCGTGTTTTGCAAATTCAACACACAGAGTCTAAGAATAACTGGCAATCATCTATTGGAGTATTCTGTTAGGAATCTAAAAATATAGATAAAACTACGGCAGAAAGCGTTTATAACAAATGTACAAACATACATGTAATAGTTTCATTATTGACTAAAATTAGTACGTGGGGTGGGTGGGTGGGATTTTTCTTTACTCTGTTTACCCAGCTGATGAGTTTACAACCGTTGTAAAATGTGACACAATAAGAAAAAGTATGACGTCACAATGTACACGGGGAATGATATTTCCCAGATTTATTTATAGTGCAGTAAGGTTTGTTCATTGCTATAATAATCTGATTTATTTTTTAAAGAAAATAAATGTTATTATTATAGACAATGAAGGCAAATGTAAAATGTTGATATATGTTTTATTTTGTTGGCGAACATGGCCACGGCCTTAGGACTGCCGAATAAAACAATGGCTATATCATAAAACCATTACACATTACATTATTCATTACATTATACATTACATTATTCATTACAGTATGCATTACATTATGCATTACATTATGTATTACAGTATGTGTTGCATTATACATTACATTATGTGTTGCATTATACATTACATTATGAATGTCAACCATTAATGACCATTATGTCATCCATTACTCATTATGCAACATTGAGACATTATACATTAAAGCATTAAGCTCATTATACATTATGACATTATTCATTACATTATTGGCTTAATGATTTTGAAAGATAGACAGAACAATAATGGTACTGGGAACAGATACTCAGTATTATTTGGCTTTCAAATCTATTAAACCAAAAGCGACGCGAAAAATCGCCACATGTTTGTTCGAGTTATGAGAGAACAACCACCGCCAATAACACTGGAGGATTAGCGACGCTTAGTACATCGACCGTGACCTACGTTCGCCATTGAAAGAGCAATTTTGTTGCAATGTACTTTGTAATTTGTATAGTAGTATGACATTTCCAAATTCAGTTAGATGAAGTCCCTCTTCTCTGAATGAGCCATAAGAATTCCAAGCATATTCAAGATAGCTGATGTAAAAACAATCATTTTGTACACACAATTTGCTCATAAAGCTTTTAATGACTTTTGGCTGCAAAATTTTGAGATTTAACATTATTGCTATAACGCCATGAAAATCTAGGAAGAATATGAGACAAGCAAGAATGGTGTGTGGAAGTCTGGTCTGAATTCTATAAAATATTTCTTTCATTTTTGTACGTGTCATTTCCCCCACAGTAAATAATTCAAATTCAAATTCTGGAGAAGGTTCCTACCTCAACAGCATCTGAATTCAAGTGTACAACCTGTTCAACGTTAACAAAAAGGCATGAAATGCCAAAGAAAATGCATCCCAAAATAGGAAGGTTTCAAAATCAGAGGAGCAAACATAGCTTGAACTTGATATGAACTTATTAAATGTCTTGAGTTGTAGGCAAACGTTGATCAATTGATTTGCTTGAACGATTAACACTTTCTAAAACTTTCTAGCTAGGAAATAATTTGTAGAATCGTTGGTGCATAAAAGTTTGCATTTGAAACTTATTCCAGCTAAATGCGAAGATATTTTACTGTTTGCTAAACCTTTCAATGACATATGAGCGATGAAAACACAAACGGTTTGAAAGGAAAGGACCCCAAATCTCGGGAAACCCATATTTTTTTCGAAAACTTGTAAAATAAATTCTTAAACTATCATTGTATGAACTTTTTGTGTTTGCAGCTACAGATTTTATTGCTAGCAGTTCTATTTCAGTCTTAATATCATCCTCGTGAAATCTCAATCGGATAATGTCCGCTTCCGGTGCCAGCGATTTGAATCTTGTTCACTGTTTATGAGAAATAGAATCAGCGATTGAGTTATTATAAATACTTATATGCCTTGCTTTAAAAATGTTATTATCAATCATAGAATAAAGAACTATTGTGCGAACCAAATGCATTACTCTTATTGGTTTCGATGTGTTCTTGTTGAGAATTGCTACTAAAGCAATATTTTCTACAGATATGAAACATAATTTTCTTAATGTGGAAAAGGCTTTTGAATAGCATAACTGCCAAAACTATTAGAACTAGTTCCTCAAAAGTAATATCAGTTATAATATCTGTGTCCTGCCAATCATAAGGGCAGTGGAAATAAGCCAACTGACCTTGCAAATAAACTCCGCATCCAAGTTGAGAATTACCAGCGCTATCAGTGTATAGGTGAAGGTCAAAATCGGAAAGCCAATTCATTTCTTTAAAAAAAAAACTAAGTTTCCGTTAAATTGTTTAGAAAGCTTAGCCAAACACGAAGTCCCTCTTCATACCTCCATTGACATTGAAATGAGATGGATGCTTAATTAATACCCCACACTGCATCACAAAAACGACAGTTAAAAGCACTAGCCGCGGGAATTGCCTAGGCGCAAAAATTAAAAGTACCTAGCTACAATGGACTGTAAATTTTTTAAGGTTATTTTGGATTTCCTCAAAATCTCAATATACTGAGCAGTATTTTTTTCTTCCGGTATACTTATAATCAGGTTTTTGTGTGTGTGTGTCAATTTCTATGCTCAGAAAAAATGACGTTTTAGACTCAACTGTTTTTTCATCTGCTAGCGGAATTCCAAAATATTCAAATTTCTACAAGTGATTTGAAAACTTGACATTAATCATTTGCACCATTCAATATCTTTGGCTGCCAAAAAAATAATCATCAAGGTGTTGACTAAACGTGTCATAACCTGTTTTTGTAATTGTCACCATTTCTAGAAAACTAACAATTTTTTTTCCATTTAGCACAACTTATCAAACTGTCCATAGGGAGGCACTATCATAATAAAACTGATTGTTAAATTTAAAACCTAGCAACTCTTGGTCTGATGGATGTACAGGTTATAAACGAAAAGCTGACAGTACATCCATTTTTTGCAAGAAAATAACCTGTACCTAAGCTAGCAATTATTTCAAGAGCCCCATCAAGCGGTTTAATGAAAAGTGTAATAATATGGGTCAATGAAATCACTCACAAGATTTCCTTCAGGAAATGATAAATGCTCTATTAAACGACAACCCCATCTTTCTTAGCAACAATGCCAATATAGGTGATAATCTAAAATTAGGCATCGGTACTTGATCAGGTGAACTTGCAACACGACCTTATAGTCTGTCCCAAGACATTTATGCTTCACATTTGGACGATTTCTATTGAAAATACACGCACCCGCGAAGGAAGCGCAATTGAAATCAAGTTGATGTCAAACGGGGACTAAGATAATTGATTTAAACAAAAAACAAGAAACAATATGTTAAGCCATCCCTCAGCTCACTAGATTCCAGAGTTTTAGGGTACAGAAAAAAGGTAAAGATCCATATGTATATAACACAAATTAATAGGTGTTGTTCCTGATTTTTGATAGTTTGTTGTATGGGCTTTTTATAAGCCACGAAAAAAAAAAGATTGAGGAGCGGTCTTGTCGGAGCTTGCTTGCGACAAATCTGGTCTGTTGCTTTGATATTTTTCATGACATTTAGTTGCCGGTTGCTTATCAAAATATTTCAAACAGGTATGACTATCATGACAGTATGCAGTTATTTTAAGTCAAAGCGTGCATTTCGCTGAGGCGATTGTTGTGCAGGCACGCATGCCGTTAAGTTTTATGCAAGAGCCATATTTATTAATCGGTTTGGTTCCAGGGAATACACTAAATTTTGCTTTCTTGATACGAAATTGATACGATATTTCCTCTAACCAAATCCATGTGATCGACAAGTAAAAGTTTTTACATTTGCCATATATTTTAGCCTACCCCGGTATAAGTATATGCTCATGTAAATGAATAAAGCATCTATAACCATGTTTGGATATCAAACATTTTGTTTTGATTAAACATTCACCGGTTAGAAAAAGAAATGCCGTTATTCAAAACAATTTTGTTTTCGTTGACATTAATTTGATGTCTATAATAAATTGTACAATTCATTGAATTCCCCCTTTTTTTTTATTTTGTAGCATCAGCTACGTGCATGCCTATATAGTTCATCATTAACGCTTATTATAGCATTGTTAACTTCTAAATCTAAATCTGTATTGTGTGAATAAATATTAAGGCAATAAAAACTGGTACCTTTACAAGAATCCTGCTGATGTGGGTTGGTTTTGCTCGCAGTCCGTTCCCGGGTCTGCCAGGGGTTCCATTTTGATTGCTGCTGAGAATTTTTCAACCGGTTGTTGGTTTCTGGAAACAACGCCAAAATCTTCCCTCTGAATCGTCTGTGTCAATTCCGGTAGAATTATTTGTGATACAGATGCAGCTACTTCCTCGATGCTGACTCCGCTGTTCGTCGGGTCTGTTTAGTCCGGTACGTTTTAAAGTTTCGTACCTCTTAGTCCTACCCGGAATATGAGCTTTCCCGGCCAATTTCCTTTTTTTTTGTACGCCCGAACGTCCTTTGAATAGAAAGCCTGACTGAGCTACATTTCAATCAATTTTTCTTTACTCTGTTTACCCAGCTGATGAGTTTACAACCGTTGTAAAATGTGACGCAATAAGAAAAAGTATGACGTCACAATGTACACGAGGAATGATATTTCCCAGAGTTATTTATAGCGCAGTAAGGTTTGTTCATTGCTATAATAATCTGATTTATTTTTTAAAGAAAATAAATGTTATTAATGGTTGAAGTTTATCCACTAATGCAATAAAAAAAACTTCATTATTGGTCAACGATTTACTTATTTGCATTTATTTTATATCATTACTGCGTGAGAATTTTGACCGTATATAATAATATGTTTTACGGTGTGACCGTTGGGGCGAGCGCAGAAGGAACTATACACATCTCTCATCATTGTTAAATGCAACCCGTGGACTTGCCCTAACCTTAAACTTTGGTTTTCTCTTGAAAACTTTTACCACCGCAAAGAACCCGAAGTTACAAACATTTATTCCAATTGTCCTACCCTAGGCTAATACACACATCAACAAACTACCACTGAGCATTAATTAAATGTAAATTAGACTTATTAAAATATTTTGATAAATACATAGTCGTTTGGGGTTCTTATATTCAAATAGATGTGCAATGGATCATGTATTATCATTCCTTTACATTTTATAAATAAAGATTAATAAAATAAGTAAAGAATAAATTGCTTGACAGTGTTATTTCTCTTTTTGTTCGTTGTAGTTATCAGAGATTTAATTAATTTCCTCTGTTAATTCGATTTTGTTCTAAATTTTTTAAAAATTTTCTATGCTATTTATGCGTTGTAGCCATATGCCCTAGCTCCTCCTTTTATATGTGTGATATCCCAATATTATTTAAAACTTTGACCACATGCAAATAACACGCAGATATTTGAACTGTTTATTTTTATTCTCTTATTGTATTTATTTATCACAAAATGACGTGGGTGCATGTAGTTCTAAAAAAAAAATAGAATTTTTTATTTTTGTGTCACGTACCTTACGTATCCATATACGATCATTGGATCAATATTGACAGTAAATTAAGCATGGAACTTTCATCCCCTTTACTAAGCAAAAATATATCAAAACAAAACTTATCCGTGAGTCGAGGAGTCGCTATTTACGCTGAAATATCAGGTATCTACTACACATAAAATGACATAACATCCAGTACAGATGCTTGATCCATCTCTAAATTTATCGCGGGAAATATAGCGCAAGATCACTGTGACGTCATACTTAACCTTCTTTTGCTCTCGACAGTTCTCGTAAATTGCAATTGTCGGATAACTTCGGTGAAGGAAATGACGTCATATTTCAGCAAAAGTTCAGATTGGTACAGTTTATTTTACTTCAGCATATGTTGCTTACTTTAGTGTTTTAAAGGATTTTTTATTGGTAAATGAAAAAGATGTAAGCGATTTTACAGGTAAGAATTTTCCTTAGAAACGCTTCCTGTTCCACCATGTTGCTATGCACTGCAAAGGATTATTGGGATATGTAGAACTTTTTCACGCGGGTCCACAAAATTTTTTTTGAACAATGTGCAGATTTCAACTCAAATTTCCTCCGTACGTACACTTTGTCTATGGAGCTCGCCACGCGCCTGTGTGAGCACCTGATCCTACCTCTATCTTGGAGGTCCGTGTTGCTCTGCTTTGAATTTGTATTTCGTTTTATGGATTTTTGAGATAGTTGACGGTTTGTTATTGTCATTTTTTCATGTATAAAATTACGACGCCATGTAAAGGATGTAGGTTCCCTAAATTTTGGTCCTTTCATAATAAGTGATTTTAAGTCATCGTTATTAACTAAATTGACATCACCAGTAATGACGTGTCCGGCAGGACTATAGTTGTAGGGTGAAGAAGAACACGAACACGTTGAAGGATTATCTTTCAGATGTTTGATATCAAGGTCTTGTAGAGTTTGTTTGTAATTGAAGAGTTTGGAAGCAACGGTTGAAGTATAATTGTAGGAAATACAAGGAGTTGACTTTATCTTGAAATATGGCGGAATGCAGGACTGAACTTTTTTGTGATTAAGAATATTGCTTATATTAACGGCATCGATTCCCTGGTTGGCATACTGCAATTTGAAAAAATGACGTGGTGCATGAGCAGTATTTTCTGTTTGTGTAGGTTTAAAAAGCCGATGATAAGCAATATCCATAATCATGGATTCGAGTCTGTATTCAGGTGTAAAAAAATCAAAAAGCGGCTTTTCCTTGACTTTTTCAAGAAGATTGTTTAGCTTTTTCAAAGGGACAGAGTACAGTTTGGTGCAAATGTAATGGAGACCCAATTGTTTATTAACATAAGGTAATAATGAATCAAAGGAAACATCGTGTATAATTGGTTTATTATAAGACCGATGTCCATGAATACGCCGACGTCTCTTTGTGTTGTTAAAAAGTCCCATTACATTAACTTGAGTACACTGTTGACTTGAAAGATTCCCCACACTTTCAACATTAATCGTTGCATTCATACGGAAAGGCTGTACCTAGTTTTTTTATCCAAAGTTCTTCTTGTTGTCTACGGAATGGCGTACTCAGCGATGGGCTTTTGGTATGATGGTAAATGTTTTCTAGAATTCTAACTTTCATAGACAAAACGGAATGATCAGGGGAATTAAAATGTTTGTATAAAAGTTGCTGACCGCCGTTATTAATTTGAAATTCGTTTGTTCAGTGAACCTTTGGTTTCACCAACATAGATAAGTCCACAACGGGTACATTCAATTCCGTAGACAACATTAGAGGTTTTACAGTTCAAATTTTCCCACGTTTTGGTATTAAAACTGTTCTTAATTAGATTACTTGTAAAAGAGGTCTTTGTGATCAAAATGTCACAGGTTTTACAGCTTTTGGCAGAACATTTAGAAATAGAACACATAGGATCAGAATCTATAAATATATCTGTGAGAGAAACTTGGCATTGTTTTAATACATTGAAGGAGCTGTTGTTTTTGTACCAAAACTGGGAATCTGTTGACTGTACATATGACATATCTTTAATATCCCTAAGGACAATCCGAGGGACACCAAGTGAACTCTTAGAGTCTGTGTCCCTTATAGAATCTGAGGAGTGACGCCTTATTATACTGGGCGACGCGTCTGCCAGTATGGTAGTGTTATGTGTCGTACTGCTTATGAAAGAGATAGTACCGAACGACAAGTATCCTCGGGGACAGACTGTCCACCAGCAGAGATACATGTTCGGTGGTTAAAATGAAAAAATGACAATAACAAACCGTCAACCATCTCAAAAATCCATAAAACGAAATACAAATTCAAAGCAGAGCAACAATGACCTCCAAGATAGAGGTAGAATCAGGTGCCATGGAGGAGTGAGCATCCTCTGCTGACCGGTCACACCCGCCGTGTGCTCTTTGTCGTAATCGGGAAAATAAAAACCGCAAAAGTCCGTAGACAATTAGGTAATTAATTATGGTCTAACAATTAGTATGAAAAACGTCAGTCAGCATGCGACTCAGTGGAAGATTGTATTTGCTGACAAGGTCGTCGTATCGACCATAGAACTTACGAAAAGATGACTTTAAACGAGACTGTTGATAGTCCTGTTTTATCAACTTGTTTGTCAGTAGCTTGCCTTGTCTTAGAAACTGTTCATACGAAGAGCACGCCCTTGCGTATCGAATTAACTGAGAAACAAGTACTCTGAAGTTGACATTAAAAAGATGCTTGAATTTCTGATAGACAACATCTATGTAGTTTTTGGAAATCAAGTCTTCCAACATTCTGTTGAAATTCCCATGGGTACCAACTGTGCCTCATTGTTAGCAGACCTATTTTTGTATTCTTATGAAGCAGAATTTATTCAAAAACTTGTACGTGAAAAAAATAAATCACTCGCTGTTGCCTTCAACTCAACATTTAGGTATATCGACGACGTATTATCAATTAACAATTGTTATTTCCATACTTACGTCGACTCGATATATCCCAGTGAACTTGAAATAAAAGATACCACAGAGTCAGCGTCATCTGTTTCATATTTGGATATTTTACTGGAAATGGACATTGATGGTAACCTAACAACAAAACTTTATGATAAACGCGATGACTTCAATTTTTCTATAGTCAACTTTCTTTACTTATGTAGCAATATACCTTCATCACCTGCATATGGTGTTTTTGTCTCTCAGTTAATTCGATACGCAAGGGCATGCTCTTCGTATAAACAGTTTCTAAGACGAAGCAAGCTACTGACAAACAAGTTGATAAAACAGGACTATCAACAGTCTCGTTTAAAGTCATCTTTTCGTAAGTTCTTTGGTCGATACAACGACCTTGTCAGCAAATACAATCTTCCACTGAGTCGCATGCTGACTGACATTTTTCATTCTAATTGTTAGACCATAATTAATTGCCTAATTGTCTACGGACTTTTGCGGTTTTTATTTTCCCGATTACGACAAAGAGCACACGGCGGGTGTGACCAGTGAGCAGAGGATGCTCACTCCTCCATGGCACCTGATCCTACCTCTATCTTGGAAGTCCGTGTTGCTCTGCTTTGAATTTGTATTTCGTTTTATGGATTTTTGAGATGGTTGACGGTTTGTTATTGTCATTTTTTTCATGTACTACATACCTTTCTAAATTGAATCCAAGGTACTTTACTTTCCTGTTTAAAATAGTAATTGAAAATTTGTAATCGTTTGTCTTTTTCAGACAACAACTATGTATACATTCAACAAAATATAACATGTTGTTGATGTCATACTTGAAATTTAAAACTAAATAGACATATATTTTATGATATTTTATCAAATATTAAGATGCTACTATATTTTGAAGAATCATCAAGAGCATATTAATTATAGGGTTTTGAATTTTAAAAAAATGGTACCTTCTTTGTTGTATTTTTCCCAATGAAAATGTTTTCATATACGCGTTCCTTTATTATGTGAATTAAGTATCAGCAAGTATAGCAATACTGGAATTATGACACATTTAATTATATCAAATTCGATATGTAATTTTCTTTTCTGCGTACAAAGTTTTCTTTATTTACTTTTGAATAATTGTGCATGTATACAGGAAAATAGAACTGTAGAATCATTATAATTATAATTCGAGGTGGCTCAATTTTCATGGTGTTTGTGGGTAGCCCTTACCCATGAATTTACATCCTCGACGAAAACTAATTATAAAAGATTTAGTTTTTCCTACTGAAACTGAAAACTGACGCATCCACAAAATTACATCCCCACGAAAAAGCAAAAATCCTACAATCCACGAAAATTGGCCCCCACGAAATTAAATGATTCCACAGTATTCTTATTTGAAGTAAACGAAAATGGATACAAATCTTGAAAAACGAGTCTTTCATCTTGTTTTTCAAAATTGGAACAATATATTTACAAAAGTAAAAAGGAACTATATATCTTTATTTCTTAAAATGCTCAATGCTAGTGCATAACCCATTGAAAAAGATTGAAAATTGAATTAATTTTATTACGTGAAACTAAATCCCTGTCCTTTAACATTTCGTATGACAGTTAAGTATTACATAATTTTTGTATTCGCCACATTCATAAAAATCACTGTTGGAAAACTATATACAGAAAAAAGCAAACTATCTCTCATAACGCATTCAAAAGGTTTCTTTCCAAATATTCTTAAAAATCTATAGACAACATACAAATATATATCAGTAGTTAAAATATTTATATGTTATATGTATATTGCTGATAACGTTTAGACTGACAAATGAATATTGTCATTTATTATCTGATAATAGACAAATGATGAACAAACCCGGGAAAATGTTTCTAAAGAAAAGTATCGGCAGCATACAGCATTGAAAAGAGGGCTGGATGGTTTTGGCCATTTTAGACGAAATAAATCTCCTTAAAAAGAAGAGTTCTTTATGAAGATATAGAAAAACATTCAAAGTGAAAATAAATAAAAGTTATCTTTACTAAATGATAGTTTATAGCTAAACAAATCATTTTAAGATAAATGTGTTGGATCTGATGGTTAATTTGTTGACCATGGAGCCTCCATAAAAAAAATAAAATGTATAAAATTATGCAGAGCATGTATAACGTTGATGTAACTGGTCAATTACGATATTAGAAAAAAAGGAAAGAAAAAAAACTTTTAAGGGAATGTTTACAAAATATTGAATGACAAAGGCAGCATACAGTATTTTTGTGGGGTTATTTTTACCTCGAACTCGTAATAGACAAAATTAAGCCTTACCAAAAACTTCAGATTTAATATAAATGAATCATTTTTGAAAAAGCTTGCAAAAACTATCACATCTTTTTTTAATGTAGATATGATGCGTAATAACGAGATCTTTTCTCGTAAATACGAGATAATTATCTCGTAATAACGAGATCTTTTCTCGTTATAACGAGATAATTAACTCGTAATAACGAGATAATTATCTTGATATAACGAGATCTTTTCTCGTAATTACGAGATCTTTTCCCGTAATTACGAGATCTCTTCTCGTAATAACGAGATAATTAACTCGTAATAACGAGATTTTTTTCGTAATAACAAGATAATTAACTCGTAATAACGACATCTTTTCTCGTAAATTCGAGATAATTAACTCGTAATAACGAGATCTTTTCTCGTTATTACGAGATAATTAACTTGTAATAATAAGAAAATTAACTCGTAATAACGAGAACTTTTCTCGTAA
The DNA here is from genome assembly GCA_020458035.1 of Magallana ariakensis. NCBI lineage: Eukaryota > Metazoa > Mollusca > Bivalvia > Ostreida > Ostreidae > Magallana > Magallana ariakensis. The sequence goes on from CM035819.1 coordinate 12,743,161, forward strand.
TTATGAGATATTTTCTCGTTATTACGAGATCTTTTCTCGTAATAACGAGATAATTAACTCATAATAACGAGATCTTTTCTCGTAATTACGAGATAAACATATTTTTATGTGGACCTATTCGTCTTTCGTAAACTACCGCTTATGACAGCGAAAAAAAAACACCATTTAGCATTATAGACTGAAATGACACGTTGTTTATTGAAAAAATAAATCGATTGACAGAACGTTGATTGTTGATACCTGATACTATTTGCAAATGTATCTTGTTTTGCATTATGTGTCATATAATTAAATGTTTCATTTCAACATTGTATCAAAAACTACACAGTTTGAGAAAGAAATACATGCATTGATTATAATTAATGCCAAAGGACTATGTCTGAGACGGGTGTTGCAACCACTGTTGAACTATTGAAATAATTTGTTTATGCAGTGATTAACGAAATTGTTACACTGAAACAAAATAATAGACTGAAGACGGTCAGACAGATGGTCAAACTCATTCCCGACTCTAATTTAAAGTAAACGACAATATTAATTTTTTTATTTAGTTATGGCAACTCACAAGGTGTTCCCCTTTGTACTTATAAAATAATGTTTGATTTTCCAGGGATGTGTTGGGCTTTGAATTGTATATTGTGTTTTAAAGCCATCAGTACTAATGACCCGATGAGTACCACTACCCTCGAGGATTTAGCTGACTGTTTGTTAAGTATTGGTACGAGAGAAATGTTATCAACGTGAAGGATGACCTTTATGTTTTTTAAAATGTAATCCCCATACCATAAAGGCCAATACAATAGGTACCAGTTCGACGAATGTTATGACCTGTTTGATCAAAAAGGTGGCCAGAAGAGGTGAACCCACTGCCCCTGAAAAAAACTGCCACAGCCAAGGTGGCCTGAACCTGCATTATTGGAAGTAAACAACACTATCAAAGTGGTCTAAAAATTGGAGCCGTGTAGACATGTCTTGGATTATTACGAGTTAATTTTGTTTTTCTAATATGGTGATGGGGTAGGCGTGGCCCAGACATGGCGTTGTAAACCAACCGTCTATTAAATGCACGATTTCCTGGAATAGCTTTACCAAAAAATTAAGCTTATATTGTAACAGAAGTTTAAGTTCTTGAACTTTATTCGCGAAAATTTTAACTTGCATTTCTAAAGTGCCAATTTTTAAAGCAAGGAATGTAAAGTTGGTGGTAGGCCCAATGGTTATGTCTTGATTCAAGGAAAATTATTTTTTGTTTTGAAACTTGGTCACTAGATAACCAGTAGGTGTTGTCATGGAATTGATTGGTGTAGGGGGAGGCTGATGACCTACTGATATGGTAGAGGTTATGTCCGAAACGTTTGACGTGGGGGCTATCAAACTTGTGGGAATAGGCATTGGGAGGGTGCAGATTTGCGAGTGATTTGACAATTGTACAACAGGGGATTAGGCTTCGGTTGTGGGTTTACAGGGTTTGTTTTGCGTCCGATGGGCCTACGTGCGCGTGCTTGCGGTGGTTGGCGCTTGTCTCGGGCAGCCGCCCGTCTGGTTTGTTTCCTTAATTTTCGGCATCAAGTTATTTATATACAATACAAAATGGACAAACATTATTAATTTAACCTTAGAATTCTATGTTCTAAATTCTCCATAAAAATCCGTACCACATTATTGTCGGCCATGGAAAAGACCAGCAGTGAAATAAATCAATCAAAATCCACACATTCAGAAGAACTCGGTAGCCATCGATAATAAAACAAAGTACGTTAATTTTATTAAATATCGAACAAATAAAATGAACAGATGTAGACGTATTCTCGAACTTATTTGAAATTATATAGAGTATAAATTTTAAAAGAAATTTTAAATTTGTGTTACCAGTCTTAAGAAGAATTGAGATAGGAAGCGTGAAGCGCATTCTAATTAGGAAGTGAATATGGTCGACCGGGAAAAATCCGAAAAAAATACTATGAATGGGTCCTTTGAGACATTCGCATATCCTAGATAAGCAAGGATATGCGGTATTGTTTGACCCGGAAGCTCTTACTTGAGAATTATAAACATAAAACAAGTTAACACTCTTCCGCCATTAAACGTTTTATACAGTACTTATAAACCGTTTTTCCTCTCAGGAAACATTGCACGCAGGTTTGAACAAAGTATATCCATCAAAGATTAATCCACCAAAAATTATTTAATCTCAGAAATGCATTAATCTGCATTCTATTTTCCAAATCAAATACCTGTGTTTCTCTAATTTCAATTGGAAGAAAACAATTAAGTGAAAAAAAGTAAATTTGGAAGAAAATATTGCTGTCTTTCCTGGTCATGTCTTTTTTATTTGTTAAAGTAAATCAAATTAGGAAGGACACTTGAAAAGCGTGAGTGACGATTACGGGCCTAACTCAGTACCTGCTTATTTAGGAGAGGTTTTCTATATTTTATTTTTAAATACTCAACAGCACCTCTTCTTCTCAAAGAGATTAATACAGCCTAAAAAATGGTCAGGGCCATTGAGCCTCCTTTATACAGTGTATAAGTTGAATGAAAATCAACACTTTTTCAAGATATCATAACCATCTAAAACGAAACACTTCAAAAACTTTAGATTTTTTGGGCCCAATTTAATTTAACTTTATCTTTGATTAAGATATTCAATTCTAAATTAGAAGGCTGTAAAAAATTCAAAATCAATGTTTTGATTTCTATTTTATTATTTGAAACAACTAAATTTACGATAAGCATGTTTGATTTGTGTAAAATAGTTACAATATGTCGAGTTTTACCAAGTTTGCTTATAAAGTTTTTGAAGTCATACGGTTGGTGACCAAGGTTCATTGTGACGCCAGAAATATTACGTCACGACCCTCTTCAAACATTTTACTTCTTTCGTCTATGATGACATTCCTGCTCACGATTAACCTCTATGTACCACTTGGCTAACAATTGAAAATTTTCAGTAAATTTCTCAGTGTTTTCAATTAATTTAGGTCGCAGAAGACAGTTTTTTGATACAATTCACTGTAGCCAGGGGATGTTTGTCTTCGGAACTTCGTAACTAGAATTTCCTCAGTTACCTTTCAGCACAAATACCTTCAAATCACTCCTTATAAGGCCAGTCATTAATTTCCTTAAAAAATTACTAGTCAGAACTTGTAAAATGTTCCACATAATGGTTTTTCTAAGATTTCGCCCATATTTCATGAGTTTTTTTTTAGCTTTTGAGACCTTCCCAAGCTAATCCCCTGCAAATGGTTGTCCTTCCGTACTGTGTGCATGTTGCACCATCACATGCCAGAAACTTACCCGTGTATAGTCTACTATTTCCCATCCACCTACTTTTCGTGTTATTTTATCTCCCGTCTGTAACATGCAATTTCACTGTTTAAAGTCAACACAACAGTCATAGCCGCAAGTTTCGCATTTTACTTCTGATTATCATGTACTGAACATTAGAAAAATGCATAAGCCTTCAAGTACAGCAATTCTCAATTTCACAGAAATATTGATCGGGTACTTTATCGGAAACTGTCCCTTGCTACCTTAATGCGTAACGCCACTTTAACGACTTGACAGTGTTTAGCTTTACATGAGTTTCTTCTTCTCCACTGATAAATAATTGAGTTCCTTATTGGATTTTAGATTTTTTCCCTCTAAAACGCCTTTTATTCATTCTCCAGTATTAGCAAGCACGCACACACCCACCCACCCAAACCGAATCGATCTTTGACATTTCGTTTTGATGGGTTTTTTTTTATTTCCCTTTTCTTACTGTCTTCTCGGTCTGTTTTAGATTTCTTTCAACTAAACACGTGTTTAGAATTTAAAGTAGAATATTGCTGTTATCAATGACTCATTTGAAAGTTTGAATTGAAACATATTCCATGACCATTCTAATTACGTACTGTGATTTAAGACTGTATTCGCTGCGTTTTTTATATATACACCGAATTTTAAAATTACATTTTTATTTGGAAACTCTGAATTTGAAATAAGTTCCAGTCATATTAGACTGATATTTTAAAAGTAGTGCTTTTAGATAAACAAAATCATCATGTTGTTGATTTATACAACATCACGACGGTGTATGAATCAGACAATTAAAATCATTTTTGAACGAATTATGTTGAATAGAATGAAATATAACGCATTGATGAGAAGCTTCCTAAGTATTTTGATAAACATAGGGAAAAATCATTCTATATAAAAAGGCACGTAGGATCAAACATCGTCTCCCAGAAAACATTTTTCTTAAATTTACAGATACAAAATTTAAATTTGGAGTAGTTAGCCCCCACTTTATAGTTGAAAAAGTGACGAAATTAACCTTAAAATCAAAGTTTTTGCTAGTTAGTAATCGCTCTTAAAAAATTCTCTACTCCCCCGCCCTTGGATTTGCTCATTAAGACTTCAGATAACTTTGCCAACGAAGCAACGTACCTGTTAGAGAAATGCATTTTTTTTCATTAATTTAAAGGAGTGAATATCATAGAACAATCTGCAATGTACATGCTCCCTGGTAGCAAATCAAATTAAATTATTAAGAGATAAACCCTGTATATAATTGTACATGTATTTTAAAATTGTTCTTTTCTTTAAGTTTCATCTACAAATCCGCAAAAGTAAAGTTCAGATAGTTCAAGCAAGTATTTTAATCTAATTAAAAGAGATTTATGATAGAAGATGCCATTTTTAATGGGACCAGCTATTTACGATATAAACATTGTGTTTATTGATAGGTAAATCATCATGAATATAACAATTTAAGATACAAATTTATTTCTCAATTGTTAAAAGAATCGACAACAACAGTTACTTTCTTTTTTCATCTGTAAAATATTAAGTTAATGCATAAATTCTCAAACATTAAATATATTTTGTAGCTATTTATTTTGATCTTTCGCAACTACGAATCTTTTCTTGGCCAAAATCCCCAAACAGATTATAATTATAATTTCCTCCTTGTCTCTTGCACAGAGCAGTACAACTATAATCAGTGTGTTAATCTACAACAAACACAAAAGAATTGTAATTATTTTATTAAACAAAAAGAATTTCAAAATAGAACAGTACACAAATTATACTAAAAAAATGATGAAGAATTGATATAGCGCAGTACAATTTGAATAATGTGGCATTTTCATACAATTGAAAAAATAAACAAGAAACTCGTTAGAAGCAACGAAGGGTCTTTTGTTTGATTACCTGTATATATTTTTAAAAAGCAATCACCACTTTAAGGAACACTGAAAAAAAGTTAAAAACAAAAAAAAGTTGGAAAAACTCCCGATTTTTTATTTGGGAATATCAACAGCATTTTAAAACGAGCTCTTTTTTGTGGTGGACAAAAGGCACTATTATTGAAATTTCGGATAAAATTAAAACCGGAGATATTAATATCTATCATTTAAAAGATAAAGTCGTAAATCAAAACACAATTAAAAAAAATCGGCACTTGGGGACTGAGCCCAGTTAGCATGGGCACAACTCCACCACTCTAACGACTGAGCTACCCGGACCCTCGCTTCAGGACTTTGGAGCCCAAAATCTCTAGAATACGTGGATCGCTTTTAATACAAATATCATATTCTAAAGTTTTGAAAGCGTCTCTATCGAATAATAACATAAAAAAATTCAAATAAAAAAAATGAAAAAATGACCGTTTTTTGTTTCCCTCCGGTGACGAACGGAAGTAACGACGGACGTTTGGATATGAAAAGAGCACTGCGGCTGACAACTCTCTACCCTCCCTGAAAATTTGAAAGTTCTATCTTTTTTGAGAAAAATCGTCACCAAGCAGTAACATAAAATCTTTAATATCTCGGGACCGGAAGTGACGACTAAAAACTCTCGTGTAATTTCTTAAAAATATAGTTATGAATAAGATTTAAAAGTTTTATCAAAATCAGCTGAAGTATATTTGAGAAATAATTACAGAAAAAAAATAATAATAAAGACTAGAGCAAAGCTCGTTGCACAGCATCGAGTGGGTCTTCCCTTAATGTTGAAAGTAAAGTTCGAACGCAGTACAGTTAAGACGGCCAATAAAAATATCGACGAATTTTTGTAATAAAAACACATATATTTTAGTTCATCGGACATGTCCTTTTTAAGATCAATAACAGTCGCTCAAATGCAATATATTTCTGAAATATATATATACTAGTACAATATTTTATGTTCATAGTGGTCACGTGATATGGCAGTCGCATGGTACAAGCAGATGTATTTGTGGTTTTGAGGTCATTTAAAAATGTGAATATTGCAAGGGCATAATCATGTCAAAATTCACAACTGAATTATAAAATAACTTGATGTTATATAGTAGATTTTAAAAAATGCTGTGAATTTTGTAAAATAATATTATTTGTTAGAAAAAACCATAATTTATAATGCATATGTTGAATAATTTTGAAGGTCACAGTGTTAATTTCATTAAAAAATAATTAATTTGTGAGATTTCACAAGGATCTTAGAAGTTTTTAAATTACATAGCATATTTCAAATTTACATGTAAAAGTTTGTCATGATCAGATAAGTATATGCCCTTGCAATAAAGTGATTTATTTAGGCACCCAGATTTAAAATATACGATATTTTATACAAAACCGAGGTTGCCTCTTAATATGATGCATAATTATAACAAATTGAAAATAAGACTATATAGGTAGCATTCTACTAATAATAATGTTAAACAAAATATTCATTTATAATTTTCCATTAATCTATGGAATTTAATTTTCTTCGACTAAACACCGCATGATAGCCTTCAATGACTTAACTTAATGCGTCATTTTGAAGCATATGACGTCATATTTTGTAGTACAGCGAGAACGACCTCTCGCTTATTTTTCAGTGTGTACGATATAACAGACATCGAAATTGTAAGTAATAGCATTCGTTGTTCTTAATTAAAAGAATAGTATAAATTAATTTTGCTAATAAAAGAATTAATTAGTACTTTCGAGGTTTGTAATATTCTGTGATGTCATAATGCACATTTCCCGTACTTTTTGTCTAAACGGAATTTATTGACAGCCTTAACTGTGCTGCGAAGTTTCTGTAAGAAGCAGAGTTCTTAAACTAATAATAAGAAAAGTAACTTTATATTTAAATATTATATTTAAAAATCGAATATTTCTTGGTACGACTTAACAAAATTCGAATGATTTTAAGTACAAGTTAACAAAAAACCCGAATGTGTTCAAGCTCGACATTACAATTTTTGAGTTATTTTAGGTATGAGTCAATTTAACTTTGAACTTAAGACTATTTTCTTAATCCAGAATGCGGAATCAAAATTTCCGGCAAAATCAACTTTTAAACCACAATATCTCTGTAATGCATAAGGCTTTCAGTGTTATATTCAGCCTAATGAGCCCTACAAAAAATAAATAGGTTTTTTATTTAATAAAAAAATTCAAATTTTCGAAAAATTTGATTCACTTCCGGCTTCGACCGGAAGAGAATTTTCATTTTCAGCCATTACAGAGGTAAAATGATAAATGTTTGACCGTACAAATTTCCAGTCTCTATCTTAAAGCGTTTTTTGAGGTAGAAAAAATGGCTTGTTAAAAATTTTAAAAACGATGTAACGTCAATACGGAAGTGACGTTGTCATGGGAATTTTATCACATTTGAGGGACGCTGGGACGTTGGAAACGGAAGACCCTAAAAGAAACAAAGCAATAACAATAAGGTCTTCCGTTGGAAACGGAATACCTTAATAAGGAGGAAAAGAAACAAAGCAATAAGGATAATGAAAGTAAAAATTGAACCAAAATAGAACAAAATTCTAAATAGAGTTTAGAAAATTCCATATTGATTAAGTTTCGATTCACTGAAACGTCTGATAACACATTTGGTCAGGGGCGCCTGTAAAGTGCGAAACGAAATCGAAACGAAATGAAACCAATCGAAACGAAACAAAAGCAAACGAAACGAAACGAAACCAATCGAAACGAAACGAAACCAAACGAAACGAAACCAAAAATCGAAACGAAACGAAACCAACGAAACGAAAAAAACCAACGAAACGGAATCAAACAAAATGTTCTGTTGATTTGTTTGGTATATTTAAGGAATAAGGAATCATTCTTTGAGTATTATGAGGCGATAATTTTGGTCGGGGCGTGATCAAATCGAATAAAGCCCGAAGAGTTTATGATAGATTTGATCACGCCCCGACCGAAATTATCACCTCATAATATTCTAAGAATGATTCCTTATTACTTATATTTAAATAATTTTAAGCCACCGCACGATTGATTATTAAAAAATATCAATAGGCAAAGCCCGCTGGTGCCTCAATTTGGCGTCAATAGTTATGGGTTATCCATAGGAAATATAAAAATGAAACGAATATGTGCAATACAATGTGCGTGTGTGTGTGCGAAAAAGATGAAGAGAAAGAGGTGATTGTGTTGAGGTAGTATGCATGTATAATAGCGCTTTATTCAATAAAGTAAATTTTGTTAAAATACAGCGTCCAAATTCATTCTACATATCTTTAAACAATTCTTATTGTATTGTTAGCAACTGGTCACCTCCTAGTATGCTCTAAATCTTTGGTTATGATGATCGTATGAATGTTCTAATGGCTACAAATTTAAGATCCGATAAACTAATCAATTACAGATTATAGAAATTCAATTTCTTCTAACTTTCACAGTGTTAAAATTCCGTGAGTCAACTTATCAGTAACGCCACGTAAACTTGAATTTAATATTGCCTTCTTTAAAGAAAAACCCATGTGATCGGATATTGTCTTATTGTAGGCCTATATACACACTTTGCAATATTTCAAATGCATTTTGTTTTTACACTTAATAATTATATTACATTCTCCAGTGTCTTGCCTGTGAAAATACTACGTATCGATTTTGTGCAATATAACCCACAATATTTTCGCACACACACACGCACATTGTATTGCACATATTCGTTTCATTTTTATATTTCCTATGGATAACCCATAACTTCAAATGACGCCAAATTGAGGCACCAGCGGGCTTTGCCTATTGATATTTTTTAATAATCAATCGTGCGGTGGCTTAAAATTATATAAATATAAGTATTAAGGAATCATTCTTTGAATATTATGAGGTGATAATTTCGGTCGGGGTGTGATCAAATCTATCATAAACTCTTCGGGCTTTATTCGATTTGATCACGCCCCGACCAAAATTATCGCCTCATAATACTCAAAGAATGATTCCTTATTCCTTAAATATACCAAACAAATCAACAAAACATTTTGTTTAATTCCGTTTCGTTGGTTTCGTTTCGTTTCGATTTTTGGTTTCGTTTCGTTTGGTTTCGTTTGGTTTCGATTGGTTTCGTTTCGTTTCGTTTGCTTTCGTTTCGTTTCGATTGGTTTCGTTTCGTTTCGTTTCGATTTCGTTTCGCACTTTACAGGCGCCCTTTGGTCAGTTGCATATAAACATTTACAGTTTTTAACTGTAAATATTTCAAAGTACATTTTGCAATAAAAATTTTTCAAAATAAAACAGATATATCCTGCAAATGTATTTTGAAGTACATGTATAAATAACGACTTTTTTTTACCTTTAAGATAAACATTTAACGAGACAAATTTATTAATTGAATAAATAAATAATAACCACATTATTTTAAAATGTATTCCTTCTATAAAAATACAAAGACAAGCTTACTTATCTGTCAATAACATAAATAAATAAAAATCTTTTTGATCCCGGTTTATACCCTGTATATAACAAATCAAATCTACAAATCTATGAATCAAATATATAAATAATGACTTCTTAATTTCTTAGCTTCTCGCTGTATATACGAATTTATCAAGACAAATCTACGATCTAAAGTATCCAATACTTTTTTCTTAAGAGTTCTTAACTTAATTCCTAAAACAGTTGTTTGTACATTAGACATCACTATCAAAATATAACTAAATGTTTTTATTAAGGAGACAGAATTAAGAGAAAATAGATAGTGCAATATAGTATGGGCATTGCATACGCAATTTTGCAACAGTAAGAGTACTTATGTTATATCGAAACTCTTTGGAACAAGGTTACATATTTACTTGTATGTCGGATGTACTGTAAACGTACTATATTTAGCGTGTACGATATTTGGTGGAATATGATTTTTCAACAAATTAGCGTAGATTTGATTTAGCGCATTTCTGAAAATACCTATTTATCTACTTATATATATATTATATTTTGCGATGTACTTGATTTAGCAGACGCCGTTTTCCGCCAAAAAACGCTAAATAAAATACACAGCCAAATGTAATACGTTTACAGTATTAAATCATAGGCGGAAAGTCTTTAACTGCGTTAACATTAACTTGAATGTAATTTGATTAGTCTTTTTTATATGCATTTTTTCAGAAAAGTAATAATATTTATAATGAATTTTTTATCTATCATTTAGAACGAGAGTTGATTTTAATTGGGCTCACTATTTTTTTTTTATGTTGGGCTGAGCTGTTCGGCTATTGGCTTGCCTATACAGTAATGAAAACCATGTTAACAATACAGATAAATCATGTATCATTTCAGTTTATACGTTTTGAACATTAATTCTAAATGACGCAGGTATTATTTACAACTCGGCTTTCTTCAATAAAAAGAAATTCTGCTTATATATGTATCTTGTTTCGTACGTTTTGTTAATCAAATTATGACATCAGTTCAATCGTGAAGATCGCTTAATACTTATCAAAGATGATTCTGATATATTTCAATACATTAAATAATGTTGGTGGTTTATTCGCTTAGTAACATGTTGTGCTAGTGATTAAATATTTAGTTTTCTATTGATTTCCCTGTATTCTAAACAATGACAAACAGTGATTAAAATTTATAGTATTGACATGTTTTTTCGAAATTGTGATTTTTGTGGTTTTGTTATAATAAATCTAATAAGAAACAGGTTATGCAGTTTTCGTCTCAAAGTCTTAAAATTGTTTAATGTTTCATAAGAAATGTGATATAAAATCCGATCAGTGCTTAATTAGGTTAGTCTTCTTTGTCTTGGTGGAATGATGGAAGAAGCCTCCGTACGTCATCAAACGCTTTATTAGTGTACAATGACTCGTCAGTTCTTGGCTCTCTTCCATAAACGTTTGCATTAACTAGTGGACGCTATCAAAATACATAATTATATTTAATTTTTATAACATTCATATCAAATATTAAAAACAATTGTCAGAGTATTTAATTCTGAAATATAGTGGTACAGAAAGGAACTGGGAAATAAAAACATGAATTCCTAATTATTAATGCAACATTGTATGTTGTGACAAGAAATAAAAAGTATCACCATTACCTCTTTTGACCTCTCGCAATCGTACCAATGCGATGATTGCCAATACAAAGGCTAATACAGCAAAGACTCCAAGAGCAACCACAATCGCTGGCCATGGTATGAGCACTGAAGACAAACCCAATTCTTCAGACGACTGACGATAAACAAACTCTGCTGTCCGTCCTTCATTGCAAGGGAACTGTTGAACAGCCATCCGTAGAATGCTGTCAAAAGCAGGCCTGTTCTGATCATACATTATCTTATTCATGGCAGTTACCGACGTTGTCACCGTGATCGATGTCTGGGACGAAGACACACGAGTGTTTTCGAATTTTAGTCCTTCAATCTCATGCGTGGTCATTAAATAATTTTGGATATAATATTTGTCTACCATACAGCCTCTTTTGTTTTCGTCGATTGTAACGACAATTGTGTTATTGACAGTGAAAGGCCGCTCTAAGTCAGCGAATATTTTATCGAAATTAGACAAGTTATACTGTGTTGCGGTAACACTAAGATATGGGTAAGTCTGTATCTCATTCTCACTGAGCTTAAGATTCCATTCCTCGGCTCTTGTATCCTGTTGTCTTTCCTCCACTAGAGCTGCAGGACACCCGCTTATTAGAACACTTCCAATATTTTGAGGAAAATCTGCCGCACCGTCAATATAAATCTTAACAGCTGCCAGATACATGTTTTGGAATTTGAGCTCCATATTTCGTGTTGAACCTGATGTAGGATTTCGAGTGAAATTCTGCAACTGGTGAAAGCTTGAGATATTCCGATCTATATATTCAACTCTAAATTTGTTAGCCAGATAGGGCTTCTTGGTTTCGATAGTTATGGTTGTTATCATGACAACAACAGAAAAGGATACAGAATAATTGCCATGTTTTGATGTGTTTACACTTAGTCTTTCATTTCCAGGAAAAATTATCTCAGAACAATCTGAAAAATAGATGAAAAAATAGCGAAACAAAATTGTTATTCTTTTTTGTCATTTGATTGGTTAATGAGTTTAAAATATATATTTGGAGCCGGTGTCAATTAAGCTTTCATATGCACGTTCCTCCATCAAAATTGTTATTATGCAAGAAGAATATTTGGTAATCTTTTATCCGCTGTTATGAAAATTAAATCTACGAAAACTGTCAAATGAGATCTGTAGACAAAGACATACATGTGGAATGCTACCCCCAAATTTAATTTTATGAATTATTAAAGTATCATTTTTGAAAACTTGATTTTGCTTTTTAAGGAAAAGATATTTTTATGCTCCTATATGTTTTCTACGAACAGTTTTGTAGTCTTTTTAAAGGAAAATGGAAAATATGTGTTGGTCACACCGTAGAGGTTAAAATGAGTTGTAAATAAATATCTGATGAATCATGTCAAGCAATGTCAATAATGAATAAATCGTTACTTAGTTTATGTATCGAAATCTGATTTTTGTAAACCTGGAGATCATTCTGCACGGATGATTTAATTTCTAAGACAATACTGTTTATATGCATTCAAACATTGGCGAAACTCACAGCCAGTTTCTTGCATACGCTTTATTCCCGAAGTAAAACGCTCTGGATTTCTCTGAATACAAATTTGGTATTCAGTAATATACAATCTCTTAGAACAGTGCAAAGCACTTGTTTATACTTGTGTTAAGAGATTAAGTAGCATAATGCTTTAAATCCAGTAAATTACAATAAAATCAGTACTTTAATAATTTTTTTGCAAACTGACTGATATCATTCACCATGGCAATTACTTGTGTTTTTTTGCACGAGCAATGAATGCACATACCTGCAATTTGCCTATGAGGCACAGGTGTCTTCTCTTCTACGGTCACCATTGAGTTTTTGTGGGAGAGTAAATGTGTCGCTGGTTTCCCCCAAAATGACTTCCTTTCAATGGCAGACACAACTTCTACAAAGACAGTGTCACGCCGTCTGACAAAAGATCCTAGCGGATGGTTTTTACTGAGCAGCGAGAATTGTGTAGGGTATATATCATACTCTGGAATAAAAGTGTAAAAATTATTTAGTTTGCAACACATAAATAACACCTAATGCATGATATTGGCATTAGACAAAAAGTTCATTCCCTACGCTTTTTGGTACGAATATCAAAAAGCAAAGTAATGACATGACTAAACAATGTTTAGAAAATATGACGAACTTGCTAAAAATATATTCTCGTAAGTCGCTACTGAAAATGTGACCAATTTCCTAAAGATATTTTCCCTTAAGTAGCTTCCGAATTTGATTATTCTGAAGAGATGTGCACCAGGAAACACCAAACTGAGCTTTGTTTTTATCCGTTTACGTAATTTATCTGTTTACCTTTTCATAAAAGTTTTCTCTTAACATACATTATTCATATCGGGAATATATATTTTAATGGTAATATATAAAATATAAATCTAATAGACATCAAAGAACAGAATAATAAAAGTTAGCTGAATACAATATTGTACCGCCTTAAGTGAAATCGTTGAAAATCTTTGTAGCGGATGATAAACCACTAAAACAGTTTGGGTAATACTTCGATGCTCTTAAATTTTATCTTTAACGAAAAAAACCCATTCTTAATAGAGCATTTTTGATAAATCAGCAAACTATTTTTTATCAATTTTTAAGCAAAATATGACACATATTGCATTCCTTGCTATTGTGATTCAAACCTGCTGTTTTTTCTTCCTTGTTATCCATTGAAAACATAATTTCGTTTCCAGTACAGTTAAGTCCTGTTTTTCGATATCTAAGAATTTTTCCATTCTGACTTGTTGTTCTTACTTGAATCCCGTTTATTGGTTCTATTCCTGAAGTATCCTTAAAAGCGAATAAAACGTGATCTACATCTTATAAATAATACTGTTATTAAAAATGCCATATCAGAGAAGTTTAGCAAACCAACATATTCGCATACTTGTACGTGTAGGTTAAAAGTTATAACTACGCCTAACAGTTTACATAACTTTTCTTGTTTAGCAGTTATAACGTGTACTTGTACGTATAATATTTTAAATGTATTGTTTTATATTTTCTCCTTTACATCAGAGTCTTGATAGTCACATTCGAAAACTGAATATTGCAAGTGTTATTTTTATTGAACATCATCGTTTTAAGTAATCCCATTATGAATATTTTTTTATTACAGATGATAACGAGTAATTGCATGTTTTGTAATAAGCAACAGCCAATTGTCCTTCCTGACATTTTTTTCTCAAATAAAATCTGCAATATGACTACTCTGTTATAATTGAATGACTTTTGTGTACAAAAAAGTGAATAATAATTTCATTCTTATTTTTGTTTGTTTCCTTTTTTATGAGATACATTCATGTTCAATTTTTAGTCATTAAGAAACGGACTACCTGAAAGAGGAATGCTTTGTTTAGACAGCTGGTTTCCCGCAAGGAAGAATGTTTTTTTCCTCATATTTTTTTTTCATATGTAGAAGGTGTAAAATGATAGGTTCTATGAACGTTTCAAGTTTATCCGTAGCAAATATGTAGAGATGTCATTTATTTGATTGAGTACATTATAGCTGTTACTGTGGTTTCATCAATATTCGTTAAATACTAATTTTCGTGGATTTCGTTGTTAAGTTGATCGACGAAATTAAATGTTTATTGAAGTGCAATTTCTATTAACATTTTCTATTTACAGGGTCATTTGCCACGAATTTACGTATCCTTGAAACTGTGATTTTTACATTATCCACGAAAATCGATACCCTTGAATATTAATGAAACCACAGTATATTAAATTTGTACATAGGTATTGAGATGTTAGTAGTTGTTCGTTAGGTTCCTTTTTATCTTTTGTCAATTTCCTGGTCAAAGTAAGTGTCATCCATTAGACCTTTTGTTAGGGGATTATCCTGTTAGCGGTAGGTTCTAAATTAAGCCACGGTCGGTTTAGAATAAATAAGTATATCATGTGATCATAAAATTATTTGAATAATATATACCGAAACTAGTTTTGAGCGAATAATAAAATTTTTTGATTAGTCTGTACCTGGGCAGGGAAGCGCTGGTCTTCAATCTAGATAGCGTCCTCTCCGTGGGTCACTCTTATCGGAGACGCCAATAAAACAACAATAGGTATTTTTGTACAGCTTTGTCATTTATTGAATAAATGGCCTTTTTTGATCTTCAACTATGTATGTTTTTTTTAAAAAATTCATCAAGAAACCTAGTGCAGTCGTCTTCCATCTTTATAAGAAAGGAACATAAGGTTTTATTCTTATTTACGTTTTCCCTGGTTTTATATTTAACATGTATGAATTTTGTTCATTAGTTAAGTTTTACTTTTATTATTTTAGCTATTAGGAAAATATTTTAAGTTTATACCGTTTGAGCTTTCAGGGTTGATAAGTTTATTTATACAGCCTTATAACAAAAAAAAGGACAAAACTATTTAAAAGTTGGTACAAGTTACAATGATTCGAATTAATTTCCTATTCAATTCGGTTCTTTTTCTTTTTTCTTACCTTGACCCGGAATATTGTTTTTGATCGTAGACTTTCAGATTTTACAATTATACTGTGTGCACTTGCCTGTGTTTGAAGATTTTACAATATATTTGTGACAAAATGCAGGTGAATGTTTAAATACATTTTTACATTGTTGCGCGTTTTAATTAGCAGAATCAGCAAACAGAACTTTAAAGTAAACTGAGTAATTTGATTATAACGTTAAATGTTTTTAGTAATGTGTATATGCTAGTTGGAAATTAATTCGAATTTTTCTCGATTGATATTTTAGTATCAATATTATTGGGTTCTACAATCATTTTTGTATCGAGAATATAACTCTGACTTATAGATAAAGAGTGAGTGTTTTATATTTGTTTGATCACTCTGTGAGTCACCAGGTTAAGGAAGGTTACGTTCATTTAAGTTTGTAAATGCCATTGAACATTCAAATTAGATATTGATATTTATTGTATTATTAATATAGTGACTTTTGCTTGTAACACTCAGATCGGAGACACCACTAAACGTTTGATTCTTATTTACGCTTTCCCTGGTTTTATATTTAACAATCATCCCAAACCGTTTAGACCGGAGACTGGATTCAAAAGGTTCCCTCACTGCAAGCGAGTTTCCCAAACATATATAATTCACCAAAACTTGACACGACAGTATAAAACACCTTTACAACATAATGTATTTTAGTGAAAATTTATATTTCTTTATATCAGTATTCGTATTAAATATTATGGCTTTAAAAAAATAAACCATTTGTTCAAAATATTAGACAAGAAAATATAAGCTACACAAGCCTCGACCTTACGGATACTTTGCAATCTACACGAAAGTTCATTCGTGTGCATACGTGTAGAAATTTGTCATAACTAAAACTGATGACATTATGCACATATTACCCTTTCTACACGCACTCGTATGCTTATGTGTTGGTTTGCTAGATCAGCTATATAAACCAAGCTACTTCGCTTAAATTATTGAATTATTAAGATATTTCTTTGACCTTGGTTAAAGTATGTATTTAAGTTTGTGTTATATTCACCTTAGTAATTTTTTGGTTATTCATATGCAAGATGTCTGCGTCATTTAAGTCAGACGTGCAGTGAACAAAAATGATGGAGACAAATTGAGAAAAAAAGCTTCTAGAAGACGTAGAGAAATAGTATGAGTGTGTGATGTAGAATGAAAGGGTTTGGTATACTTACCATGAGGTAAACCCACTTAAGTTCACCTATGTCCTTGTCAGAGAGGGCAATGCTACTCCATAAAGTCAACCACCAGCAGAAGTATTTGAATTGAAATTTCACCGTTCCCTCATCGCCTTCTAGATTAACTTGTACATGGTATAACTTGCTATAGCTGCATTTTGTCTGCAAGCTTATCAAGTATGGTTTATCTTTAAAAAAAAATTGAGATTTGCTTTGTGGAATTTTAACCAAATATTTTGTTAGAGAATAAATAGACACACATAATGACCTAACTTCAATTTATTATTTATTATTTTCACTGATAACTTTGATCTAATAGTTTGTTTATATATAGTTTTAAAGCAAGTGTTCAAACACATTTTTTTAATAGCACCGGACATTATAGGAAATTAAAAAAAAGCGTACATGACTCCTGAAAACAAAAAAATCCATTTTACTCTGGTGAGTTTAAATTATGTATATAAATACATAGTCTAAAGTGTTCTGTCTTTATAAATATCAATTCGTGAATGGACGACTTTCGCTTTAAATTAATATTAGACACCTATTCTCCATTAATCCGTCCAATTCACAGAAAAAAAATTAGTTATGGTCAAAATAAAGTCAAACATGTTTTTATATTTAGTTTAAATATTCAGTCCATCATTTTCGACAAAATTACGACTCAGTCTCAATCCATCTTTATTTCACGGAGGTATAATTAAGGGGTCCCATAGGACGAATGTAAGCTACGTGAAAACTATGCTACAAAGGAAATTTTAAATCTGGAATGAAAATATTAATTGTTTAAGTCCGTTTTTTTATTCGCTATTTCTCATCGATGTGTGCTGAAAAGATTTTGTAACGTTGTCTTTTAAATGAAGTTGTATGCATTACACTGAATCCTTGATCTTTCTCGTTTGACTTGCGTGAGTCAAATTTTAACATACTTGACTGTTGAATAGAATGCAAAAGTAGCAATGAAGATTCGACCTAGCGGATGTTCATAGTTTATTGTAAAATGTACTCCCGATTACCACTCTAGAAAATATCTTGCCTTTCCTTTGCGTCATATTTTCTGTAAGGATTTCTTTGAAGGTAACGTAGCTTACAAAATAATAAACTTGAGAGCACAGTAGATTATATGCAGCTATATAATATAAAATTATAATGTATATTTTAGTTCAATTATATATTTTGGTTCAACAACACATATACCTATAATATTATTTAGGCAGACTAGAATCATGATAACTTTAATTGTGTACAACTGATAAAAAAGACATGCATGTAAATATTTGACAGGCATATACTGCAAAATACAGATTTTTTTTTTATTTGAGCAATGTAATGTCATTAATACCGTTATACATGGGTTTATCTAATCTAATACACTGTATGAGCTACGAGCAATATAAAAATTAATGTTATTTGAATACGTCAAAACTATTACATTTACATTTACGATTACGTCAAAAAGTTCCGCTAAAGATAAACGGAGATATTCGATAGACACGTGAAAGTAACGACTCGTTACTTCTATCCTTATTTGCTTCTAACTATCAAACCTTTTCAAATGGAAATAATATGCGTATGTTGTTTAAAAATATAGGTTTTATTATAATTATATCTATCAATTACCGTAACCTAATCATTATAGAAGAATGTTATAAATCATTACGGTAATAATATTTTTCCATGTAATAATCATCATAATTATTATGATTTAATAATTTCAATTTAATTGAATTTAGTTAAAATTCGTTTTTGGAAATTATTTATTTATTTTTTGTTTTGTTTCAGTTTTGTTGCAAAGTACTGTTAAAAAGGCAGGTCATATTAGGTTTTTTACCACTGCCTATAGCTAGTAGAAAAAGATCTGGATTTATTTTGTACGCAAGAACAGTCACTGTCACTAACTAATTAATCTATCTTCGTATATTATCAATGTCAAAACAATTGTCTTTACTCAAAATTTCTACAGAAGTTTAATATTTACTTTTTAGTAGCAGTTTTTATTCACCACAATAAATTATTCTTTATAAGAGAATGACATCATTCAACCATGCGTGTTGAATGACGTCATTCGTCACAAGGAACTTCTTTACGGTCATTAACATCTAAACCGGTAACAGAAATTTAGGAAATTCCAGTATTCCATTTAATATAATGAAAAACTTATTTGAAATAGTACTACTGTTGAATTATTGATGATATACCAGTAAGAATATAATAAGCCGTAACGTAGATTACAGACAACGATAAAAGAATTGAATAGCTCAACTACGCATTACCAAAATAACAATCTATAACATCCGTTTTTCTTCTTGATCTATTCTTTAGTAATTACTATTACCAATAAACAAAATGAACCTCTTGAAATTTTATAGCAAGCGGAACGTAAATTTCACCCTTAAAAACTATTACACTTGGTGTATCTACCAAGGCAATTGTTTTCTCTTGTTACGTACCCATTTTAATCTTTATAAGATGAAGAAATTGGTGGTTCAAGACTATTTTAACTCCTTTGGTTGGTAATTAAGAGGGCAGTATCGTAGCTTACTAAATTTCGGCGACATATTTCAAAAGTTTGTACCTTATCTATCAATCATTTGAATGTTACGAGATTTTTAGAACCAAGAGAGTAAATCAAATAAAATGATATAGAACGTAAATAATTGATATAATATTTCCCTTTTTAAAAAAATTCCAACCCCTTTCAAAAATTCCACGCTGATTTTGGCCGATTTTAGTCGTATTCTTTGCTGTAATTTCAAAAAGATATATTTGTCAGCCATTATCTTTTGTGTATTTCATTACATGTTGATATTCATTTTTCAAAATGAATGCAACTGAACATTTCTATCTACAAAACAAGAAATAGGCTTGCGACAAAGAAAATATGATTTGGACGAGTTAATGGAGAATAGGTGTATAGCGTATTATTAAACCAAATATTGGAGGAAGCGTAAGTTCTATTAATTGTGTTTTAATATACTCACAAAAATAGTGGTGACCCCCAAATAATTGAGTATTTATATAAAAAAAAATATTCAAACTAATGTTATAGCGAGCGCAGCGTCGGCGAGCGAAGCGAGCTCTAAGAACCAGTGCGCTCGGGAAAAAGAACGAGCTAAACCTACAGATTCATCAAGAAAAGATTTATGTCTACGTCCCATAGTGCTCTCTAATGTTTTTTCCCGTGGTGCTATGCCAAAAATGGCTAACATTTAACTAGAGTGCCTTGAGGTTTGAAGAAACGTTTTGAGTAGCGCACAGCTTTGGTGAGACCCAAGAGATTTTTTACATGCTTCCATTCCTTTGTTTTTTGTCGAGAAATATAGATTTGAACGTGTGACGTCACAGTGATCTCGCGCTAGTTTTCCCGCGATAAATTTAGAGGTGGATCAAACATCTGTAATACGTGTTCTACATAGCTATTTTAGTATAAACTTCGATACCTGCCTTAGATGATTTATGGTGTTTGTTTATTTTAGGTTTTTATATTTTTATAGAGAGATTATACAATTATATATACAAGAAAGAGTTAAGCTAATTTTTTCGTGCATGAATAATAAGTATAAGTAGGGAGGGTATTAAAAAATTTAAAAAAGTCATTTTGAACTAAATAATAAAAAATGCAGAGAAAAAAATAAACAGTTAAAAAAATCTATGCAGATATTGCATATTTTTTAACCATTAAATTGGAAAACGGGAAATTACACACATACAAACAGGGACCGGGGCACGGATACAACCTATGCCAAACTAAACTTTCAGTAAAAAAAATTATGAATCAGGAATAAAAAAAGAAGTAAAAGTCAGATGACAACAAGGTACAAAAAAGTAATACATATGTACTGTATTTACACTTTACACTTTTGACGAAATTAAACACAAATTACATTTTACAGACTGATCAATTTTCTCCATAAGTAAAGAACGGTTTTAGGGGAAGCAAGTCTATGTATTTTGTTTGAATTTTTTAAAACTTAGAAATATTATATAATTCTCTCTCTCTCTCTCTCTTTCTCCATCTCTGTCTCTCTCCAAAAAAAATCTTTGATGTTAAATGATAACTGTCAACATATCACTAAGTTAACAATGATGCAAGGTATGTGTAATTCTTGCTGCGCTCGCCACAACGGTAGCACCGTAAAACATATTACGATTATTAGAATTATTTCTATAAGATATAATATAATGTGTTCATGCCATTTGCAGAAAATAAAACGCATTATTTTATAAAAAAAATGATATTAATATATGCACAATTTAACGTTAATCGGATTAATACGTTTTGCGACATTGGCAGGTTACTGAATACGATATTGATAAATATGTTTAGACAATTGAATCGCCGTTGCAAACAAAATTATCGCATTTTTTTCTAAATAGACACCATTGAATGTAAAATAATTTGTAATACTATGCTATAATTCTCTTACCCTTTTCGGACTTCAGAAATATAGACATCCCTGTCAAATCCCCTGGGGAGTAATATCTATAAAATATTGACGATAACATAAATGACGGGTTTGCAATTAAAAAATAATTATAATTTTGTAAAGAAAAATATTTAAACTGAAACGTTTCTTTTATTCTGTGTTCAATTGTTATTTTTTCTGATAAACAACTACTATATCCTTGATTAAAATATCTCAATCAGTAATAAACTAATTTTAAATTGTTTTAAGTATATTAACTTTGATGTGAATATAATGTTTTGTTTTTAATGGGTTAATGTTAGCTTTGATGTGAATATAACGTTTTATTTTTAAAGGGTTTATGTAAGTTTTTCGCTTTGATGTGAATATAACGCTTTGTTTTTAAAGGGTTAATGTTAGCTTTTAGCTTTGATGTGAATATAATTGTTTTTTTAAAATGTTTATGTTAGCTTTGATGTGAGTATCACGTTTTGTTATTAAAAGGTTTATGATAGCATTTAGTTTTGATGTGAATATAACGTTTTGTTCTCAAAGGGATAATGTTAGCTTTTAACTTTAATGTGAATATAACGTATTGTTTTTAAAGGGGTTTTGTTAGCTTTGATATGAATATAATGTTTTGTTTTGAAAGGGTTTATGTCAGCTTTTAGCTTTGATGTAAATATAACGTTTTGTTTTTAAAGGGTTAATGTTAGCTTTTAGCTTTGATGTGAATATAACGTTTTGTTTTTAAAGGATTTATGTAAGCTTTTAGCTTTGATGTGAATATAACGTTTTGTTTTAAAGGGTAAATGTTAGCTTTGATGAGAATATAATGTTTTGTTTAGCTTTGATGTAAATATAACATTTTGTTTTTAAAGGGTTAATGTTTGCTTAGATGTGAATATAACGTTTTGTTTTTAAAGGGTTTATGTTAGCTTTTAGCTTTTATGTTAATATAACGTTTTGTTTTTAAAGGGTTAAATTGAACTTTGATGTTAATATAACGTATTGTTTTTAAAGCTTTTATGTAAGCTTTAATGTGAATATAACGTTTTTTTTAAAGGGTAAATGTTCGCTTTGATGAGAATATAATGTTTTGTTTTGAAAGGGTTTATGTTAGCCTTTAGCTTTGATGAGAATATCACATTTTGTTTTTAAAGGGTTAATGTTAGCTTTTAGCTTTGGTGTGATTATAACGTTTTGTTTTTAAAGGGTTTATGTTAGCTTCTAGCTTTGATGTGAATATAACGTTTCGTTTTTAAAGGGTTTAAGTGAACTTTGATGTGAATATAACGTATTGTTTTTAAAGCTTTTATGTTAGCTTTGATGTGAATATAACGTTTTTTTTAAAAGGGTAACTGTTAGCTTTGATGAGAATATAATGTTTTGTTTTGAAAGGGTTTATGTTAACCTTTAGCTTTGTTGTGATTATAACGTTTTGTTTTTAAAGGGTTAATGTCAGCTTTTAGCTTTGATGTTAATATAATGTTTTATTTTTAAAGGGTTTATGTTAGATTTGATGTGAAAATAACGTTTTGATTTTAAAGTTTATGTTAGCTCTGATGTGAATATAACGTTTGGTTTTTAAAGAGTTAATGTTAGCTTTGATGTGAATATAATGTTTTGTTTTTTAAAGGGCTTATGTTAGCTTTGATGTGAATATAACGTTTTGTTTTTAAAGGGTTTATGTTAGTTTTTAGCTTTGATTTGAATATAACGTTTCGTTTTTAAAGGGATAATGTTAGCTTTAATGTGAATATAACGTTTTGTTTTGAAAGGGTTTATGTTAGCCTTTAGCTTTGATGTGAATATTACGTTTTGTTTTTAAAGGGTTAATATTAGCTTTAATGTGAAAATAACGTTTTGTTTTTAAAGGGTTAATGTTATCTTTTAGCTTTGATGTGAATATAACGTTTTGTTTTTAAAGGGTTAATGTTAGCTTTAGAATAGAACGTTTTGTTTTTAAAGGATTAATGTTAGCTTTTAGCTTTTATGTGAATATAACGTTTTGTTTTGAAATGGTTAATGTTAGGTAGCAAGGGACAGTTTTGGATAAAGTACCCGTTAATATTTTCGTAATATTTTTGTAAAATTGAAAGTTGCTGTACTTGAAGGCTTATGAGTGTTGCTAAAATTCATGAAATTATTTATAATGATTATCATTAGTTAGAGGGATGTCTCTTGTTGAAATTGACATGCAATATGTAGGCCCCATATGTTAGGTACATGAGAACCAGAAGTAAAATGCGAATCCGCGGCTATGACTGTTGTGTTGACTTTATACAGTGAAATTGCAAGTGACAGACGGGAGGTAAAATAAGACGAAAAGTAGGTGGATGGGACATTGTAAACTATACACCGGTAAGTTTCTGACATGTGATGGTGCAACATGCACTCGGTACGGAAGGTCAACCCTTTGCAGGGAATTAGCTGGGGGAGGTCTAAAAAGCTGAAAACTCATGAACAATGGGCAAAATATGGAAGGGTCAAAATATCATAAAATCCAGTATGTAGAAAATTTTACAGGTTTTGACTAGTAATTTTCTTCAGAAATAAGTGATTGACCCTAAAACAAGTGAATTATAGGTATTTGTGCTCAATGGGAACTGAGGAATCTAGTTACAGAGTTCCGAAAACACGCATCCCTTGGCTACAATGAATTGTATAAAAAAACTGTCCTGTGCCACCTTAGCTTTAATGTGAATATAACGTTTTGTTTTTAAAGGGTTAATGTTAGCTTTTAACTTTGATGTGAAAACAAGAGGCCCATGGGGCCACATCGCTCACCTGAGCAATAATGGATTTATATGGGTGTTCAAAGGATATTGTGCCATATGGCCCCTCGGTAGAATAACAAAAAAGAATGCCGTAAAGTATCCACATTTTACACTTATTTATTCGTACACTTAATCTTTGACATTGTACCTTTATGAAATACCATTTTACTGAAAACAAGATCCTATGCAAGATATAAAACTAAACGTCTGGTAGGGGTACACTGTTAACTTCCAAGTACCTTTTTTTCAGTTCTGCCACCTCTTCCCCACACTTAATAAAGCGATCAAAATATATGAGAGCATATAGGGACAGTTGCTTCTTCAACTTCTTACTAGTTATTGTATTTTATTTTTAAAAAAAAACCTATAAGTGAAAGAAGAATATTGTACCTCAATGCACTCACATTAAAAAAAAAATTAAAAATTTAATTGGTCTTCCGCATTATAAACGAGTGTTGTTTACCTGGCGAGAATTCGTGCGATGTTTTATAACCTTACTCACTTGATCGATGAATACACTCGAATGAAAAATGGTGTCCTGTGAAATGTTAAAGAGCTATTATAATCAATGCACAGGCGTCGGAACGGGGTGGGTGGGGGCTAAGCCCCCACTTTTTTTGCAAAGTTAGACATAGCCATGCTCAAAATCATTTCTTTTTTTTTTTTTGCTTGTCAAGATTTCTGATAAAGTCTAGCCTCCCATACCCATTTTCAATTTGCTTCAGACACCACTGCAATTGTATTGACAGGCATATCACTCTATTTTACCACCACCCACCCATTATTTTCATCTTTACTCAAAAACAACAAATGGCTACAAACCAATATGATTTTCCGCTGTAATATTTTCTTAAAAGCGATAATACATTTATCCCGTCATAACTATGGAAAATGTTTTAAAGCGATCGTTTATATTTGTGTCTGAAAACCATCAAGGTTGGTGTAGATTGCATATAAAACATCGTATAAGGAGGGGGGCCAAGAAAGTAGTTACAGTATATCTTTTTTTTAATTTTTCTGTACAAGTATTTAACGTTTAGCTAGAAATTTCTAGTGATCAATCAAAATTTTAGCGTCAATCATAAAATTATAAGCAAGATATAGAGCTCGCAATTCTGCTAGGTTTGAGTCATTTTTTTTGTTCAAAAGAGTTTATTACATTCAACTTTAGATTTTTAAACTTGATATTTCCTATTCAGCATTTAAAATGTAAATGAACAAAAGCAAGGCCTCAGCTCTGTGTGCAAACAGAAAATTGTGAGCAAAGCTCTGTATCTTGCTTATAATTCGAAGCTAGACACTCGAATATGGAAAGTAAATAGAAAATTGTAAACAATTAAAACAGAAGAAACGTGCACTAAAACAAAGAAAGATCACAATTTATTTTTCATCACATATATACCTATATATTTCTAGCAGCGAAAACAACCTCCGTTTATACTGAAAATGCTGAGCATCTTAACAAAACACGTTGCATTAATCAACCATTCCGTAGAGATCGTACCGAATTACCAATAAAATGTATAGTTTTTTACAATATGTTGTTAGTGCAAATGTCAACGCATTGAACTATTTAACCTCAATTTACTTTACAAAATCGGCAGAAATCTATGTTGCATGTTTCAAATATTCTCTTCACACGTAAAGTGTTGCACAACCAGCAAATTCATCTTTGTCAACCCGTGTGTTATGCGTTCAAAATGGCTGCTTCAAACAAAAGAACCTTTGTTTTCGAGGTATGGAATACCGAACCCGAAGTTATAAACTGATTGACAGCTATTATTTCTTTCATATTCGTTACGTAAATTACTCAAATTTGAAACTGAATTAGATCACAATTTTTGCAATTTATTTTTTCCTTTCTATAAGGATTATTTTTGCTAAATTACGTTGAATTTGACTCAGTAGTTCTTGAGAAGAAGATTTTTAAAAATCCACCCCCTTTTTTACAGTTTCGAGGTTTTCTCCGTTTTGAATAAAGATCAGCCTTTCATTTCTGCAATTTTTATTCACCTTCTTATAAGGATACTTTTTGCTAAATTTGGTTGAATTTGGCCAAGTGGTTTTAGAGAAGAAGTTAAAAAGTAAAAAGTTTACAGACGGACGGACGGACAGACAGACGGACGGACAGACGGACGACGGACAACGGGTGATTAGAAAAGCTCACTTGAGCTTTCAGCTCAGGTGAGCTAAAAAGGTTTTGTTTTTAAAGGGTTAATGTTAGCTTTTAGCTTTGATGTGAATGTAACGTTTTGTTTTTAAATGGTTAATGTCAGCTTTTTAGCTTTTATGTGAATATAACGTTTTGTTTTTAAAGGGTTTATGTTAGATTTGATGTGAAAATAACGTTTTCATTTTTAAGGGTTTATGTTAGCTTTGATGTGAATATAACCTTTGGTTTTGAAGGGTTTATGTTAACTTTGGTGTGAATATAACGTTTGGTTTTGAAAGGATTTATGTTAGCTTTGATGTAAATATAACGTTTTGTTTTTAAAGGGTTTATGTTAGCTTTGATGTGAATATAACGTTTTGTTTTAAAAGGGACATGTCCACCCAGCAGCCTTGCAATGGTTGTTTCAGTATGTATGAATGTCTGGAAAGCATGAACATTTATACCGTAGAAAACTCCTGAGAAATTCAAGTATATGATTAATCAATAGTTTTATTCCAAGGTAGATAACATAAAATGGTATATCCATACGGGAGATCAATGAAATGAGCGTATTACTTTAAGAATATTATAATAATTTATACCCTCTAATCGGAAGAACAGAATCTTATAATCTTGATCTTATAATAATCGTTACTATATAATATTCACTGACTGAATAAATAGGTATTAAATTTTATATGTATAGTAAGTAAATGTAGACTGTATTTTGAAGATGTTTAAACGTTTACCAGTATGATATCATAGTATTGGAATTAGTGAAGACAACAAGTATTCGAGTACTCGACTATCGCTCGGGCACGACGATTATCGTCTTAAGTTTTCTTCGTTGATTATGCGTTATAAAGTGGGGAAAAATAGAAAAAAAATTATTTCTTTTTTTTTCACGCTTTAGGTTGTGTGCTACGAATGAACAGTTTTCTTTTCTCGGCAGTTTTGATCCATAACTTACAGTCTGTTTCACCGTTGCTCCTGTGTATTTCTTAAGCGGATAATATTTTGATCTGATTTTGTACATGAAATTTTAATTAAGGAATAAGGAATCATTCTTTGGCATTATGAAGTGATCAAATACGGTCGGAGTGATCAAATTCCAATAAAGCACGAAAGGATTTATGATAGATTTGATCACGCCCGACCGTATTTAATCACTTCATAATATTCAAAGAATGATTCTTTATTACATATATTTATATAAATTTCAGCAATTGTGCGATAAGACATCAAAATAATGATTGATGAAATGTATTGGACTATACATTACAAAATCGATTCGCAGTGTTATTACGGACAAAGACACTGAAATAAAAGTATTTAGGTATACATGTTATTAAAGAGATCAATTTGATATTTCTTTCATTGTTAAATGTCAATTCAGTTAGTTAATAGATTAGATGTTTGGAGAATTAAGATTTTATTCATATTAATAATTATCTCAAAGCGTTTGTTTTCATAATCGTTATACTTTAATTGTTGACTAAGCGCGGGAGAAAGAGAAACGTGAAACAAGACAGGTTGGTGATATGTAGCTAAATTATGTGTAAGCCTTACAAGAAAAGGAAAAGGTAGGACATTTGCTTACGGATATTTAAAAAGAAATATTTCTCAATTTATTTTCAACAAAATACCTAAAGTACATATACTTATATTTTTTGGTATGTTTGAGTTAAAGATAAGGTGTATGTTTGAGTTAAAGATAAGGTGTATGTCACAGTAGCACTATTTTATTTCAAAAGGACGCACAGTTACAAAAAATCAACGAGTACTCGACCATCACTCCACCAAAACCATCAATTATTTGACTTATCACTTCGAGAAAAGACATCATTAATTGGAATGATTTAAAAATGACCTACTTTCGGTCATCATTAAGATAAAACGCATCGTACAGCTTGTTGTTTGGCGCATCTTTTATGTCATCAATGAACGCTCTTCCAAGGAATAAATTCTCACCCTAAAACGACACATGATGTGTAAGATGACACATTATTCGAAACATAAGGAGAAAATTATAAAAGTAACTGTTGTTTCTATTTCTATTCTGAAATAGAATATTTAAAGAAAAACAAAAATAAGTGTTGTGTTATTCAAAACATCAAAAAATTCGACTCTTAATTCATTCTTGAAATAAATGTTGAATTATAATTTTGAATGTAGCTGAAAAATTTCAAAATCAGATCCATGTAGGTCATGATTTCAACAGCTTTTGTTGAGAACTGCTGTACATATATTTGCCATATTTTTTTTTTTATAAAAATTCAACATAGTAACATTTCTATCCATAAAATTTCAAAAACATTCTAGTGTCAAAATGTGTATAACAAAAGTATGTATTTACCATATTTTACGTAACGAAATATAAGTAACCATTCTATCTATAAGATTTTAAAAACATAATTAATCTAATATCCGAATGTTTATAATAAAAGGAAAATCGTGTTCTACAGACTAATATTAAAATTTTCTCTTCCAAAAGATAAAAGTCTTCATGATCAAATGTGGAACAGACCTGTACAGTGACGAGTTTGAAGACCTGTCCATACTCAAGCGGGGTCCCTACAGTGATAGCGTCATCATCGTTGGACTTAATTTGAAAAAGTCCACCGTAATCCGAAAATGTTGGAACTGTATGTTAAGATGTAAATATAACAAATAATGAAATTTGACAAAATTTGATTTGAATGCAGCACAAGTACACGCAATTCAAACTGATGTCTTAGGTTATTATTTATAAAGCTAAATTTAAATGCTCTCGTAAAGACGATTTAAGATTACAACCAAATGAACAAAGTTTATGGGTTTTAAACCGTAAACTGGTACGCTACTCACAGGATAATGTTTTGCCATTAAGTCAACTGGAATGTGACTGAAAGGTTACTAAAAGGTGACTGAACAGCCATTCAGTCACCTTTCCAGACCTATCAGTCACATTTCAGATGACTGAATTGGACATGTTCATTTGTGATTTGCTGGTTATTCTCCTTCCTGGTTACCTGTTACCAACGGTTTTGTAACAAGTCCTTGAAGGATACCAGTGGAGTCAGACAGCGCAAGGTATTTTTTGGAATTTTCGTTCCTAAGACTAATAAAATCTCCAAATCTGCAAAGATGCCAAAAAAAAACTTGAATAAAAATTTTACATATCAATCTCTTTTATCATTGGAATTTATGTTTTATAGCGGATGCAAAGGCCGTTTAACAGGAATTTAATAAATGAGTTATAATTTAAATGAAATCAATTGTTGTCGCTGGTTTGTGGTCAACCGTCATGATTTTATCGTGATAGAAAACAAAACTTTGAATCATCACATGTTATTTACTTGATTCCATCGACTGGTGCATTATCAGTTTGACGTTTACGTCGTGATCCGAGAGAAGTTTCATCAAGCGGACTACACAAAGAGGGAGAGGATGTCTGTTTACAGTAGGCGTATAAAGCTGATCTCAAGCATTGTCGTCTCTCAAACAAACCTGCAAAATAACACATAGTTTCCTTTGTGAGATAAGTTGACATCTTTAAATGATTTGTTATGTTAGAAAAGAGAGACCTAGTATTAAAACAAAAGATGCATTAATGCAAGAAATAACATGATTATAGTTCAATTATATGTTAAAATGCATGAAGTTCTAAACCAAAATGTTGAGTCCATGAAACGTTCTAATTTCCCACTTGAATGGTGAGCGAACTGAAGGAGAACTGTAAACAACCCTAAACAAACGGTGTCTGAGTGATCGGTGTCTGAACGCTGAACGGATTATGGTTAGCAGTTGTGAACGGTAAACGACGAGCGCACGCAGAACGCAAACGAAGCGCAAACACGAGCGCAATGTGAACGGTAAACGCAAGATTAACGTTTTGTTCGAAACAACTTGGATGTTATCCTCCGACTGTAATTCAACAATAATACAGATTGAAATTTTTATTATTGTGTTATTACGGACTTTTGCAAAAACATTTGCAATCAATTTAATGCATTAAAATTTTGTCACAAATTGAAGAAAAATAAAAATAAAAATTATCTTAATGGTGAAACAAACTGTAAACTTGTCTATACTAATTTTATCGATGATTGATAATTGTAATTTATAGCGAGTAGGGAGAACCATTTTAAACATAAAAAACATACGCCGATAAAATGAAATGAAGATACATGTTTGTTATTGTCATTTTTTCATGTATAAAACTTATCCAATTTTGTATTTACAAAAATGAAGGGACTTGCTACATGTATCATAGTAGAAATAAATACCATAGCTTCGGGGAATTTTTTTTCAGTGTAATATGTGCATAAAAGTAAACCGAGTTCATGGAATATCATGCTTCTCCGTGTTACTGTTATGTAAATACCGCACTATCATTTTTTCTTTAAGTCTTGTCTTTTAATATTTTCTCTCAAAGTCCTTTTGTTGTCAGTATAAATCAATATGCTTACAAGTCGTTCAGTGCCACGTAAACAAAGAGTAAAACCCCAGTCATATTTCCAGAAACGATCAACGGCCGACGCTTTTTGAGGCAAAAATGGGATTTTTCGGGCGACAGTCGGCATGTATTTTATCAGCTGTTGTTAGGATGATATCGATCTCTTTTTCATCAGCAAACCAAATTCATGTTTGTCAGGCCAAGTTATAAATTTTTGTGCGTCGGTGGCGGATTTCGTCAATTGAAATAGTTGAATAGTCCGTCGTGCAACCCTCGATCATCGTCCGACCATCGGCTAACAGTTGACCGAAAATCAACTAGGGGGCGACTGGTTTGTCGGCCAATTTTGATTAATCGGTCGACAGACGACTAATCGTACATGGATATCGTTAAACATCTACCGTCTATCGCTCGATAAGCGACGGTCAGGCGGACAACGCCATGCTGCGGACTTTTTTGTGAATAAATTGAAGCAATACTCACGTTGTTACAGGTGAATACTTTACAGTTTCGGAATTTTGTTTTTGTAATTGGAAGACCGTAAAACTCAAACTGTGGCTCAACATACGAGCGACAATTCACCGAGTAATAAATATGTAAACGTTTGAAGATATCGGTGCTCTTTGGAATTAATTTGACTGCTTCGCGTCGTCTGATACCAGTGTCGGGCGATCAGGATAGGGTTACTCAAAACTCTCACTGATTAACTTTAACAGCTGGTTAATTTAACCGTTGGTTAAAGTCTTTATCCACTGGTTTAATAACCAGTGGTCAAAATTGTGATGCTCGAAGTGAATTTAGGCGGTGGCTATCTAACCACTGGTTACTATTTTTCTGGCGGAAAATAAACTGATAAATTGTGGATAGACAACACTAAATTTATAATTTAACAAGTTAAAGACTTTATATTCATCTATACAACTATATTAAAATACATGTAATGTACTCAATGGTTTGTGCTCCAATACAGGTAAATTGTGATAAAAGTGAATTTTGTTTTGATTATTATAGACAGTCAATGTACCTGGCTGAATATTTTTGTTTTTGGAAATGGCAGTTATTTTTTCTCTATAAATTTTACTATCGACGTAATTGTTTGCCTTAAGTGGATGTGAGTAAAAGGGAGCGGATCCGCTGTTTTTCAATTTGCATTTGGCCATTGCTATTTATCAATTCCTTGTAAAAGAAATCAGAAGAATTTCATGAAGTGTACAAAACAATCCTTACGAAAACCCCTGGAATAGCTAAAACTGCACACAAGTAATGTGAAGGTTCAAAGAGGGGAAGGTAAATAAGTTTTTAAAATTATTGATTGAACTCGGTCAAACCCTACATTATTTTATTAAAATGCTTATTTACTAACAAAATAAGTAAAGATAGACTTTGCAAACGAATTTACCGCTAGCTTGAACCCTAACAAAATGATAACCCCCCGCCCCTACACCCCTTTTCTTCGGTAAATTAAGAGAATTTGATTTAATTAAGGTTGATCTTATAGTCTAAGGATTCATAAATAATCAATGCAGCTAGGGATCATATGGGTCATTACCATTAGAAAAGCAATCATCGCTGCATTCTGCATTGTATCAGTATGGAACTTGCATACACCAAAGTATGTAAAAGTGAGGGGGATAATTGGATTGTGATTAAAAGCAATAGAAAAGGAAATACATGTAATATTGAAAGCAATAATATATGAAAATGTATTAATATACAATATCAGATTATTAAAAAAAATGAAGTGACAGAAGGTAAAACCACAGAATATAGTTTTATCATAATACCAATATATAAGGAGTAAACTTTTAAAAAGCTGCTTGGCCGAAAGGGCAAGTGTACTTTTTAAAAAGCTTTAAAAAATGCACTACACTGCAATATATTATACACGTATAACACTTTTCATTTATACATATTTCCTATTTGATGATTGTTTCAAGATCGCACGGTTTTGGTAATAGTTTCTTAACTCATTTTCTCAAATCACGTCCATTTTACTCAATCTGTACAAGCACGGGTTGATGTATTATTCAATCACAACAAACAAATTGGATCACAAAAACTGAGTAAAAACAATATTCCACAACCCTTACTGCTGTCGCTGAGCAATTCTCTGTTAGCATTATTTCTTACCTAACACACCCATCCATCTTACCTAAAATATTTTCGAGTTTTGAAGTAACAGTATGTTACAATATTTTTTTCTCCCCTTTTCCCCTTTTTTCAGATTTTTTTATTGTTATCTTTCAGGAGAATTTATTACCCCTTTAAAATAGTATAAAACTGCACTGTGTCATAAATTATTAGTATCATCTATTAGAGTATACATGTTTTTGCATTGCAATGATAGACACTAATGGGAATATTTAACTTGCATGCTCAAGCTAGTAAAAAATTTATCTGTTAATTTACCCAAAGACTTGGTATCATATCTTGTTTACCCAAAGGGGATAAACCTCGGCAGTATCTAAAAAATTTGAGGTCAATTACTTTATTAAATGTTTTTTATAAGCTTATATCTGGCTGTTTGAGTCGTAGATTAAAACCTATACTTGATTTAATTATCTCTGATACACAGTCGGGATTCATGAAAGGTAGATATATTGGTGAAAACACAAGTATTGTCTATGACATAATGGCATACACGGAATCAGAACATATACCTGGGTTATTAGTTTTAATCGACTTTGAGAAAGCTTTTGATTCAATTTCATGGTCCTTTATATATAAGGTTTTAAATTACTTTGGTTTTGGGAAAAATTGTATAGACTGGATTAAGATTTTAAACACAAACTTTAAAGCATCTGTTTTACAATGTGGACATCTATCAAAACAAATCAGTATAGAAAGAGGTTGTAGACAGGGTGATCCTATTGCTCCATATTTACTCCTGCTCTGCGCAGAAATTTAATCTATTCTTATAAAACAAAACAATCATATTAAAGGCATTTTTGTTAATGATAAAGAACATAAAATTTCACAATATGCGGACGATACTTTCCTAACTCTTGATGGCTCACCAAGTTCTTTATTTGCTGCTCTTGATAATTTAGATTTTTTTTCAAAATTTACTGGTTTAAAGGTAAATTGTTCAAAAACTAAAATTGTTTGGATTGGTTCTAAGAAATTCTCAAAACAGGTATTCCATCATACTAGATGGAAACTAGATTGGGGTTCAACAACTTTTGTTTTGCTCGGAATTCATTTTTCAGTACAATTAAAAAACATTACTGAATTAAATTATAATATTATTCTACCAAAAATTAAATCACTGATACAACAATGGAATAGACGAATACTCACGCCAATTGGCCGGGTTACAATTGTTAAAACTCTCATTTTGCCAAAACTTAATCATTTATTTATTTCTCTTCCCTCGCCAAAAAGTGAAAAAATAACTTTACTATGTAAAGATTTATTTGAATTTATATAGAAATCAAAATGTGATAAAGTAAAAAGAGTTGTTGTATCTCAAGACTACTTATCTGGGGGCTTAATGGCTAATGTAGACTTTTTTATCAAGTCATTAAAATGCTCTTGGATTAAGAAATTAACAAAAAACAACAAGCCATGGTTAGATATATTCTTAACAATTAATGGTAGTGACATTGTAAATAAGATATTTGATTTTGGTGATGCATTTATCTCAGATATTTTGATACCTAAAAATAATGATTTTTGGTATGATGTTTTTACCTCATGGCTATATGTCATGAAAAATACTGAAAATGAAATGTATGCAAAAAACAATTTTTTGAATGCTCCAGTATGGTTTAATTCTAATATAAGGATTAATAACAACAGTGTTTTCTTCATACATGGTATCAAAATGGTGTTAAAAATGTTGGTGATTTTCTATCAAATGATGGCAAATTTTTATCAAAAAATATGTTTCAGCAAAAGTTTAATATTTCAAAAATATGTATAATGCAGTACAATAGTATTATTACTGCTATCTCCAGTTTTTTAAAATGTATGTCATTGAACAAAAATGTTGTGGAAAGTAGATGTGGTCCATATCTACCTTTTTATTTTGAAAATATTTTATTAAATGAGAAATGTACAAAAGTGATTTATAATTGTATAAACAAGAACAATATTGTTCCCACTTCAGTATACAAATGGAATGAAGAGCTGTCTCCACATGGACCTAATAGTATATGTATACAAGATGTGTTTAAAGTTTGTTTTAAAATTACTATGGATTCCTCATTACAATGGTTACAGTACAGAATCCTTCATAGGATTCTCCCTGTATGTTACTACCTTAAAAAAATCAGAATAAAAACTGATGACTGTTGTAGATTTTGTGGCACTGAAATAGAAACTATACAGCATGTGTTTATTATGTGTGAAAAAATATTACCTCTGTGGAGAGATTTTAGCTTGCATTTATACACAACAACCTCTAATAGAGTCGGTTTTAATGTTATCAATATTATTTTAGGTGATACACCATTAAACGGTAACAACAAGATTATAAATTTTATTATATTATGTTGCAAACAGTATATTTTTTCATGCTTGTTACAAAGTAGAATTCCAAATTTGTGTGGACTTTTATGTCATTTAAGAATGAAATATTACATTGAAAGATGTGTAGCAATACACAATTCAAAATTGTCAATCTTTGATAACCAGTGGTCGCTCTGGAAAAATATTTTTGAACAAAACTAGTAGTGTAACATTTTATATTTTGTTTAGTATCAAGAGAGTAATCGGTTCACTTTTTATTTTTCTATTTTATTTCTTCCATTTACCTGTGTAAATTTAGAGCATATTACTTATACTGATGTGAATATGTGTAGATGTATGAATGGGTGGTGAAATGGAAAAAAAGAAAAGAAAAAATTCATTGTAAAACCTTATTAACCTTAAAATTGTTTATAAAAACACAATGAATAAATGTGAATAAAAAAAAAAAAAAATTATCTGATAGATCTAGTTCAGAGATAATTTTCATATCGCATTTCATTAATTTTCAGATGCAATATACAATGAAGCCTCAGTAATCCGGACCAAGTCAATTCGTCCGAAAAGGTGAGACGTCCAGATATCTGAAATGTGTCTCTTGTAGTCATAAATGACAATGTATTTCTTTATAATTGGTGTTGATGATGTTTTCTTTGCCTTTCGTACTAAAAAGCATCAAATTAGATTTTTTATTTGGAATTTACCTGTTTTTAATACAAAAAACCCTTCTTTATATTGTCACATATTTAGTCAGGACACATTAACCAAACTATAATAATAGCCAAATCTAGCTAAATATATTGTGTCCAAATATGAAATATGCCTTTTTACGTTACGTTTTAACATTTTTTTCTAGATAAGTCAATTTTCCACTAATGCACTTCCGATCAGTTCACATGCTTTCCTTTCGGTTTTCTTCCTATACTTCCGGTTTTGACAAAAATTCCGGAAGACCCTTCATTTAATATAACTTTTTTGAATATAAATACCACAAAGCTTTGTAAAGATTTCCCGATTTATTAAGCACATTCTTCCTTTGTAAAAGAGGGGTAATTTTAAAAGTGATTCCACTTGACAGGTGCACACACTACCAAGTCAAAAAGTATTGACATTCCCAGTTTTTACTATTAACTTAGACATTTACTGACAATGTACTGACATTACTGATAAACTTAGAAAAGTACTGACGTTTTTACTGACGGTACTGAGAAAATTAGAAAAGTACTGACAAACTTAGACAGTACTGATAAACTTAGAGAAGTACTGACACTTTTTACTGACGGTACTGAAAAACTTAGACAAGAACTGACAAGTACTGATAAGTACTGACCACTTTATTTTTACTCTTACTGAATGAAATTTTACCTAATCTTTTTCTTTTATGTCATTTTTCACCATAAATTAATTAAGCTACCTAGATCATAGTAAAGTTTATATAGACTGATATTAATTTTAAAGTATTAACTGGGTATGTTATATCTAATTGGTTTAATGTTAACACAAAATTATGATTAGAAAAACTGTCATAATTAAAAAAAAGTGTAATATTGGGCTTTATTTGTTACACATAAAATTCTGTTGTACAAATAGGAAGGGGATGGAATTGGAGTTGGGTGTTTGCGAATGACTCGGAATGCCCAGTTTTTTATGTTCAGTTTTTAGACGTAAAACATCTTAATGTTTTAATTCAATATGTTTTGCCATATGCAGCTTATCTCTTGTAAACAAATCATTTGTAAAGTCGTGTTAACTTTATACCAACATTGGAACAGTTTGTCGGACAGGAGAGAGAGAGAGAGAGAGAGAGAGAGAGAGAGAGAGAGAGAGAGAGAGAGAGCAAGCGAGTGAGAGAGCGAGCGTGCGCGAGAGAGAGTTTGCATTGATTTAGAATTAAATTTACTGATAATTTACCCGGGAATTTATTTCCTAATAAGTTAACATGCAATCCTAATTTCATTACTAATTCTTTATTATTCCGCGGCCCGGTAAGAACATACATGACATACATGTAAATATAGTACTATTGTTTTCTATACATGTAAGAGTTTAGAGAGAGAGAGAGAGAGAGAGAGAGAGAGAGAGAGAGAGAGAGAGAAAGCGAGCGAGCGTGGGAGAGAGAGAGTTTGCATTGATTTTAAATTAAGTTACCAATAGTTTACCCGGTAATTGATTTCTCAATAAGTGTACATGCAAACCTAATAATTTTCATAAATTACAATGTATAATTATTTAGATTAACTTAGAGCGGTCAATTTAATTTTTTACATGTTTCCATCAATGTTTTATTTTACACCAGATCAATTCACCTAATAACCTGAAAACACATGTTTAACAACTGGTTGATTGAAGTTAAAGTTTTCAAAAGAGAGGATGTTGACATTTTTTTTTCACTCGGTCAGTGGTTATATAATAGCTACTGTACACAGCCCTTCGTGACAATTTGCAGTGCAATGGTAGCGAGATTTGAAACAATGAGGTGACAGACACACGTGTACTTGTATATACACACACGTCCTAAGATCTGAATGGCCAGTAAGTGATTATATCATAGCTAATGTACACATCCCTTCTTGACAATTTGCAGTGCATGGTAGCGAGATTGGGAACAATGAAGTGACAGACACACGTGTACTTGAATATACACACACGTCCTAAGATCTGAATGTTCGGTACTGCTAAACAATAATGCAATATGTTGTTTTAACACCCCTTAATACTTTTTTCCCAGTTTGTCAAGTAAAGAATACAGAATTTGAAAATTTTGATTTATCAGTTATAAAAATTTCAAACATGAAAAGGAAGAGTTTTAAATTCGGAACATCATTTGACACAGAGTTATAAAATAAAACTTAATTGCTCTCTAATATTTTTCATTTTTCCAATACAATTTAAATAAACGTATATTTTTTCTAATCTAAAACCCGAAACGCTGTTTTAAAAATCATGCATGTGGGTATTAACGTTACCGGCATTTGTATACATGCATTAAATCATTTATAAACTGTATCATTATGTACATGTATGAAGACAATTCTGTACAATAATGCATATGAATTACTGAACAGGACAATGAACACTGTGAAATGTCAAAGAACCGGACTTATATATATCCCCCCTTCTGAAAAAATCAACATACACACCCTCTCTCTCTTCTCTCTCTCTCTCTCTCTCTCTCTCTCTCTCTCTCTCTCTCTCTCTCTCTCTCTCTCTCTCATGATTTAACAAGAACAAAAACAATGGCTATCATTTTACATGATTTAGCGATTTAGATATTAACTAATCTACTTCCTGCTAAATAGAACCAACAGACATTTCATTTAGACTGTTATACTATGCGTCATTACACCAGGCTAAATTGTCAAAATATACATGTATGTGATCATTTCGATCGGTGTGTGATTATCTACATGTGCTATTTATGTTGTGTTATTATGCGCTATCATAAATAACTCAGGCAGGTTATATGGATTCTCCACTTATTGTTAAATCTTACAAATTACAAAACACGGTCATTTGTTAAATACATGTTGTAAGATAAATATGAAGTTTATCAGTATACAAGTCTAACATGATTTGTGTCAATGTGACAGTGTCAGATGTTTAGATAAAATCTAGTTTCTTCAAGCTCTTAATGTAGATGGATAGGGTTCATTTCTAGATTTATATTATATCACAAAGACAAAATAACTGATAAACACGTTCGACCTCTGTCCCAAGCGCTTCAAGCTTACCGCGATCATAAGTGTACGAAAACACAGCGCATTAATTACTATGTAAAATGCGCGGACCCCAAAATCATGTTGTTCATGTTTTCCCGGAGGTGGGGGGGGGGTGGTCTGAGCAATATTTATTATTTATGCAAATTTAAGAAATTAGATTTTTCCATGGAGGGTGCAAAAGTTGCGGGGAGGGGGTCTAGATCCCCCGTAAATCCGTGCATGGGTAATACGGGTAGATTGAATGCTAATAAACTAGATGTTGTTATGGGTGATCAAGTTAATTGATGTTCAGCTCAAGAGTGTCAATTTTTTACTGACTTTTCGTTTTTTAATAATTATCAGAACTCAAGCTAACAACATAAGAATTATAAAATCCGCCAGTTTCTTTTTTTCAAAAAACAAGGCTTAATTTTTCCTTAACTTATAAAATTACATATTAATAAAATTGACATTTTCATTCAAGTAAAATGTTATTAATAAGTTTATTAAATAATCGTTTAACTCTTTATTATAATTAAAAATACATTATTTAATACAATTTCACACCTTTTAAGCTCCAGCGGGAGTAAGAACAATGGTGTCAGTACTTATCAGTACTTGTCAGTACTTGTCTAAGTTTTTCAGTACCGTCAGTAAAAAGTGTCAGTACTTTTCTAAGTTTATCAGTAATGTCAGCACATTGTCAGTAAATGTCAGTTTATCAGTAAAACAATGGGAATGTCAGTACTTTTATGACTTAGTAGTGACAGTGTATGGATATCCAAGCAATGTACAGTAAGGTGTGACTAATCCTGTCTAACCAGTGCTGTCGGTAATATTTGAAAGTGATTTGGGAATTAAGTCAGAGTGTTTATATGAGCTTCTCATGGGGGTCTAGCAGGTGAAGAAGGGGTGGGACTCAACTGACAGGCATAATTTTTCTATTGTATTAAGCGAAGTATCATCAGATTTTACCGTCCAGTTAAATTAAGCAAAATTTATAGATTTTGTTTGGTAAAAACAGATTGTTTTGATCCAGAAGGTGAATTGAGATAAAAAAAATAATAGATTAAAAAATCTGTTCCCAAATAAAATAGTCTGTCATTTGAAGCGTCCGAATATCTGGTTTCCGGATATCTGAAGCCCATTGTATTTGGATGTGCATGTATAACAGTAATATTTATTACAATCAAAATTTAAGAATATGTCTCGTTTATTTATTGTATATGTTGCGTCAAAATTATGACAAAAATATCTACTTACTCAATTATTCTTGTGTAGTCTACCAAAGTTGACATCAACAACAAGCAAGAATCTATGTTTAACCACTAGTTAAAAGACTCATCGGTGAATGAAGAAAATTTAATTTAATTAAGGTCGATTTTAGAATATAAGGTTTCATAATCAATCCATGCAGCTAGGGATCACATGGGTCATTACCATTAGAAAAGCAATCATCGCTGCATTCTGCATTGTATCAGTATGGAACTTGCATACACAAAAAGTATGTAAAAGTGAGAGGGGATAATTGGATTGTGATTAAAAGCAATAGAAAAGAAAATACCGGCAATATTGAAAATAATAATGAATGAAAAAGTATTGTATATATATCAGATTATTCAAAACAATATGTAGTGGCCGGAGGGAAAACCACCGAATATAGCTTTATCACAGACCAATATATAAGAAGTAAACTATTAAAAAGCTGCATGGTTGAAAGGGCAAGTATACTCTTTATATAGCTATATGTAACCAGATAGCCGGCTTGACCGCATTTTTAATTACATGTAGTCGGAAAAAGTGACGAACAATAATTTGTTATACGAAATATAATCATACATATTATGTGCCATCATCACTTTGGAATTTAGGGTTGGAATACTGAAATTGAAGTAAATATGTTCAGCGCTCTGACAACCATATAATTAACATTAAATTATAGTGAATACTTCATTATTTCTGGTCAAGCAGAACGTTGGCTATACATATGATTCAGAGGATAATAGCTACGGAGCTAATGTCGCTATAGGTTAAATATATAGACATCATGTTCAGTGTGAAGTGTTGATTGTTTGTAATGATAACATAATTATTTATGATTATACCACTTGGACAGAACTAATTTGAATTATTTTTCTATTTGTGTGAAAGATCATATGTAAGCTTATGTAGGGAGAGTGAGAGAGAGAGTTGGTGTTTTGGTTGGTTGTTGTTAGACGTTCGGGACATGTTGGAAACTGTTAGTCAGTGAGAGATTGAGACTTGAATTTGTAAGACTTTAAAAGTTGCTTGTAAAATCTATACGATCACGATCAAATAAATTATTGTTCACACCAAACTGGAATTATCATTTGTGGACTAGACAAGGAACTGAACTAACTCATAGGCTTACATATAAAAATGTACTAGACCACCAGGCTATCAGTTGTTTTGATACTAGATTCCCAGATTTAGGGGAAGTGGTATAAATAATTTTGCGTTACATGTATAATAATAATAGATATCATACATTTATGACACTTTTCATTTATATATATTTTGTAATAACTATGCATTGTTTGAAAATCGCAGGGTTTTGGAATTTTTTTCTTAACTCATTTTCTCAAATCATGTCCAAGTTACTCAACCTGTGCAAACAAGGGTTAATGTCTAGTTTTAATCAATCAAAAAAACAAATCGGATCACAAGCAAGGAGTAAAAATAAATTTGTACAACCTTTACTGCTGTCGCTGAGCAATTCTCTTTTAGCATTTATTTTTACCTATAACATCCCCACCCAACTTATTTAAAATACTTTTAGATTTTTGAAGTAATAGTACGTTTCAATATTTTTGTCCCCCTTTCCGCTTTTTTCAGATTTTTGTTATCTTGAATCCATCACTCCCTTAAAATAGTATAAAACTGCACTGTTTCAAAAATTACTAGATCATCTGTAAGAGTGAACATGTGTTTGCATTGCTATGATAGACACTAATAGGAATATTTAACTTGCACGCTCAAGCTAGTAAATAATGTATCTGATAGATCAAGTTCAGGGATAAATTTTATTTCGCATTTTAGCATATTTCAGATGCAATATACAATCGAGCCTCAGTTATCCGGACGCTTTCATTCCCAAGTCCAGTCGTCCGAAAAAGTGAGGCGTCCAAATATCTGAAATGACGATCGATATGTTAATAATGAGTGTTGATGATGTTTTCTTTGCCTTTTAAATTAAACAGCAACTAGTGTGTCCTTTGAAATTCACATGTTTTTAATATCAGAAACCCTGCTTTATATTGTTATTTAGTCAAGAAATATTAACCATCTATAATTATAATAGCCAAATCTAGCCAAATATATTGTTTTCGAATGTAAAATCTTCCTTTTTACGTTATGTTTTTTAACACTCTTTCTCTAGACACGTCAATTTTCAGCCAATACTTCTGTTCACATGCTTTCCTTTTGGTTTTCTTCCTATACTTCCAATTTTTGACTTAATCTGACAAGAATTTCGGAAGACACTTCATTTAAAATAACTTTTTTGAATATAAATACCACTAAGCTTTGTAAAAACTTCCCGATTTATTAAGTACATTCTTCTCTTGAAATAGAGGGGTATTTTAAAAAGTGATTGCACTTGACAGGTGCAAGATATTAAAGCCTTGTGCAGTGAGGCGTGACTAATCCTGTCTAACAAGTGTTGTTGGTAATGTTTGAAAGTGTGAGACTCAACTGACAGGCGTATTAATTAGATTTTACCCTCAAATTAAATGAAGCAAAATGTATAGCTAAACATATTTTTTGGTAAAAACCGACCATCCTGATCCAGAAGGTGAATTGAAACAAAATATCTGTTCCCAAATAAAATAGTCTGTAAACTGAAGCGTCCGGATATCTGAAGCCCCACTGTATTTGGATATGCATGCATAAAAGTAATTTAAATTACAGTTTAAATTTTAAATATGTATCATTCATTTATTGTATATGTTGTGTCGAAATTATGACAAAATTATTGTTTTAATCAATTATTCTTGTGAAGTCTACCAAAATTGACATCAACAACAAGCAAGAATCTATGTTTTACCACTGGTTAAAAGACGTAACCCAACTGTGCAAAATGGTAACGTTTAGCCAAAAGTTAAACACTGGTTAAGCAATTTAACCAGTGTTTAACCTTTGAGCAACATAATATAACAACTGGTCAAAATTTAACCACTGGATAGGGGATCTAACCAGTGGTTTAAGTTAACCCGGTTAAAGTTAAGAGCAACCCAGTCCATGTTTTTTTCAGCCACGATAGGAGAAATATATTTGCCCGATTATCGGCTTAAATGTGACATAGGCGATATCCAGCAAATACAGTATTATTTTATCCTGCATTTAATCAAATTCACTCTAGTATGTATCTTATTTGATTTAACAAACGTAAATAAATTTATTCATGTATATATATAAGAACTTGAAATCTATTAAGAAATTAAGGGGTAAAATCGAATTTCTCATGAACAAAAAAATATACTTACCTATGTGGTGGAAATATTAAATCGTGCGCGGTGGATTTTAAACTGCGTAAACATCAACTTATAAATGCGTATGTAAAATTAATTTGTTTATTATATGTTATATGTATATATTTCTTGTCTAGAAATTATGGAAATAAAATTTTTCGGCTGATTTTTACAATATTTCTTAATAATATCTCATTTTTGCACACATGTGATATTGAAATGTTCGGCTGATCTTTCGGTGATCGACCGTGCTATTTGGAAATGTAAAAAAATGGAGAAAATAGTCACCTGTAGTTCCTGAATTATTTTCGGCCCATTATTTTAGATACTTGAAATATATTCATTTAAACGTTTGTGTCCGTTTATTTTATAAATGCCATCTTATCATACAGAATGAACAAAGGTGACAAGGTTTTATAAATAAATAAAAGAATTTTAACTAATTGATTTATAATGGATTTATTTACTTACTGTCGATAATCCTAAGACTAATGCTACATGTACAAGTATTTTAAACAAAATGACATTCACATTGTATTAAATGAATTTTCTGTCATAATTAAGAACACATGCTAATTTTTACATTTATGTTTTCAAATATGATCATTCCACTTCGGAGTTCCGAATGGCAATGGAGATGAATTAAACCTGAACGGTGAGCGAACGCTGAACGATTGCTGAGCGCATACTTAACGCACCGTGAGCGCACGGTTAACGCTTTGTGAACGGTGAGCGCGAACGCAACGAAGCGCAGAGCGCATAAAACGATGAACGCACAGTGAGTGAACGGTGAACGGACGATGAGAGAGTGCTGAGCACACGATGAGCGAACGCAAAAATTTGAAAGTAAACGTTTCAGACTGTAGTTTAAACATCTTAAATAATACAAAGTTTTGGGACATTAATAGGTTTAGTAAAAATAAAAATAACTAGATGCTGTCATTAGACAGTAATACCCGCACCAAGTGTTTGCCCCTAAATAACACTGTTTTGTACCAGTTTTAGTAAAAACGAAGGCCACGTGCACATAATACACCATCATCGGAACCCACGGGTTTTCTATCTGTTAAACTGCAGTGTAACGGATAGAAAACCTATGGGTTCCGACGATGATAATATACATGAGCGACCCTTTATGTACAATTTGTGGTTGAACTGTTTGCATACATGTGAATTTTCAGTTAATCAATAATCTTTTCATTTCATTTCATAGAAAG
Source organism: Magallana ariakensis (assembly GCA_020458035.1). NCBI lineage: Eukaryota > Metazoa > Mollusca > Bivalvia > Ostreida > Ostreidae > Magallana > Magallana ariakensis. The sequence continues at coordinate 12,787,800 of CM035819.1, forward strand.
TATGGTCTATATAATTATTACAAACAAAACTAAATTATGCCCCCCTTCCCTCGGCGGTTGCCGGCTTAATTTAGCTTTGCTTCTAGGTGTGCACAGGTTTAGAGAAGGGATTGGAGTGGGGGGTGTCCAAACCCTCCCACCCTTGCAAAAAAATAATTTATATTAATATATGTAGTAAAATTACCAAACAATACACCTCGGACCCCAATCCCCCCACCCCCTGCAAACACAGTTACATACTACCCCCCCCCCACACACACACACACTCCTCATTGATAAATAAACATCAGAATATTTTGATAACAACGAAAGCCTGTACATGTAGTAAAGTGCATTATAATCAAAATTCTTTCACAGTGACGTTTTATAATTTTAAATTTTTACAATACAGGTATTTAGCAAAAAAAGAAAATTTTTTAAAATTTTGGAATCTGAAGTAAAAAATAGAAAAGCCCCAACAGCATTTGAACTCTCTACAGACATGTAGTTAACGCTCTAACCCATTGCACTTCACTGTTAGGTAACATTATTTTGGGGCGGGAAATATTATATTTATACTTTATTGTTTATTTCTGCAATAGGGAGTTCATTACAATATGCAGGTGTCCTGTACCACCTTAAAGCTGAAATGTGTGCTTTTCATATTTTTACCTAATAAAACAGTACAAGGGGTTTAAAGAATAAAGTCAAGAAAATACATGCATGTTACAAGAAAATGATCTTTGTCCGAAGTTACGTACACAACACAGGTCTACAGGTCGCATTACCGGGTACTAGTTTTACCCAGCTCTTCAGCTAGATGGGTTTCACGTGGTGTACATAACGGTATGTGTTTTCCATGTGCAGAATAGGATTAATTAACATGCATAAACGTTTCTTTTGTGATGATCAGTTAATTAATGGATTCATATTGTGCTCTAATTGTTATCATTATGATGTTGTCCAATATAAGTAAGAATAACATGCGCGGATCCAGAAAATTTTTCCAGGGGGGGGGGGGGGTCCGAATTGAAAGTAGGGGGCTACACTATTCATCAGAAATATTGACAAGCAAAAAAAAAAAAAAAAAAACAATTCCTAATCCGTGGGAGGGGGGACACGTTGTATACCTATAACTCGAAAATAATTCTATATCACATCTTAATATTTCCGCTTCCAACGCCTTTCTCAAACATATATGTGTTTTCCGGGGGGGGGGGGTCCGATTTATATTTGCGATCATTTCACTATGCAAATTTAATAACTTCTCATTTTCCAGGGAGGGTCCAGACCCCCCCGACCCCCCCCCCCCCCCCCTAGATCCGCGCATGCATAATACATGTAGTACTCGCACAATATTATGAGACACCGGTATACATAAGTATTACTTTCACTTTCTAAATAAGTGATCTCCCTTTGCCAACATACTGCATCTATTATATTTTTAAAATATCTAAATAAGCTCATCATTGTTACCTATCCTATCGCATTTGTACAGTTTCTGTCATTTTAATTGCAAAAGTTATTTTTTCATTTGTCAGACTTCAATATTAAGTTGACCCCATATTGACCCTGTGACAGTTTGTATTAAATTTGTGTATTACATTTAAATAAGTTTAGAGACTTATCATGTTTATATGAGTTTTATTTAATAGGAAGGAAAGGGTCTTTTTTCTTAATGTATTATGATGCATCAAATAAAATGTAGGCCATGACCCTATGGGATTGTTCTGACACAATGAAACAGGAAAATACCATTAATCTTGAAAACTGTTGAGATCCCCACCACTAAACCAACTATATTCTTGTTTCTAAAATCATTATGATGCATCAGATAGTGTAAGTACATGACCCTCAGGAGTTGTCTTTAAACCACCCCACCCCTCTGATATAGGAAATGATGATATACTTTGATAATTTTTAACTTTTAAGATCCCCCATCCCTAAACCATATTTATTCTTGCTCTTTGTGCGCATCAAATTGTACATAGGTTATGCCCCCTTGGAGACACCCTGACTTTCCAGAACTGGATATAATAAAATATTTTATCTTATTCATATGTATAGTGTTTGATCCATGTGGGTAATTTCTAGCCTATTGATGACCCTGCTTTGTTTAGAATTACAATTGTCCCGAATACATATAACATTATGTTTATCTTATCGATAAGAATTAAAAAGCAATTTCCTAAATCTTAATGTGCATCTAGAGAAAAATACCAATCAAGAAATGATTTAAAATTTGCTACTGTACACATGTTATGATGTATTAAGGTGGCTCACTACACCTTGAAATATTTTCTCAAATCAGCAGAAAATTACTTGATTATGATAGATATCATAATGGATTAAACAGTATTTAAGTCAAATAGGCAAAAAAATGTGCAATTTTGGATGAAAAATTATATTTTAGAAAATTTAATTCAGTAAACTTGAACAAAAGCTCCAGGCGGATTCGAACTCATGATCTGCGGTTCAGAAACCCAATACTTTAACTACTGAGCTACGACGATATACAACCAAATCGAACGATATAAACAGTTTAACAAAACATTTAAATCGCCATCTTGTGACGTAGTGTCTTAAAAAGTATAAGTCTGGATGTAGTGAGGTACCTTAAAGAAGACTCTGAATCTGATGGGGGGTGTGGAGGATAAACATTTAATTTTAATCATTTATTGGTATTAATTTTAACTTGAATAATAGGCAGAAAATAAGAATTATGATGGTTAATTCCCCTAACGGCTACTCACCAAAACAAACACCTAATTATTTTAGGCAATTATGGGGTCCTCTAAGAGGGTACAGGTAGAATATACCTGTGTCCACCTGGAATCCCCTAATCAGTTAAATTAGCATAAATTCAGAGGAAATAAATGCATGTTTCTATAAATGTAGTAATACACATTTTTTAAACCTAAATCAATGTTGCAGTTTTCAGTCTTTTTTTTTAAATTCTGTTATTTTTCAACAACGTGTATTATAATGTATATATACTAGTATGCTATAATTCAGTACCTTTTTATATAGGAAAGACTTAATTTTTAGTCCCAAGGTGAATGATACCAATCATTTTATCTTTCTAAATATCGGGCGCCTGTAAAGTGCGAAACGAAATCGAAACGAAATGAAACCAATCGAAACGAAACAAAAGCAAACGAAACGAAACGAAACCAATCGAAACGAAACGAAACCAAACGAAACGAAACCAAAAATCGAAACGAAACGAAACCAACGAAACGAAAAAAACCAACGAAACGGAATCAAACAAAATGTTCTGTTGATTTGTTTGGTATATTTAAGGAATAAGGAATCATTCTTTGAGTATTATGAGGCGATAATTTTGGTCGGGGCGTGATCAAATCGAATAAAGCCCGAAGAGTTTATGATAGATTTGATCACGCCCCGACCGAAATTATCACCTCATAATATTCTAAGAATGATTCCTTATTACTTATATTTAAATAATTTTAAGCCACCGCACGATTGATTATTAAAAAATATCAATAGGCAAAGCCCGCTGGTGCCTCAATTTGGCGTCAATAGTTATGGGTTATCCATAGGAAATATAAAAATGAAACGAATATGTGCAATACAATGTGCGTGTGTGTGTGCGAAAAAGATGAAGAGAAAGAGGTGATTGTGTTGAGGTAGTATGCATGTATAATAGCGCTTTATTCAATAAAGTAAATTTTGTTAAAATACAGCGTCCAAATTCATTCTACATATCTTTAAACAATTCTTATTGTATTGTTAGCAACTGGTCACCTCCTAGTATGCTCTAAATCTTTGGTTATGATGATCGTATGAATGTTCTAATGGCTACAAATTTAAGATCCGATAAACTAATCAATTACAGATTATAGAAATTCAATTTCTTCTAACTTTCACAGTGTTAAAATTCCGTGAGTCAACTTATCAGTAACGCCACGTAAACTTGAATTTAATATTGCCTTCTTTAAAGAAAAACCCATGTGATCGGATATTGTCTTATTGTAGGCCTATATACACACTTTGCAATATTTCAAATGCATTTTGTTTTTACACTTAATAATTATATTACATTCTCCAGTGTCTTGCCTGTGAAAATACTACGTATCGATTTTGTGCAATATAACCCACAATATTTTCGCACACACACACGCACATTGTATTGCACATATTCGTTTCATTTTTATATTTCCTATGGATAACCCATAACTTCAAATGACGCCAAATTGAGGCACCAGCGGGCTTTGCCTATTGATATTTTTTAATAATCAATCGTGCGGTGGCTTAAAATTATATAAATATAAGTATTAAGGAATCATTCTTTGAATATTATGAGGTGATAATTTCGGTCGGGGTGTGATCAAATCTATCATAAACTCTTCGGGCTTTATTCGATTTGATCACGCCCCGACCAAAATTATCGCCTCATAATACTCAAAGAATGATTCCTTATTCCTTAAATATACCAAACAAATCAACAAAACATTTTGTTTAATTCCGTTTCGTTGGTTTCGTTTCGTTTCGATTTTTGGTTTCGTTTCGTTTGGTTTCGTTTCGTTTCGATTGGTTTCGTTTCCTTTCGTTTGCTTTCGTTTCGTTTCGATTGGTTTCGTTTCGTTTCGTTTCGTTTCGATTTCGTTTCGCACTTTACAGGCGCCCCTAAATATCCATGTATATTTTATAATTTTTGTTACTTTGATTAACATATCAGAATCAGCACCCATAATCAACCCCACCACCCCAGTCCGAACCATTACATGTTATCTGTTTTCTCTCTCTCTCTCTCTCTCTCTCTCTCTCTCTCTCTCTCTCTCTCTCTCTCTTCTGGTGTTTCCATGCTTTCTTCTGATGAGTCTCTCTCCATGTGTAACATTTAACTAATTCTAATCATATCTCAATAGATCATTATGTAAGGGTTTTTTTTTATTTTTAGCAAAAATAAATGCAAGGTTTTCTTATTTTAAGAGAAAAAAAACCGTCATTTTATTTAAAGTCTAAGTAGGGATACGTACATGTGTGGATCCAGAAAATTTTTCCAGGGGAAGGGGGGGGGGCAACAGTTATTTGAGTTTGCCGGGGGAGGGGGAGGGGGGGTCCCGAAGCATTTTTTTGGGCAATTTTATAAATTAAATGTAATTTAAAGAAACTTGAATTTTGAAGGGAGGATCTGGACCCCTGACCCTCCTCTAGATCTGCGCATGGGATAAATGTTAATTTCATGCTACTATTTGTCTACCAGGATTAAATTAAATTGTTCAAAATCTTATTGCACATCTATAGGACAGTCCCTATCATATCTCAAGATATGATGTATCTATTCATTAAATAATAAGAGGAGTTCTGGGATCTAGGTTTTTTTAGGAGTGATAAAACATCAATTTTCTGCTATTATTTGACTCCTTAGATGAAATTTAAATTTTTAAAACCTTACTGCACATCTTTAGGACAGCCTCTATTATATCCCAAGCTATGATGTGTCTATTCATTAAATCATAAGAGGAGTTCTGGGATGTAGGTTTTGTTTTGGAGTGATAAACGTCAATTTTCTGCTACTATTTGACTCTCTTGATGAAATTAAAATTTCTAAAACCTTATTACACATCTATAGGACAGTCCCAATCATATCCCAAGAGATGACATAGCTACTCCAAAAGTTGTAAAAGGAGTTATGGGAACCATACTTTTTTGCAAAAAAACGTCGTTTTTTGTTGCCCACTGATCCCTGTGTTGAAAAAAAAATTTCTGAAACCTGATCACACTTCAAAATGACATCCCCAATCATATTATAGAAGATCATTTGGCTACTTCAAAAAATGTTTACGCTTTGAAAGTTTTTGTAAAAAAAAACCGTCATTTTTCAGCCACCAAATGACCCCCAGGGCAAAATTGAAATTTCCGAAACCTTATTGCGCATTTATAGGATACCCCAAAACATATTCCAAAAGATGATTTGTCTATTGTTGAAAATGTAGGAGGAGTTCGAGGAAGAAGGTTTTTTGTGAAAAAAGTCATTTTTTACCAATTATTTGACCCCCAGGACTACCAGAGAATTTTTGAAACCTTTTTACAAAACAACATGATACTCCAAATCAAACTCAAAGAGTTCAGTTTGCTGGTTTTTAAGATGTAAGAGCAGTTTGAGAAAGTAAAACGTGACGGACGGACGGACGGACAGACGGAACAGGATAACAACAATATATCCGAACTTTCTTTGAAAGTGCAGTTATAAAAAGATATACTGAAGTAATGTTATTTAACATTAAAATCTATATTGGCATCAGCAAAAAGCAAATGTATCAATTCATACCGTATGTAAAGTCTTTAAAATACCCAGGCTTCAATAAGTTATCTATTGACGACATCTTGTACTGAATAGGAACCGGCTTCTCATCTGCAGACCTCGCCCATTCTCGTAAACTTTCCGTACTTCCGGACGAGAAGTCTCCAGATGGGGGATTTCCACCGATGTAGTATTCATACTGCTCTTTGGTTGTGTTTTCTAAGCGATTAGATGCTTCCTTTTTTGAATTTACCCCTACACTGAAACCTCCGCCACCGGAAGCACCAAACCCCTTGAAAGACGCCTGCGCTGCTACCTGGGGTAAAAGCATTGAAAGTAAATGTTGATAAAATGGGAATATTAAATGTAAATACAGTGTATCTCAGTTATTTATACGTAAATGAATTATTATTATGATAAAAAATTATTTTAAACTATTGTCGTATTATTAAATAAGCATTTTAAGATTTCAAATTTTCAGTAGCCTGTGTTAGATGCATAATTATTTTTTATCAAGTCAAAGAAATAAAAGAGGATGGCAATATCGACATTATACTATATAGTTTGCTTTTTTTTCTCATGTTCAGTTGGTTGTAAGGTACAATAAGATAGAAATCTACATGAATATTCTTTTGATTAAATTATATATCACCTTTGCGCCTATTCCTTCAGATTCTAATTTGGAGAAGTCTGATTTTGAGAAGGTCATTTGTTGCACTGCCTTCGCACCCATAACAACTTCCGTCGTATAATGGGTTCCAAATTCCCGGATGACGTTGATATACATTTCCTGAAGCGCATCTGAGTCACAATTTTCCATAGGCAATAACTTTACCGCTTTTTCAAAGTAATCATTAACCTAAAAAAGAAAACAAAAGTGGAAATGCAAATAGTATGCAGTAATTTGTTCATGTATCAACAGAATCAATAAAAATATAATTAAAATGATCAAATTGTACCAGCAGAATATACCTTTGACGACTTTGAAGTTTCTGACATTCTCGCCCTGTATACGACAGCACGACTCACAACACTCAGTGTAGTTGTTTCCCCTTTTTGAATTTCTCGCGAATTCTTCTGATATGATGCACTTGCGCTAAAGCTAGCACTGATTCCCCAGCCGCCTCCTTGGGCATTGACCTTACGTGAATATTTTAGAAAAGCTAATACAAATCTCAAAAGTACATATAAGTACAATTAATCTAAATGAAAGCTGATTATATTATTTTTAATCGCTCTCCTCATATTGTGATCTACTGATTCAAACTAAATGTAACAATTTTATTTGGTCGTAAAGCGTGGCTAGACAATTTTAAAAAAAAGTGAATAATGATAAGGAAGGAAACGGTTTTGTAATGCGATCTAACATTATAACAATTATTGCCTCTTACATGTAGTATATATGCGTGTATTTTATTTCATTTTGCAACTCTTTGGGTAGCCATGAAAGATTGAGAATTATATAGAAAGTTACATTGAACATTATAATGTACTTAACTTTATAGCTGATTTATTATAGTTAGCTTCTTTATTAAGAGTGCCTATAACCATATTGGGTATAAGTTTAATTAACCACATTACAATTACAATTAATCACATGATTGTATAAGGTGATGTTTAATATTTCTATCTACCAAATGGCATTGGCATTCAGAAATAAGAAAAAAATTAGTGTTACATAGTGTATAGTTATCTGATAACGAAATTTACTATCATAACGGAATTTCTATAGAAATTGGTTAAAGTACATGCGTTATATATATATATATATATATATATATATATATATATATATATATATATATATATATATATATATATATATATATATAAACGAGGGTCAATCAAAAAATACGAAGACAATGTGGCTGTCTATCATATGCTTTTCATTAAAGTCATAGCTAACAGATTAATTTATGAAGCAATACTTATTTTATTGATCTACGAAGTTTTATTCCATTTGATGAAAAGGTATTTTTGTTACCCGATTTTTAAATCAATATGTTTTATCACCACGGCGCAGGGTAACGTTGAAAACATGACGTCAAGGTGAGGCAAGCACGGTTCATAGAAATATCCAATCTTTATATCACTCTTAGTCATTTGTGCTTTTCACCATACAATTTAAATCGGCACTATATTACTTGACATTCAATTTGTTTACAATTGTTCGAAAATCATAAGCTAGTTCTTCGAAGTTTTCTTATATTTTACCGCATGTCTCTTCGTTTATAGTAAGAAAATCCCTGAATATCAGATGACGTTGTTTACTTGTTGATAAAAAAATTTATAGATATTCTATTTTCTTTCGTACTGTTTGATATTCAAAATACAAATACTACAACCCTCATAAAATGTGTTAGAGTTAAAACACAAATGTGCAAATAATTTTTGACTTGTTTTCCCCACCATTGAGCATTTTCATAGTTTTTATCGGCTTTTTCCGCGTTAGATTCATATTGTTTATACTTTTCGTTGCGCCGTGACGTCTGACAACGTCAATGTTTTTAGTCAACTTTAAAGATTTTATGTCTTTAGTTACTGATATCTGTTCAACAAATCTATATATCCCGTCATTATTTGGTACATAGAATATCATTGCAATTTTAGGTTTCAATATTAGTGGGTTTTACGCCCAATTTATGGAGATATTACTTTTAACATAATATGGTTTATTGTTGACAGAACACAAAGTTTGACGTTGCGCCGTGACCTCATTTTTGCAGGATTAGATTCTAAATAATTCTTAGAAAAAAAGGAATATACGAATTTTTTTATTTCAAATTGTTTGAAACAATTGCTAGATTATGTCTAGCAAATTTACTAATAATATGACGTTAAATAACATAGCTATAGCAAAAGTCTTCGTATTTTTTGATTGGCCCTCGTGTATATATATATATATATATATATATATATATATATATATATATATATATATATATATATATATATATATATATATATTGTTCAAGGGAAATGTATAATTAAGTCCAGTGATGAATCTGTCAACGCCGGGTCAGGAATATGAATAAAATGCTACTACTGACCACGGTGCGTCAGATCATTAGTATGGACTTACTTTTAAGGACGAGAATGTTGTAGCGCAGTGTCCGTGTGTATAAAATGGGGATGCAGGAAACACAGCTCTCCAGTAGTCATCTGGAAGCTGTCTTTCTTCCTCCTCTTTTTATACAGGTAAGATGAATTATTACACTTGCGTGCATTCTCAAAAGTAAAGTTAATATATAGATTCAGGGGGTTTAACTTTTATGTTATTTTCAGGGATTTTGTAATGAATATTAATGTTAAACTTCATTGTAATTAATATTTATATTTATTATTATCAAAATGTCATATTTAATTGTTGTATCTTAATAAAAGAGTAGTCATCCGGAAGCTGTCTTTCTGACTCCTCTTTTTATACATACTGGGACACGGGCTACTCCCCATGTAGAGGAGGAGACATTCCAGAGTAACAACTTGGTTAGGGCACCCGCCAGATGTGGGCATGTTGGAAATAAGATCTTGATGATCTATATAAACTAAATACCAAAAAGCTCCACATGACAAATGAGCGTTATGATATTAGACTTTATTAACAAATAAATGATAATTTGTTATGCTAAATCATATACATGCACTAAATTTAAGCAAGTTCAACGCCAATTTAAAATCCCTCCGTATAAACGAGCTAGCATATTTAAATCAGGAAATATTTTTTTTCAAAGATATTAAATTGCAAACTCTTATCAACTCTCATATACGCTCACGAACACAAGAACCTTGGTTTAAAGAGGGCGATCCATAACCAATTGTTTAATTATATATATATATATATATATATATATATATATATATATATATATATATATATATATATATATATATATATCTATATATATATATATATATATATATCTATATATATATATATATATATATACTTGTGATATAAAGTGAGCAGTAGAACAGGAATCTTACCGATGCATCCACACTGAGCATGCTCTTATAGTCGGACTCGGACTGAACCTTGTAAAGGGAAGATCCAAATTTAGCACTGTAAAAGTTGAAAAAATTCATTACGTATTTCAAATGTTTAAAGGCCCATGCCTTTTTTAATGATTTATTATAAATCCATCCATCCATCCATCCATCTATCAGTATGTACCTAGATTCAGAAATCACGTCTACGTTGTCTGGGATTCTGTAAGTACCGTCCGCAGTGAACTTGTAAGTGAAGGGAAGCTCTATTATTGGGAGACGGAATCCTTGATCAACGACGCCATCATCACTGAGGGGATTCCCCTTAAACAAGTCGTAGCCACGCCCTATGTATCCCAGGTTGTAGCGGGAGGTGGTGGCAATGAACGGTGTTTTGGCTTCGTGAAGCGCTCTTAAGGCTAAATACGGCAAAACATGCCGCAATTTAGTGCATTTATAAATGTACATGTTTCTGGTTTTATTTCTGATTGTGACCATTTTGTTATAAAGAAATAAAAATGCAAAATTACAGATGTTATGCAAGTTGGTTATATCCTTTTTAATATGGTTATAAAAATGCGAAATTAATTTCAAATATATGTTCTTGCAATTTTATACCTTTGGCTTCTCTTTGATCCGCCTCCCGAGCCTCTGCTGCCGCGAGTTTTTCGGGAAGTCTCGCGTGAAAACTGGCATTCATCATTGTCGTGGAAAGCTGTAGTTGTTGGAAACGAAATCCGCGTACCAGCTCTTCCAAGGAAACTATGAATTGATTAAAAAAATTCTATCATTATTACATGTTTACCGTTGTCATATCTTTGATTTAAAATATGAAGAATATATCTGAGAAAACCTAGGATAGAGTTAACTTTTGAACAATTAGCTGATGTATGTAACAATTATTGGTTATAGTTGTGAATCTCCTCTCGTTTCATTGCGGAGTATATATTATTTTGTGAATTCTGTTCATTACTTTAAAGAGGCTGGTTGGTCAATAAAATTAACCATCAGATTTACCTTAAAGTTTTAAAATCTTTGTAAAACTTTAAACTATTACTTAGAAAAGAAAAATTCCATAAAATTTAACTTCAAAGTTTGAATGTTTTCTTATATCTTTATACATAGCTCTTCTTCGTGAGGAGATTTATTAAGTCGAAAAACTACCTCGACCGTCCAGCCTTCTTAGATTCAAAGATCATTAGCTCGAACTTGTTTGACAAACAAATGGCTTTTTTAAAAGACAATTTGTTGTCAAATGCATGTATTCTAAACAATAAAAACATTTAAAAACACACGGAAATTTATGTGTACAAAACATGCACCATACAAGTGTATATAGTTCGCCCATTTGTAAATTATATTGTAAATCAGATAGTAACTCACATAGAAACTGATAAGTCTGAAATACACACGATCGATTTCTTACCAGATTAAAGAGACAGTACGGCGCATCTTATTAAAAAACCGACTTGAAAAATTTTCCGAACGGGTTCGGTATTTTTGTTCTACTCATAAATGTATAAACTTTCAGAAAATTACAAATTTCTCCATGAAATAAATCTAATTATTTCATTAAAATTAATAATTAGGTATAACCTATACATATATACATCGCCACGTGTTACGGGGTTCCACTTTCTAACCATAACGCATGCGTATTTACTATAAACAAACCAGCATGGCGAGTAAGAGACCGGGTAGGCCTGCTTAATTGACTGAATTGGCAAAGAAAATAAGGTAATAATTGTTCAAAGTTTTTAAAATAATCACAGTTATTATTTTGTAAGCATGTATTTTGCGTGTTTATCATAGGAGTTGCTACAACCTAAATTCATTTTTGTAAGTGAGGCCCCTTGAGGGATAATTTGACATATTTATGTCTGTTAATTTTAAAATGGATTGAAATTGGTAAACCATTAATAAATTATCGAGAAAGTGATGATGTTTTCCGTTTAGAGAGTCCCTTTTACCTCGTATACCATGATGACCGTAGTCGGGCAAAGATATTGTAGTTTTCAGCACGTGTCAATTACTGTCAATCAAAATCCACGTGGTACAAATAAACGATATAAGACTATTTCGGTTTGTACGACCCTTAAATTTCCGGAAGCTCATAATTACATTAATTAGGTATGTAAAAGGAATTTTTATGTACTTCAACTGTCACAATCAACGTTATTTCGTATTTCCTAACGATACAATGGGTAAATCTGAAGTTATTCACACATGTGTTTTCAGCTGTACTGTCGCTTTAAGAAAAATATGCATCCGTTTGAACATATACATTACTATAACTTTAAATACTACTTTAAAATGCATTTGTTTAGTTAAGTAAAACCAACTTTAATTCAAATAGTTTTTATACATTACATAATTATATTTATTTATGTTGACATGATCGTGTTGTTATGACTTTTTGTACCTTTGATTCCGACATACATATGCATGTAGCTATTCTTGGATAATTGTCTTATTACAAACAAAATAATTGAAAGGAAAACTTGCTACAATAGAGAAACCCTAGGGATATGCATGGAGTCTTGATTAAAAGTACTGTACATCAAGAACATGAAACCTTAGAAACAAGTTACACATTGATGAACTATTTCCTGTCATAGAGTTTCCAATCACAACCAGTTATTGCACATTAGAAATGAAACGCAACGTATATGTTTGGAATTCTTATCAATTGGAAAGAGATTTGAAATTCCCCAAAACATTGGAGACCACTGAAATCGTTATAATAAAAGCCAATTTCTGATTCTTAAAAATGTCCAAGCTACATTTATTTACTAACATGCATACATGTAAGATATCAACAATTCTCTTTTGAAATTCTCATCTTTTACGTCAGTTTGAAAGATACGGTTAAAACAAAAAGAATTATGCTGACGACTTTATATTCTTCAAATAATATCATAAAAGACCTTGAATAGCTACAAGTTTTTTAGTTCATTAACTTTAAAATATCAATATATAAAACTCTCACAGAAATCTTTGACTAAAGCCCTAATAAATATCAAGTTTAACTCTACATCGTCTACAATGTACATGCATATGTATTTGTATTTATTAAGACAAATGACAAAATATGACAAAAAGGTATTATATTGATAGGGTATTGTCGACGCATCTCTATATTTTACGAAAGTATGACAAGGAATTAGATTTTTAGCGCATAAAAATGAAACGTTGAATTAAATAATATTTTAAATCAACCCATAACAGAAGAGTAGTAGAGTAATGAAAAGTTTAGAATTTTTTCCTTTTTACTTTCTTTCAAACCATCTTTTGTACTTAAAAACAGATTACCAAATGTTTAGGTCTACGCTGGAATAATACGTGTATACAATCTGTTTGTTGTGTTATGAGATTTATACCAAGCTACACAGTTTTGTAATTTACTTTGCATGCAATAAGAAGACCAGAATAAACAATGTCTTTATTAGAACACAGCATTCAACATCTGTACTTTTGTTTTCAAACACAAATTTTGGCTTTTTTCTTGTATAAATTTATCAAATGTGCTTAAGGAAACAAGAACAACAGTTCTTAAAACAGTTGAAAACAAATTAAAAATAAAACCCTCCAAAAAAATAAATAAATAAATAAAAAAACCTTATTTCAGTGTGTGACATATATGATATTTTAAAAAGGTACATTTAGTTATTTAATACAAATGAATGAATATAGTATGTCCAAATGATTAAACAAATGTACTTACCTGATGTCAAACTTGTATTGATTACTTGTGAAGTAACCGGCTTATACCCTCTCAGGAAAACAAGGAGGAACGCTAAACCTTGTAGACCAGTCATGGTCGAATATTTCACCAAAACTGCGAACGAGGAAGCTGGTCATGCTTATATATATACATAGTTAAGGGCTTTCAAGAGCTGGAGTTCTATTCGCTTTTCGCTATTCACTATTTGAACAGCGAAAAGAATTATGTTGTCGGTTCGCTATTCAAATTACCGTAAACATGCTAATAAACGTAAATTCAAAACTCCAAATAAACTTTTTTTTTTAATCGAAAGAAACAGTTATATAGTAAAAATTATTACTTGTTGGCCTGACCTAAACATTGACATATTTAGCTAGCATGGCAAGAAGGGAAGAAAATCATCATATTCTGTTGCATTGGGAATATCTTTCAAGGGGCTGGCTAACACTCTATATCCTATATTTAGGCCTTCATATTTAATGAGGGTGTGGCCCCGGGAAATTCCAGTCGACCCTCGATGGAATTGGGCTTATACGACCATTAACATGCTTAGATAGCCTGGCGAAAATAGGAAATTTCGTATAATACAGTTGTAATGGGAATATATTTCAAGGAGCTGACTAACACCCTGTATCCCATTGTTTTGTGAGGATTGGGCCCCATGAAAGCCCAGTCGACCTTCAAAAAAAATTGTGTTTACAAGACCATTAACAGGCTAAGCTAGCCTGGCGAAAAAAGGAAAGTTCGTATAATACAGCTATAATGGGAATATCTTTCAAGGGCCTGGCTAACACCCTAAATCCCATATTTGAGCCTTCATATTTGGTGAGGATGGGGCCCCTGGAAAGCCCAGTCGACCATCGAAAGGAATTGGGTTTACACGACCAATAATAGGCTTAGTTAGCCTGGCGGAAATAGGAAATTTCGTATAATATAGTTATAATGGGAATATCTTTCAAGGGACTGGATAACACCCTGTATCCAATATTTGGCGAGGATAGGGCCCAGGAAAAGTCCTGTCTTTTGTTGTTGTAGCGATTAATAATAAATCGAAAATTAATTATATACATCTTATTTTACACGTCGTTGTCATTTGAAATTCTTTTATTTCTCTTATATATATGTCTGATTATTTCTTATGTCTTTGCTGAAATACGAGATGTTCATTCATATTTAACTTTAGGTTGAAAAGGACAGTTGTTTTTATGTGGA
>CM035819.1:12807969-12947969 GCA_020458035.1 Magallana ariakensis
CCACAACTTATTTATCAAACCTGTAAAACAAAAATCATCTATTTTCGAATTGTAGCAATTTCATGTTTGAAAACTATGCACACATGATAGAAACTAGTATGATATACGGAGGATAAAACATAATTGTCGCCAATAAAAGATTACTTGTAAACGGGCCTGTAGCATAGTTCATTTGCCGTAAGGATATTCAGTAAAAGATACAAATCTGTTTTGCTGTTTACTTTCAATTACTATATAGGTAAAATATTTACATTTAATTTTAATAAAAGTTACCTACATGTATTTTGTTTGTCTTACCTGCAATAGGAGCGCCAAATAGGTTTCAGATCAAGAGCCAAGAACGTTCCAAATCCCGTTCCACATGATTCTAGCGCCACAACGAACATTTGCCGTAAAAATGTAGCATAATAAGTTAGAACAATTACACTGGCTGCCATGTATGCCATTCTACATCCAAAACCTTCAAAGGACACATATGCTTACATTTTATAGATGTTCACCGTAGGAAAGCAAGATTCACTCCTATTGTCAGTTCTAAATTTTCATCCCCGTAATATGCCGGTACAATTCCTATTACGATAGACCCCCTGAGGCAGCGTTATTTGCTCCAAAAACAGCGGAGTAGGCAACCAACATACCATATGACTCTGTCAGAAACAGAAAATATGTGGCTATATCACCTGATAGATAAAAGATTATTGCAAGCTTGATCGGGAAAGAAAGGAATACTCTTGTATCTAAAGCAATGCATTGTAATATTTTTAAAATGAATGCCGAAAATTGAACAATTGAATAAAGATAGGCCCCATTGGATGAGGGGGACTCCAATGTTTTTGAGTACCCCCGAGATGGCCATAAATGATAGAATCTCCTAACTCTGTAAGCAAGAACCCTGCATGAGTTCCGAAGAATTCAGGGTTTCTCATAAAGGTCTAGGTTGGTAACGTTTTCTCTCTGTGAATATTGTGTTCAAAACTGGTCGAAAGAGGAGTCCAAGAGAACAAAACTGGAGTGAAACACGTGCCATGACTATGAATAACCTCTCCATCAATCCGCTCCGTCAATAATTTGTAATATTTGTGGAAACGAGAACGTTCAAAATCCCGTTCCACATGATGATAGCGCCAGAACGAACTTTTCCCGAGAAAATTTAGCAAAAACATTTAGAACTATTACACAGGCTGCCATGTATGCCATTCCACATCCAATTGCAAATCCTTCAAAAGACGCATATGCTTACATTTTATAGGTGTTAACCGTTGGAATCTGAGTTCTCTTTCCCGTTTGTCTAACATTGATATTAATTTTATCAATATTGTGAATGATGCTAATAATCCACCACCCCTTAAGCCTCCATTATTTTAAGTGTACATGCAATGTATTCATACTTCTGTTATATGTACGTTTGAAAAGATATTTAGTTTTTTTCATGAACAGACATGCACAGAAAGGTTAATAAATTTTACATATAACAAACCCATGATAACAAATGATAGCATAAGAACCAAAAGAGAAGAAGAGAGGGAACTCAGAATCAATCCTGTTTCTGCGATAAACCCAGAGACAAATGTAGTGACTCTCCAACCAATCTTTGAGATCAAGAAGCTCGCTGGAGGACCTAGTAATATTAAAAAAAAGATTCAGTGTCGTTTGCAATCTTTATATTTTGCTTGCTAAAAAACTCCTTCAAATATATACAAGAAGGATATTTTCTTTTTTAATCATTGTTTTTTGCTGCTGATTTATTGAAATACACACTCAAATTTACAAATTCAAATTTTATATAAAAATCAAAGTACTGAAGTACTGAAGGGAGTTGATTTTATCGATTATTATTTATTTTAGAATCAACTATATGTTACTTAGCATGACAAGTAATTTCTAATTTCTATTTAAACGCACATTTTTATAATATGAATTCTCGGACTTTTCCGACAAGATTTTCGAGAAAACCCCATATGAATCATGTTGTGTAATATTTTAAGATATAATTAATTCCATCAAACTATGTATCAGTAATCGAAATATTTTTAAAAAATTGTACACATGTCTGGATTCAAGCAATATTGAACTCTAGTATCGTTCAACCAGACGCTCGGCTGTCTCCGTTAATCTCCGACTACCAAGAGAGACTCTGCTAGTCGGATGTTTACGGAGACAGCCGAGCGTCTGGTTGAACGCTCTGGCGTAGGAATACATATGGCTACAGAAAATATCTAAATTGTTCGTACTATTTAAAATCTGACTATTTTCAAGGTATTTAAAAATAGGTTTTCGTGAAAAAGAATGGTTCAGCATACATTACACCGCATTTATCTATTATTTCAAGAACTAACTCTTGTCAGCGGTGATGATTTGTGCTTAGCTCCAAACACTGTCTCACTTTCGGTTTGCCAGAGTAACTGCATAAGAGAGTTGATTAAAATCAACTCCAAAAAATCTTTACCTGCTGCAAGCACAACTGTGGTGATAATTGAAGATATCAAGGATGTTTCTGCTTTTCCAGTTTGGAAGTTCTTTAAAATGATGACAAACAATTCCTGAGGTGTACGTAATTCTGTAAACAATGGCACGTACAGAAAAAGCCACCATAACCACAAACCAAAAACAGTAACTACACAAAAGTATTTTCAACTACTAGTATCAACTTTTGTTGTACCTTCAAAGAATGATAGAATCATGGCAATCAAGTGCAAATAACACCCAAACATGATGAATACTGTAAAACGTATAACAAGCTATCATGGTCATACAGTCTGACAACGATGGTTTGTTCTTTGTTTTAAAAACTTTGAGAAGCTTAATGAAACCATTGTACTTTTTTTCAGTTGACTCCTGACGATTAAACGCAAAATATATACAGTTTTGTGTATTGTTTAAACTACCACGGTGTTTTTATACCAATTCATAAATTTGAATTACTTTTTTAAACTTTAACAACTTTTACGTTTTGAAAAAGTTTACACACTTAAGCTGTTCTCTACTTTAATGATAGTTCAACCATGCAGCAGGCAAAACATAAAAAAGGTGAATTTATTTATAGCATCATGTTCAGTTACGGAAGGCAAAGTGCACGATATGAGTTGCTTAAGTTTTAAAAGTCAAATAAACATTCAGGTTCAAGTCAACTAACAATTTAAAATGGTAGTTTGAAATCTTAAACTGCTTATTTATAATCTGAAAACTTCGTTGAAGTTCGACGTAAGTTTAATATTATTATAGTTGTTGTATCTAGTAAAATGTCTTACGGCAGTTTAAATGATCTTATTCCGTACTTCACAAGAGTTGTGGGGGTCATTGTTTTTCAAAACTTGCAAAGTATCTCTTTTTCATAATTATCATCAAGCCTTTCTATCTTTAAGGAGGCTGGGTGGTCAATAAGTTATCCATCAAATCTACTTTGCAGTTTTAGATATGATTAATTTAGCTATAAACTACCATTCAGCAAATAAAAATTTCATAACTTTAAACTTTTTAATTTAACTGTTTTCCTATATCTTTATACAGAGCTCTTCTTCTTAAGAAGGTTAATACAGTCTAATACAGTCTAAAACGGACACGACCATCCATCCCCCTGAAAACTTATGCATCGCAAACATGTTTCGTAATTATGAAGAATACTGAATGACAATACATGAAAAACGGTTCAGATGTCTTTTAGTCTTTTTGATATAAATATTTGCTATATTAAAGGCTCATTTTTATAGATCATTCATTTGTCTTAAAACTTCGTTATACAAAAATACTGAACATTAAAATATTTTCTAGGAAAGGACAACACAGGAACCTTTATAAAAGACACAGAAATGACTGACTCAAGCGACATTCTTTTGCGATCGTGATTTCGATTTTCAACGAGATTCGATTTGGAATATTGTTGACATTCTGTGTGTAATGATTTGAAAAGAACAGCTTTTTCTACCTCGCTCTCTATAACAAGTAAAACTATAAGATATTATTGCCGCATAATATTATTGCGTTTTAGCAAGATTCAATTGGATTATTACAAAATACGAAAGGGTTTACTGTTTTTAGGATGTAAAAATCGATCAACGTGATAACTTATTTTTAGATAAATGAATGTATAGAAACAAAATAAATATGTTTGTTCTTTTATTTATGACAATAAACGAATACTGAATAATCAAACAAAAAGTAATTTCATGAATAAAATGTAGTAAAAAACTATTAAAATGCAAATATGAATACGAATACGCAATTTACGAAGTATTGCTAACAACATAATTCAATACGATGTATCAATTCGCGTAGCCGATCACCAAACAGACATTTTCTTTTCAATGTTAACATATACTAGTGTGTTTTATAAAATGAAATTATTCAATTATTGGTTTTTACGCGATTAAAACTTACCACGTCATTAAATCATTTCTCATATACAGGTTAACATTGGTAAATGTATATTAACATTCATAAAAAGTTATTTTTTTTTAAATAATTAATGCATAACTTCATTACTTGATATTTTTGCTTTCGACATATATTGCCTTCCTGTTTATTCTGAAATATAGATGATACATGTCATGATGACATACTTTAATCCTAATTTGCATACAAATAAGCAAGACATTGATGTAAGACAGTTCATTATGTTTTTATACGATTTCAGAATCTTCAAATTGACATACGAAAAAAAAAAGCACAAAATGGATTTAAGAAAATAAAATGATAGGATTAATTTAACAAACTTTCGGACAAGTTGAACGAAATATACTGGTAAGTTGACCATAAAAGCTGAAAAAGGATTCGTGAATAGCAAATGCAAAATATAACAAAACATAAAAAAAGATGCAATACAAAGTAAAGCATAATGGAATAAGATATGGTTAATGTTGTTGTTTTTACTCTAGTTTAAAAATAATTAGACATATCTCTCAGCCAAAAAACTTTCACATTATGATCAGGGACCTGCATTTTTGTTTTTAAGTCAATGTATCTAAAATTCTACCCAGTAAATAGAATATAAGGCCCATATCAAGGCATTTGAAACTGCGAATCAATTTATTTCTTTAAAAAAGTATAATTGCTAGAAAGATTTTGAAAATGTTCTGTCTAATAATTTATCTATATAAATTTCAAAGGCTTTATAAAAATGTTTGCATATAATTAATTGTGTAGTGTTTCGTTGATTTTTTTTTATATAATCTATATATTCTTAAAGAGAAAAAATACTTCAACAGTGAATCAAAACTAATAATGTGATCGTATAAATTTATTTTTTGTAGTTTTATATTAATAATAAACAATATGAAAAAAAACCAACAAGGAACATCTTGAGATCTTTGAAAATCGACAATGAATTTTAGGAGAATGGTAAGGTAAGTATAAAGGCGTGTTCGTTGATCCTTAACAGGTGCTTGGTTAGGTTAGTCGTCTGCTTCTAGATGGAATGGCAGGAAAAGCCTGCGGGCGATCCTGTGGAGCATCAAACGCTTTGTTAGTGTACATAACATCAGTATGGTCACTCTCATCCACGTAACAGTTTGCTTCGACCATTGGTCGCGAGTCCGACGGTGGTGGAACTAGAAATATATTTTGGTAAAATCAAAACAAAATGCAATCCAATTCAATTAATTTAATTAGAATTAATTTTTAAATTGAGAAAAGAAGCTTTAGATCATTGGGGAAATTGACAGCTAGACATCAGACTTTTGAATAACAACATAAATAAGAAATGCTGACATAAGATTTTTTAATCTTATATCAGCATTACTTATTTAGTGTAATATGTATTGCTGTTGCAACAGTCAATTCATAACAGCATTACCATTTTCCCCTCGTCGATATCGTACAAATGCAAGAGTCCCCAAGACAATGAGAAAGGCGATGATGGTTGCAAGGACTGAAATCACTGCTATGGCCACTAAAGACATACCCGATTCTTCAGACGGCTGACGATAGGCAAACAGTGCTGTCTGTCCTTCATTACAGGTGAACTGTTGAACAGCCATCCGTATCATGCTTTCTAAAGCAGGCATGTTTTGATCAAACATTATCTTATTCATGGCCGTTACCGAAGTTGTCACGATGATCGTTGTCTGGGACGAAGACAAACGAGTATTTTCAAACTTAAGTCCTTCAATTTCATCCGTTGTCATCAGATATGTCTGTATATAATCTTCGTCTATCATACAGCCTCTTTTGTTTGCCATCAGTGGAACAACAACTCTGTAATTATCGACCGAGAAAAATCTTTCCAGGTTCTCGAAAATTTTATCGAAATTAGACAAGTTATACTGTGTTGTGATAACACTGAGATATGGATAAGTCTGTATCTCATTCTCACTGAGCTTAAGATTCCATTCCTCGGCTCTTGTATCCTGTTGTTTTTCCTCCACGAGAGCTGCAGGACACCCGCTAATTAGAAAACTTCCAATATTTTGAGGAAAATCTGCCGCACCGTCAATATAAACATTAACAGCTGCCAGATACATGTCTGGGAATTTAAGCTCGATACTTGTTACAGAACCCGATGTAGGATTTCGCATGAAATTATGCAATTGTTCAAAGTTTGAGCTATTCCGATTTATATATTCAACTTTAAATCCGTTAGACTGATAGGATTTCTTGGTCTTGATCGTTATGGTTCTTATCATGACATCAACAGAAAAGGATACAAAATATTTGCCATCTACTGATGTCATTACACTTAGTCTTTCATTTCCTGGATAAATGAGTTCAGAACAGCCTGGAAATAAAAGAAAAAAAAAGAAACTTTTATTTGGTATTTAGTCAAATAATGAGTTTAAAACGTATGAAATTTTATCCTTGTATCTCGGGTATTTGCCAATTATGTTTCCATGTGCACTTTGTTACACGCACACGTTGTACAATTATCTATTTGCAATTCTTAAAGTGACACGGTGACACTGCAAATGAAGTATTTGAAAATTGAATTCTTGTTTACAATTGGGCAAATACTGTTTACATTTCATAATACACTTTAAACCAAGAGTTGTGAACAGAACAACTGTAGGAATCCATGATAACTACCCAATTAGGTCTGGCATGGACATATACGAACTTTAAAATGAATTCTGATTTATTGATATCCGATATTGTAACGGAAGGTCACTCTGCATGGGTTAATTTCTTTCCATGGAATATATTTTACATTATTTATCTTAACAGTCAAAAATCCAAAGCTATTGTCGCATACGCTTTCTTCTCGGGAGTAAAATCAACTGAAATATATCAATCTGCTGTATACAGGGAAATATTTGACTTCGTTTTATATTCGCCCTTCCCGGGAGAAAATCCAATGAAATATATCTATCTACTGTATACAGGGAAATATTCGCCCCCGTTTTATATTCGCCCATTCGCCAGCGGGCGACTTTAGAACTAGGCGAATTCCAATGTCACATATTATATCTCTTTTAACACAACTATATCTCGGCGAATTCAAAACGGAGCGAAACCGTTTGCAAGTGAAGAAGGGCAAAAAAAAACGGGGAGAAAATAACCCTGTATACAACATCTATCTATCTATCTATCTATCTATCTATCTATCTATCTATCTATCTATCTATCTATCAATATTTCTCAAGTATACAACCGTGATAAGAAAATTAGTAGCATGTTTCACCTCAGTAAATTAAAAGGAAAACAAATTTACAAAGTAACGAATGTCATTCACCATGACATTTTTGAGGGTTTTTTTTAATGCAGCACATGCACATACCGGAAATTAGCTTATGGGGCACAGGTGTCTTCCCTTCTACGGTCACCATGGAGTTTTTGTGGGAGAGTAAATGTGTTGCTGGTTTCCCCCAAAATGATTTCCTTTTGATGGCAGACACAACTTCCACAAAAACAGTGTCACGCCGTCTAACAAAAGATCCTAGTGGGTAGTTTTTACTGAGCAGCGAGAATTGTGTAGGGTAAATATCATATTCTGAAAAATTAAAAAAAAATAACGTTGTTTGCTTCATAACACTGGATGTCTTATATTGGCATTTAACCGTATTTCCATATCTTGTGTTCTATAGTACGAATATACAACGCAGAGAAGTGAAATGACTATTATAAACAGTTTTTAGAAATTTTGACGAATTTGCTATTATGATTTCTCTAAGATTGGTACTGAAAAAATGATCATTCTGAAAAAGTGATGACTGATTTGTAAAAAAAAAAAAGGAAAAGGAAATGCCGTATTGGGATTTATTTTATATGTTTATAAAATTAATCTAAGTCTACACATAGGTTATTAACATTAAGGAGAAATATAATAATGGTAATATAAATTTAATCGAGACACTAAACAGCATTCGGCAGAAAGTCAGCTTTAAAAAAAGTATTGTGCCTTTTAAGTGAAATCGTAATTTTTTTAATGAATGTAAAACAAATCACAGACAACAACTTAGGCAATAATCGAATGCTTTTAGATTTTATCTTAAAAAAAAACAAAACAAGATTTAACAAAAACCCTACAATTGTTATCAATAAACTCGGGATATAATGATAAATTATAATACAAAAATATGACATACATTTGTTTTGCGTTGTATTTTCTTTGGATATTACCTGCTGGTTTTTCTTCCTTTTTATCCATTGTAAACATCATTTCGTTTCCAGTACAGTGAATTCCTGTTTTTTGATAACGCAAAATTCTTCCATTCTGACTTGTTCGTACTTGAATCCCTTTTATTGGTTCTGTTCCTGAAGTACTCTTTAAATGCAGAAGAAATGGCTTAAATGTGGTCTACATTTAAATAATATTGTGCACGATCTGAACGTACAAAGATACAAGTAATCTTGCAAAAATCAAAATAAAACATAATTCTTTTGCAAGAGATCTAGAGTAAGATGTTATATATACTAAGAATATATCTAGTGAAATATAATAAAGATATTTGGTGAAGGAGTGTTGTCCATATTATTAATATGGTTGGTGTGCAATATAGATAGTTGATTCATTTTTAATAACTTTTAAATACTGTAAAAGGAGATTCATGTGACTAATCATCACCCAAGTAACTGTTTTGAAGTGATTTCTTTTATTCCTTTTTAAATTACAATCCACGCAGGCAAATAACAACTATAAAAATTTTAAACGTTGATATATATGAGATATTTTCATGGAAGTTTTATGAATGTATTATTTTTTAAAATCCGATGTTATGTTAAGTATATTTATTCCCATGTTGATCTTTACATCGATTCTGGGCCCAATTATTGGCCTTGGATCACGTTAAAAACTTTATAACAAATCAAAATTTTGATAAGATACATATATAGTAATAGCACATGTTGAGCATTGCAGTTTTAAAAAAGATCCAAAACAATTGTTTATATATATGATATAAACCTACATCAAACTCTGAGGCCCAAGAATCGTCCAGGGGCCAGAGTCTAAACAATTTTAAAGAATCAGCAATATGTCAAAATGCTTGCAAATAAGTAAACCATATGTGATAACATTACAGTTTTTGTGAATAATTAAAATGTTTTTCTTTGTACAATTGGATCTCCAATGTGGCCCCACCCTACTCCTCAATATTTTGATTTAAACGAATTTGAATCTACACTATCTGAAGTTGCTTCCACTAAAGTTAAAGCTTTTCTAAGCAAATGATTTTTAGAAGAAGATTTTTAAAGATTTACTCTATATATTCTTATGTAAAAATTCGACCCCCCCCCCCCCATTGTGGCCCCACTCTACCACCGGGGGTCATGAATTTCACAACTTTGAATCTACACTACCTGAGGATGCTTCCACATAAGTTTCAAATTGCCTGGCGGATTGGTTTCTGAGAAGAAGATTTTTAAAGATTTACTCTATATATTCCTATGTAAAAAATTGACCCTCCATTGTGGCCCCACCCTACCCCCGGGGGTCATGATTTTCACAACTTTGAATCTACACTACCCGAAGATGCTTCCACATAAGTTTCAGCTTTCCTGGCTGATTGGTTTCTGAGAAGATTTTTAAAGATTTACTCTATATATTCCTATCTTAAAATTTGACCCCCCCATTGTGGCCCCACCCTACCCCCGGGGGTCATGATTTTCACAACTTTGAGTCTACACTACCTGAGGATGCTTCCACACAAATTTCAGCTTTCCTGGCTGATTGCTTTCTCAGAAGAAGATTTTTGAAAATTTCACAAAAATTTTCAATAATTTCTAATTATCTCCCCGTGTAAAAGGGCGTGGTCTTTAATTTTCGCAACCTTGAATCCCCTTTGCCTAAGGATGCTTTGTGTCAAGTTTGGTTAAAATTGGCCCAGTGGTTCTTGAGAAGATGTTGAAAATGTGAAAAGTTTACTGACAGACGGACAGACAGACAGACAGACGGACGACAGACAAACTGTGATCAGAAAAGCTCACTTGAGCTTTCAGCTCAGGTGAGCTAAAAACGGAGATTTGTCAAGTCTAATAAGTCCATAATGTCAAATATCAATTATGTGAGAGTGAAGAATTTTATTTTAATTTCATTTCTCACGAACCATATACCTGTAAATGTTTTGTTTTGTCGAAGATTAAACCCTTTTGTATCATGATATATTTTTTTTTTGAAAAAATGCAACAGAAAGGCATTTCATCCACCTTGTTGTCTAAATTGCGTGATTGTTGTCATCAACATGTAAGAAGACAATGACATTTCGTTTTTTTAAGTTAGAGAGCGTCATTCCGTTATAGAAGAAAGCGGTAATACGTTTCAGTAAAACTGGTAGCAATACTATATATAGAGTGGTTTTCAGAGGGACGGACAGACGGCGAGACGCCTAAAAATAACAAATCATGAAACGTTACCTGAGCTTACAGACCTTTAAATCTAAGACACACACTGAAAATCATTTTTTATCTACCATGTGCTTCCACTCAAAATGATAAAAAAAAATTATTATCATGAGACTTATTCTGATTTTAAAAAATCTAAATATGACACATTTGGGGCCTCAAATAAATCTTTGCAAGGTTTTGGCTTCAAATTGATCGTCATAAAAACTGGTCAATATCTTACAAATATACAGATAAATGTCGATAGTTTTAGTAGATAAACAGTTCAACTTTAAATTTTATCTTCTACTTTATTTAAATGCACTGTGGTTCATGTTACGCTTTTTCGCAACACTTAGAAATATAAATAATAAAAGAGATTTTTTTTATATTTTATCTTTGTTATTTGAATAAGTTATAATTAAAAGAACTAGTTTCACATTCTTTTATTTTATGTATAAAGTTACTTTGCGCTAAATGCATTCAATTAAAAAAAAAATTTCGATTTTGTTAATTTTGAAAAAAATCTTTTTAATTGTGATGCAATCTTTACTTTTTTTTAAATGGTTTGTCATTTAAAATACAATTTGTCCGTGTCAGCAAGCTCAGATGTGCAGTGAACAATTATGGGAAGATAAGTTTTTAGCTGACATGAAGCAATAAGATTCTTAGTATACATTAATGAGAACTGGTGATATTCTTACCATAAAGTGAACCCGCTGAAGTTCACCTATGTCCTTGTCAGAGAAGGCATCATGATTCCAATTATTCGAGTAACTGCAGTTATGTCTCATTTGAAACTTGACTGTTCCCTCATCGCCTTCTAGATTAACCTGTACATTATACGTTGTATAGCTGCACCTTATCTGCAAGCTTATCAAGTATGGCTTATCTACAGAAAATAGAGATTTAATTTGAAGAGTTTTTACCTATCAAAATAGACACGCATAATGACTTACTTGAATTTTATCAATTTACTGATAACTTTGTTCTAATAGGTTATTTATTTTTACATAGTTTTAAACCAAATGTCAAAATTGTATTTTAATTTTTAACATGGAAAATAATCGGATATCAAGAGATAAACGTAAAAGACATGAAAACTAAGAATCGATTTTATTCTGCGACTTTAAACAATTTAGAAAACCAAAGTCTGAAGTTACCTGTCGTTAATAACATAAATTTGAGGATAAACGACTTTCGGTTTAAATAACTATTCAATCATGGCCTAATATTTGTGGAAATGTAAATACAATTTAACTGTGTCACAAAGTATCTAGAAATATAGTGTTGATTTCTAAAGGATTTAGAATTTATTTTAAAAGCGTGAACTGCCCCAAGTTATGTTTTAAGAATGTCATAGGTAGAAATTTAAATTTATTTCTTATATTTTAAGGAACACTATATGAAGAGTGACGTTAACCTGTGCAAAAATTAAATTTAACGTTAAGCCGATTAACTTCAGTTTTCCACGAGCACCGTATTGTGTAGTAGGCAACTTATTTTATATTATTTTATATGAACCTGTTTAGCGAATCAAGCGTTGCAATCAAAATAAATTATTAGAAATTACATGTATCTACTACAAGTCATCCATCGAATGTAATGGTGTTAAATTAATACATTTCTTACCCATTTCGGACTTTAGGAATATAGACATTCCTGTCAAATCCCCTGGGGAAGAATATCTATAAAATATTTAGGAAGATATAAATGTCAGGGTTGCAGAAACAAAATAAGTAAAATTCTGTAAAAGAAAAATATTTAAACTGAAGGAACCGTTTTGGTTTTCTTTGATTCTGTTAATTTCTAATGAACAACTACTAACTCCCTGGCCAATATACCTCATTAATGAACTAACTTCAAATGAACAAGGAAAATAGTTTTAAGTTTGTAAATTCTGATGTGAATCTAACAGTTTATTTCTTTAAAAAAAAGGCATAGCCACCTAGCCGCCTAGCATAATGTTGTTTTAGGACACATGAATGTCTGCAAAGCAAGAAAACTTATTAAAATCTAGAGAAATCTGAACACATTGGGTATCAGTAGTCTATTTCCAAGGTAGATAAAATAAAATGGTTTATCGACCTGTAAGGTCAATGCAAATAAACGTATTGCTTTAAGATTACTATAATAATTTATAGCCACAAAATGGAAGAACATACTCTCCTGATATTTTGATAATCATTACGACATATATAAAGTTTTTTACTGAATAGACAAGACTTAAGGTAAGGTTTGCGGCTTGCAATTTTTAGAATTTGTACCAAAGTTACATACCATTTTGTTCACAATACTAACGTTTTTTTCTCATGAAATTCAAATAATTTCGCCGGTCCCGTTTACTAACTACAAAAGGTCAAAGGTCATGATTTCAAATTTTCATGTTGATGAAATGTAGGTAATTTCGTGAAAATATTTACACTTTTGATATAACTATTATGGGGGTTATTTATGCTGAAATTGTTAAAAATTGTCACTTTTTATATCGTGATTCATTTTTTTGAATTTCTAATGAACTATATAAAAATAGAATAAAATGCAACAAAAGTCTTAATTTTTAACTACTGTAATGTATCTTATATGAAACCTTTCCAAGTCCATCGATTTCAGGAAAAATGTATCTTAGTATATGTGTAATCTGATGTTTCTAAAGCACTATTCAAAACCATATGATGCGGACTTTGTTTTCATGAAAATTGATAAAACGCTTGTGTCTTGTTATTTGTTCAATGAAATTTCAAAACCCCGCGAAATAAAAAGAACCTGAAATCAATTATGATGTCACATAAATTTTGACGTCATAGCTGAAATAAAAGGTTGTTGGTGTTACGTCACAATGAAAATATGTGGGTTATCTCCCTGTAACCCCAAACCTTACCTTAAATGCTAAATGCATAATAAAATAGATGTAGATCTGTGGTTTGAAGATGTCTGAACATTCACCAGTATGATATTATTTTATTAGAATGATTTCAAAATGACCTACTTTCGGCCATCTTTGAGATAAAATGCATCTTGGAGCTTGTTACTCTGAGCTTTTTTTACGTCATCAATGAACGCTCTTCCCAGGAATAAATTTTCACCCTAAAATAAACCATGAAATGTATGATGAAATATGTTCAAATCAGAAAGATAATAATAAAAATAAGCACCGTCTGTTTTTCTATCTTATTTCTATACTGAAATGATTTTTTATTCAAAGCATTCAGTAGACTAGTTGAAGGAAAAACAAATCCAGTGGTGTATTCAAGTAGGTCTAAATTTAACTTTAAATTTATCCTAAATATCTAATTGTTATTTTGAAAATATTTATTTCAAGTTCAATTTCAGATTTATCTTAAGTATTGAATTATGATTTTGAGACAATAATCGTGTCAATTTCAAATTCAGATTTGTTAGAAATCAACTATTTTGGTTAAAAACTGTAGTGATGTATGTTTTTGCCATATTTTAAGCAAAATATTGGAACATTTCAATCCAATGACTTTAAAACGTACTGTAATGTCCACAAGGACCACCATATTGTGTTCCATAGATTAATAAATCAATGTATAATTATAATCGATAATGGTCAACCAGAGATGAACACACCTCCACAGTGACAAGTTTGAAGACCTGTCCATACTCAAGCGGGGTCCCTACAGTGTTGGCGTCATCATCGTTGGACTTGATTTGAAAGAGTCCACTGTAATCCGAAAATGTTGTAACTATAAGGTAAGATGTAAAACATTACAAAAAATGAACTTTGACTAAATTGGATTTGATTGTAGCACAATTACATGTAATTCGAACTAATGACTCAAGTTATTACTTTACAAAGCTAGATTAACTGCTCTTGTATAGACGACTTTAGATTACAACAGAACATTAATTTTTTAATTAATTTTTGACAATGATAAATTAAAAATTGCCCATTGTAGACATTTGTGCTCGTTTTAGTTTTGATTGTATAAAAAAAAACTAATTTAGATTGTTTTGTTTGATATTTTTACATTTTTCCCAATTTGATTCCTTGTAAAATACATTTTAAATGAAAATGTGATTTAAAGGAATATTTTAAATTTTTTAACTTGGGTTTAATATACAAAGGATGAAATGAACAAAGTTTACGGGTTTCAAACAGTAAACTGGTTAACTACTCACAGGATAAAGCTCTGCCATTCAGTCAACTGAAATGTGACTGAAAGATCTGGAAAGGAAAATGAACGACAAACCTTTGCCATTCAGTCACATTTCCAGATCTTTCAGTCATATTTTAGTTGAATGATTGGCACATGTTCATTTTGCGATTTTCTGGTAATTCTGCCTTTTGTTTACCTGGTACCAAAGGTTTTGTTACAGTTCCTTGCAGGATACCAGTGGAGTTAGACAGCGCTAGGTATTTTTGGGAATTTTCGTTCCTCAGACTAATAAAATCTCCAAATCTGCAAAAATGACGTAAAACTGGATATAGATTTAACATTACAATCTCTTTTATCATTGGAAATTATGTTTTATAGCGCATGTAAAGTCCATTTAACAGGAATTTATTATTTAAATGATATCAATCGCAATCGCTGATATTTTTGGTAAACTGTCACTATTATATTATCATGATAAAAAACAAAAACTTTGAAT
This sequence comes from Magallana ariakensis, assembly GCA_020458035.1. Classification (NCBI taxonomy): domain Eukaryota; kingdom Metazoa; phylum Mollusca; class Bivalvia; order Ostreida; family Ostreidae; genus Magallana; species Magallana ariakensis. Next base: position 12,823,336 of record CM035819.1, read on the forward strand.
CATCACAAAAAAGAGCTTACTTGATTCCATCTCCTGGCCCATTAACAGTTTGACGTTTACGTCGTGAGCTGAAAGAAGCTTCATCAGGGGGATTACACAAGGATGGAGATGAAATCTGTTTACAGTAGGCAAATATTGCTGATCTCAAGCAGTGTCGCCTCTCAAACAAACCTGTAAAATAACACAGCTGTAGATACATAAAGTTCTAAACCAAAATGTTGATAGATACATTCCATGAAACCTTCTACTTTCCCACATGAAAAGTGAGCGAACGGTGAGTGAACTGTGAGCAATTGCTGAAAAAACGGTGAGTGAACGCAGAGCGAACGGTGAGTGAACGGTGTCTGAACGCTGAACGGATTATGGTGAGCGGTTGTGAACGGTGAACGCTGAGCGCACGCATAACACAAACAAAGCGCAAACGCGAGCGCAAGGTGAACGAAAGATAAACGTTTTGTTTGGAACAACTTGGAGGTTATCCTCCGACTTAATTTCAACAACTATACAGATTAAAATTTTTATTATTGTTTTGATACGGACTTTTGGAAAAACATTTCCTTTAATTTAATACATTAAAACTTGGTCAAGCATTGAAACAAAATTAAAAAAATAAAATTATCTTTATGATGAAATAAACTGTAAACTAGCCTATAATAATTTTATCGATGATTTATAATTGTAATTTATTGCGAGTAGGAAGAACGTTCTAAACGTTAAAACAGAAATTAATACACCGATAAAAATATAATGAAGATACATGTATAAAACGTAGTTAATTTTGTGTTTACAAAACTGTAGGAATGCTATGCTATCATAGTTAAAATAAATACAATAGCATCGGGGAATTTTTTTCTGTAAAATATATGAATAAAAGTAAATCGTTTTACTCTTATGTAAATACCACACTATATTTTTTTTCACTAAGTCATGTCTTTTAATATTTTCCCACAAATTCCTTTTGTTGTCAATATACGTATAAATCAATAGGCTTGCAAGTCGTTCAGGGCCACGTAAACGAAGAGTAAAACCCCAAAAATATTTCCAAAAACGACCAAGGCCGACGATTTTTGAGGCAAAAATGAGATCTCCGGGCGACAGTCGTCATTTTATCAGCCATTGTCTTGGCCGATATCGACCTCTTTTTCGTCGGCCGATCAAATTTTTGTCCGTGGGCCCAAGTTATATTTTTTTTCAGTTGAAACAGTCGTTAAATAGTCCGTCGAGCAACCCTTGATCATCGTCCGACCATAGGCAGACAGTTTGTATTGTATGTCGTCGGTCGGTAGACATTTTGCTAGGCATTTGAGTTTGTCTTAAATGTCGGCCGACAAACACCGATTAATGACCCATAACCGACCGAGGGACGACTGGTATTTCGGCCGATTTTGATAAATCGGTTAACGGACGACTAATCTTTTACGGATTACGTTAAACATCTACCATCTATTGCTCGATAAGCAGCGGCCAGGCGGACGACGCCATGCTGCAAAGTTTTTTTCGTCAATAAACTAAAGCGATACCTACGTTGTTACATGTGAATACTCAGCCAATTTCAGATTTGTTTATGTTGTTGGCCAACTTTTAAACTCAAACTGTGGCTCAACGTACGATGATCGAGAGACAATTCACCGACTAATAAATATTCAAATTTTTTAAGATTTCGGTATTCATAGAAATTAATGTGATTGCTTCGAGTCGTCCGATACCAGTGTCGGGCGATCATATTTCTTCAGACGACGATACAAAAAATTGTTCGCACTATTATCGGCTTAAATGTGACCTACGCATAATCCAACAAATACAGTTCAATTTTATCCTGCATTTTATCAAACTCACTCTAGTATGTGTCTTATTTGATTTAACATTAAAAAATAAATTTATAAGTGTATAAATATGAGTGCTTGAAAGGTATTAAGAAATCAAGGGATACAATCGAAATTCTTGTGAAAAAAAAATATATTTACCTGTGGGGTGGAAATATTAAATCGTACGCGGTGGATTTTAAATTGCGCCAACATCAGCTTATACATGCGTATGTAATTTGTTTATTTTATGTTATACGTATATATTTTTTGTCTACAAATTATGGACTTAATATTTTTTATATAATTATAATAATAACTCTTTCATTTTTGCACACGGTTTCACGTGTGATATTAAAATGTCGGGCTGATCTTTCGGTGATCGGCCGTGCTTATTTGGTAATAAAATCAAATGGAGAAAATAGTTACCTGTAGTTCCTTAATTTTTTCCAGTCCATTATCTTAGATACTTGAAATATATTAATTTAAACTGTTATGTCCGTTTATATTATTAAGCCACAGCGAAGTTTGGTCTTGTCAGACAGATTGAATAAAAGGTAATGAGGTTTTATAAATAAATAAAAAAAATTTAACTAATTTATTCATTATGAATTTATATACTGTCAATAATCCTCAGACTGATGCTATTTTAAACAAAACGATATTCACATTGTCTTAAATGAATTTCCTGTCATTACTAAGAATACATGCTAGTTTTTGTTTTCATGTTTTCTAAGATCATCTTAAACGGTACTGAAAAATGAAATGATTTGAACGGTAAGAGAACGCTGAACGATTGCTGAGCGCATACTGAACGCACTGTGGGCGCACGGTGAACGCTTTGTGAACGGTGATCGCAAATGGAGCGAGGCGGAGAGCGCAAAACTGTGAACGATGATAGCATATTAGTAAGTGAACGGTGAACGCATGCTGCGTGCATGCTGAACGCACGCTGATCACACGCTGAGCGAACGCAAAAATCGGAAAGTAGAACAATTCAGGGACTGTAGTTTAAACATCTTAAAATAATACGAAGTTTTGGGACATAAATTATTTTAGTAAAAATAAAAATAAAAAGATGTACAGAAGTAATGTTATTTAACATTAATATCTATATCGGCATCAGCAAAACGCAAAAGTCTTGATTCATACCGTATGTAATGTTTTTAAAATACCCAGGCTTCAATAAGTTATCTATTGACGTCATCTTGTACTGAATAGGAACCGGCTTCTCGTCTGCAGACTTCGCCCATTCTTGTAAACTTTCGGTACTTCCGGACGAAAAGTCTCCAGATGGGGGATTTCCACCGATGTAGTATGCATACTGCTCTTTGTTTGTATTTTGTAGGCGATTAAATGCTTCCTGTTTTGAATTTACCCCAACACTGAAACCTCCGCCACCGGAAGCGCCAAACCCACTGAAGGACGCCTGCGCTGCTACCTGGGGTAATAGCATTGAAAGTAATTGTTGATGAAATAGTAATATTTAATATAAATGCAGCATGTCTCAGTTATTTACATACGTAAATGAATAACTATTATTGTGATAAAAATATATTTTAAACTATTGTCGCATTATTAAATAAGCGTTTAAAGATTTCAAATATACAGTAGCCCGCATTGGATGCATAATCATGTGTTTATCACGTCAAAGAAATAATAGAGGGTGGCAATTTCAATATTATACTATTTAGTTTGCTTTTATTTCATCTTCACTTGGTTGTAAGTTACATTAATATATTTTTGCTTAAATGATATCATCACCTTTGTGCTTATTCCTTCAGATTCTAACTTGGATAAGTCTGATTTTGAGAAGGTCAGTTGTTGCACTGCCTTCGCACCCATAACAACTTCCGTCGTATAATGGGTTCCAAATTCCCGGATGAGGTTGATATACATATTCTGAAGCGCACCTGATTCACAATTTTCCATAGGCAATAACATTACTGCCTTTTCAAAGAAATCATTTACCTAAAAAAAACGAAAGTGGAAATAAAAATAGTCTTCTGTACTTTGTTCATGTATCAACAGAATCACTTAAAATTGATTTAAAATGACCAACTTCTATAAGCAGAATTTACCTTTGACGACTTTGAAGTTTCCGACATTCTCGCCCTGTATACGACAGCACGACTCACAATACTTAGTGTAGTAGTTTCTCCTTTTTGAATTACCCGCGAGTTCTTCTGATAGGATGCGCTTGCACTAAAGCTAGCACTGAATCCCCAGCCACCTCCATGAGCATTGACCTGTGATAAAGTTTACAAGGTTAGCTTTTTAAAAAGCTAAGAAAGTCAGCCAGCGGAATTTAATTTTAGGTCAAAAGTGAATACGCAATCTATTAAAACACGTACAAGACAAATAATTTCCAGAACAATAATATAGTTATGCGGGTGCACATTTAGGTTGCACCCTTATTTTAATGGCTGTACATAGTACATGAACAGATATAGATAAGGAGATAAGCGTGTAGCGGTGTACAGCAATGTATGACTGCACACTTACATGTAAAATACTTAAAGTTGCTTCTTTGCAAACATAGTGGTCTCGTCGCAAACCACTACCAATATATTTACTTTCTAATCTCATTAAGAAAAGTCGGGAAGATACACGCGGACTCCGGGCTATGGCTGCAGACGATTCCCATTGATAGTCTTTCAATACATCGATGCGCAGTTTGACCTAGAAACTGACCAGTTTCATAACTTCTTCGAATTTCTTTAACACGAACTGTCTAATTCATTCCCAGAATTCCAATTTACGCAAGCGCAATTGAAGTTTCATCCTAACTTAATTAGTCAGCCCGCGGGCTGACTAATAAGATTTATTGATTAATTATATATTTGAAAACTACGAATTCTGTAATTTTTTTTTATAATACTTGGAAGATTTGTAATACATGTATAATATTCTTCATGATATGTAGGTCGAAAAGACTCAGTGGTCACCTATTACGTAAAAAGAATCCAGAAAAAAAGGAAACAAAGAATACAATTTGATAAATACGAAATTTGTCTGTGTATCATTTCATCAATCAAGATGCATAACAGAGAAAAATCATAGTAAGGATTGCAAACATAAACATTATTTAGGATATTTTTACATTTTATGAATCAGTCTTTGCTCACGTATACAAATATATGTATGTGGTGTTTTAACGTACTGTATAAAGTGTTGTTCGGTATATTATTAAAATGGTTATAAAGTATGAAAAAATACATGGGGTAAGGTGCTCAACTAAGGTAAAATTGGTAAATGATTTGCTATAAGTCATTCGGTAAATAATCATCTAAAATTTCAAAAATGAAAACAAATAAATTTAATTAAAGGACAAAAGATGCACACTTAACATTACACAATTTGAAAACATGAGAATTTCATACTTTTTGAAACATATATTATCGGTAAAATTCTAATTTTTAAAGATTATTTCTATAATACACAATCATGATACTGTAAGTTGAATAAGCAGAGAGAAGATCGTACCGATGCATCCACACTGAGCATGCTTTTGTAGTCAGACTCTGATTGAACGGTGTAGAGGGAAGATCCAAATTTAGCACTGTAATTGTAGCGAATTCCATAGTATTTAAACATAAATGTTTTTACATAAATCTAGGTGAAAAATTAAGTGTCATGATGTTTACCAATATATTTTGCAATGATATGTTGCAAACAAAATTACTTATAAAAACATGCACATTATCTACATATAATTCTTTGTTTAGATAAATTAATAAACAAATAATTCCATAGTATACAGTTTCCACGCCTAAAATGTGTCTATAGCCTCATACTATGAAAAAAATGCTGCTTTTGTAAATGATTATATGGTTTTTTTCCACCTTTTACATAGGTATAAAATGAAAGTTCATGTGTTCCAAAAAATGCTATTCACATTTTTTCCTAACGATCGTTTTAAGGGTTTAATAAGAATTACTTCGTGTTTGTTTGATCGATGATATCCATTTATTGTAAAACTATTTTTTCATCCATCCATTCATCATTCTATCCATCTATTATTCTGTACCTGGATTCAGAGATTACATCTACGTTGTCTGGGATTCTATGATTGCCGTCCGCCGTGAATTTGTAAGTGTAGGGCAGCTCCATAACTGGAAGACGGAATCCTTGATCCACGACGCCATCATCGCTGAGGGGATTCCCCTTGAACAAATCATATCCACGCCCTATGTATCCCAGGTTAAGACGGGAGGTTGTCGCAATAAACGGTGTTTGGGCTTCATAATATGCCCTAGTCGCTAGAACAAAAACATCCCAACTGTTTTCATTCACAGATGGACTGACAACAAAATTCAGTTTTTCGTCAAACTACAATATTTAGGGATGTAAAAAAAATCAAGGCAATAGTAAATTTTACCTTTCGCTTCTCTTTCATCCGCCTCCCTAGCCTCTGCTGCCGCGAGTTTCTCGGGAAGTCTCATGTAAAAACTGGCATTCATCATGGTTGTCGAAAGTTGAAGTTGTTGGAAACGAAACTCGCTTGAGAGCTCATCCCCAAACGCTATGCATTGACAAAAGAACATTCTCAAACAAAGTTACCTTTTTTCAAAGATATTGTTGAAAAAAAATTGAAGAACAAGAATCCAACAAATAATAATTTGCATTATTAGGTTGTCTGTTTTCACTGTATTGGATACCAAAAAAACATTGAGCTGGCCCTTCATATACTAATGAATTTTTGAAACAAAAAATAAACCAAAGTCGTGAAAATAAAAAAAAAAAAATCACAATGAAGCCAGGTTGATTTTTACACATTACATCTGAAATGGACTTTAATTCAACGTCAAAAACAATTTAACTCATATATTTTGGAAATTAATTATATGATTTTATGATTTAGATTGGATGTTTAAGGTTAGGTAACAATTTTGATTTTATATTTACGCCTATTGTTTCAAAACTGTACTGAAAAGCTACTCGTTGCTTGCAAAGAGATCGCGTCTAGTTTGATATATTCTTATTTGTTTTACTTCTTAAAATTCAATGTATAATGTTACAAAATGTTTATTTATTAAGTTAGGCATTCTAAACATTTAAATAGCTTTTTTTTTATTTTATTTATAGTCCTTTTGTTATTTTCATACAAACATAAACAGAAAAACATAAACAAATTGTGTATCTATGTTTACTACATAAAAGCTAGCTACCTATAATTATAACCACTTCTACCTATCTATCTTTCTTGTTCTTGTTTTGCTTTCTTCTGTCAAAGATGACATGATTAAGGAGACTAGATTGTCTTTAAATTACCCATCAAATCTACCTAATTTTTATGATTTGTTTAGCTTTGAAACATTTTTTAGCAAAGAAAAATTAAATATAATATTATCTTAACTTTAAAACCTGAATGCTTTTCTATATCTTTATATAGACATCTTCTACTTAAGGAGATTTTATAGCTTAAAAATTACCATCAAATCCTCTTAAGGAAAACATTGACAAGAACCTACATGTATGTAATAAATCTATATTATGTTTTTAATTCTTCAAAACTGTTATAATTTGAAGGAAAATTAATCTTAACATTGTTCTGTATGCAAAACCTCACAAATAGGCGTTTAAAAGATTGTCTTAATATGTGTATAGCAGGGTCGAGAGTAATGATCTTGTCAAAACACTACTAGCATTTCATATCATTGCTTTATAGCACCTAATTAAATATATATTCCTTCTAATTGCCTTTATCATTAAAGCATTCAAATTAGCTAAGTCATTACTTTTTTCAGAATAACCCTGTTTGAAAGTGTTTCAAACAAACGGATTGAGCTTAGATTAGGTAACAAAAAATTCTCAATGGATCGTTTTTGATTAGACCACCAGCTAATGAGCATTAAAATTGCCGAACTTATGACATACCAAACATCAAAATTGGATAAAAAATAAATCGTACACTATGTCAGCTCAAATTGTGACAAAATGTTTTTTGACTTAACCGAATCTCACCGAACCCACCCCCCCCCCCCCCCCAAGGAAAAAAAAACCACCAAAAAACACCAAACAACTACTCTTTTCTTATTTTTTATCTTACTTCTGTGAGTCGCTTTATGCCGTATCATGTTGTTGATATAGAAGATCTTGATCGCCGCAAGTTCTGAGAATCTTATTGAGATAAAGATAATTCATCTGTTACACTTGTTATACACGTATGATAAACGTTTGTAAAACAAAATCTACAAATGATGTCTGGTGGCATCGGACTCCACAATAGTTTACATAATTGGCAGATGAGTTTAACTGTTAAAACTTCTTTTTTTCTTTTATATTGCTAATGAACATTTATTACGAATTGTAATATTTATTTATTTGCCTTTGTAATACCTAATAAATGTAAGAAATCATTATGACAAGAATTAATCAAGTTTGCGTTATGGTTGAAGATTGGAAAACTGAACACTTGTTAAGAAGATTATGATGTCTAGATTAGCAAAATGTTCCTTTCGTCTTATTCACCTGCATTACAACATTTATTAAGCATGCACAAAAGTAAGAACGGTTCAAAATCACAAAAATATGTCAAATTTGTACAGACAATTTGAAAGAAAGGGATTCATTGCATTAAATCATGAACATTCCACGTAGCAATATTAATTTTTGGTTCCTTTGCAATATGAATTCTAAAAAAGTAAACGTGAAATTTAGCATGTTTGTTTGATTAGATGTTTCTATTTCTTTAACATTGTCTCTCTACATAAACAGGGTTACTGCCCATTTAGTATACACGTTTTGGACTGCTACAGTAATACTATTTTTTAAAAAATATATAATATGGGTTGAACAAGATCCGACTAAATAAAAGATAACTTCACAAAAATGATAAATTAGTATCTATCTTAGAAAAGGATGGCACGAATGACAACTTTAAATTGTGAAAGCGGTAAAAACGTTATAAATGTAATAACAATATTTCTGGGATTCTGTAAATAACGTTCACAAAGCAAACAGACAAACAAATTATAGTTTAGAAGACGCCAATGACAACCCGTCATCAGAACACAAAAAAAGATCAAAATTACCAAAAAGCATCACAAAGCAAAAAATAAACCGTCTTATTTACAATTAGAATTACTGAATTGAAAAAAAACCCAGAAAAATTATTCAGCCCTAAAAAAAAAACAAAAAACTTACGGGATGCTAAACTTGTATTGACTAATTGCAAAGCAGTCGGAATACACCGTTCTAGGAATATCAGGACAGACAGCATTCCCTGCAGACAATGCATTGCTTGGGTTTGAGATAAAGTCCGTGAACGTGGAAGTAATTGTCTTTATATATACTATCTGTGAAATGAAAATAGAATATTAATTATTGGAAATCCTCTTTTTTTGCCAACTTCCCTAGCGGCATAAAAGCTCGCTAAACTTTGCATACTTCATGACACTTGAAATGAATGTTTTAAATCGTATGCTATGAATTTCTAATAAACATTCGTAAATGTTTGCTGTAAATTAAAAACATATCGGAACAGAAACATGTTTTTAATTTGTTGTTAGTTTAATTGAAGGGCTTCCTAATATGCTTTCATGGCAAGTTAATAAATCTTGTTTCATATTATTTTATTTTAAGATGCGTGAAGACCGAAGTGCATGCTGGTTTTTTCAATACAAAAACATCGGATTGATCCCGCTTATTTTTAGTGTGATTACATAGATAAGAATAATAACTGCTAAGCAATTTACACTTTATTCCTTACTTATATTCGGATTTGGACAAGAAAATGTTTTTAGTTGACCTCAGACCTCTGTTTCTCATAGACCCTAAATTATCTAAGTATGATTCATGCGGATTTTAGTGTTGATATTTTATGCAGTTTTTCAGAGGTCAGGTCCGACAGCAAGATATTAACTTGTCAAACAAGAGAGAGTGTTTTTATTTGTTTTGAAAAATATGGTTGTACAAATCACCTACAATTCAAGTTAGTTGAGTCAAATATGATCATAAAAGTTTAATTTAAAAAGAAAGCTATATAATGCTTAATAATTGATTCATTATTCTCAACGTATTACAAATTGTTCAAGCACAAAGCGGATATCTCATAGTATTAAGACCCATATGATGAAGATAATGCCCGTAAATGGACCCGCATGATAAACTGATTTTCCAAAATAAGTACATCTTAGTATAAAAATATTTAAGAAGAATGTCATTTAAAAAGCTTGTATTTTTTAATTTGAGCAGAATTTTGATTCAGTCGGTAAGAAAATTAAATACCTCATTATTTCCAGAATTTGTTAGAAGATATGTGCTAAAAAAGGATTGTAACAAGTTATTGTATAAAGCAGTAGTTTATAATTCAGATACGTAAGGGTAACCTTGTCTCCTTATACAATTACTTCAGATAACAATAAAGATATATGTTAATTAAACTGATATCACTAAATGAATGTTTCGATACCAAAAATTCTATTAAACAAAATGAATACTCTGTCTGGCATAGACCACAATCCGTCAAATTTAGGTATCATAAGAATATCTATTCATATTAAAAATACAAATAATACAATTACGTCAAATGTAAAAGATTAATGACATTTTGAAAATTTTAATGTTTTCCAGATTTTGTTTATCATATTGAAAAAAACCATTCAATCATGTATTTGACACTACATATTAAGGAACGGGAAATATTTGTTTGTTAAACAATTAAATAATGGGGATTTTTATTGCTAAACAGCGAAAAAAACCTAAATATTCAAAATAAAAGAAAATATTTTTTTTTTTAATTTTCTTTTAATCCATTCAAAACGTATTCTGTAACGCTGGTGCATTCATCATTTCTGTTAATACAGAAACCGCCTATCAGTTTTTAAACTTCTATTCATTTTTTATTAATATCATAAATATATGAAAATAAATATGGCAAGTGAAGGAAGTTGAAATCTAAAATAAGGTATATACATCATTCCTTTGAACTCGGTATGTGTCCCAGTTAGTACATGAGAGCGCACATTTTTTTAATTAATGTTTAATTCGCAGGAAAAAAACCCTGCAAGTTTTGCCTTCCGGTCGTGATCGGAAAACACATCAAATGTATGTATCATTGTATGTTAAAAATATTAAACATATTTTTTTTTAAATGCCATTAATTTAAGTAAAAGAGAGTTTAATGTCTGCTCTAGGTTTTATTTCAGGTATTTTCGGTTCATTAAATAATTTTAAGTTTAAGCAGTTAGAGATAAAATGCTTTTTTTTCTCGAAATACATGTTTCATCACAGATCGAAATGGTTCGAAAGGTTGCGATGCTGTTACAACCTGTACGACGCTCTTAAAAAATCGACTCGATATCATTTCATTTTTAACTATTATTTATATGACACCTTAAAACGCCTAGGTAATTAACGAAGCACACTCGACTAAATGGACCTCATAAAATTCATTATTATTTCGTACAGAAAGTGCAGGAAGTAATAGGGTTCAAATTTGATATTTATTATTTTCACCGACGATTGATTGTCATCATACCAGAAATTTTAAAAATACGATACATCCCTATGATTTTATAAAAAAAAAAATGATAGGATTTCTAAATGCTATATTGCAAATGTTGTTACATTAACTATGCAAATAGTTGAGTAAGTTGTCGGAACTTGTATTTAAACACACTGTATACCATTTATCATACATGTATGTACAATAAAATATGTTCAAACCACTTACAAAATCGTTCTGAAAATTGTATATAACCCAATAATTCTCAAAGTGTAATATATGTATTTTTCGTATGTATGTTATATATTTATGTTTGCACAATTACATTAGTTTTATTGTTTATAGTATACACTTATCCAATGGCTTTGAGTAGAATAGCTCTTTCATTTAGCCCAAGAGTTTGCCCAAAAGGAATAGTCAATGGTTTGATAAAAGAGATGTACCACTCACAGACATTGGTTAAGTGTTTTAATAATACTGAAATTTTGGTTTAATGCTGTCGTTGTGGGTTTGGTAAATGTAAATCATAACCCAGTCGCCGCTCGTAATGTTGGTTGTACATATATAGGATATACGCCTGCTTACCGATTTCCCCAATTGAGATTTTTATCACAACAACTGAAACAACACTTATATTTAACTCAGCGTTAAATATTTAAATTTATATTGATTTTGATGAGTACCCGCATGATATACTATGCATTTTGTGTTAAAGCCAGACCGTATTCTTTGTCAGAGATAAGGACAATAGATAAAGCAAAAAAAAAAACGTACTACATGTATTTTGCGCTTTTTGGTAGAGAATTTGGTGATAGAAATCTAGAGGGGAAATTATTTTGAGGTGGAACTGATATAATCTTATGAGTATTTTCTTAAAATAAATAACAAGTTGGTCAAATTAGTTTAAAATTTCATAAAATCAAACGTTGATTTAAAACGCTTGTTGATGTTTACATGTGCTCATACGCGGTGATTAGGTTTCACTTGTGTTGCTGAAAAAATGGGTCACAGGCTTCCCTTGCAAATCTACGGTAAAAACACACAGAAAGTAAATATAATAAAATATTTTGTAGTCAATTAATTTTGTGAATTGTTAATTGAAATTTCAATTCATTATCGTGATACAAAACGAGAATTTTGTTTTCTATCCAGCACAATTAGCATGATATCCATTTAAAACGGATACCAGAACAAACCTGCAAAAGGTTCGGCAGAAATTGTTGTGGTTACTGTTGTTGGTGTTGTATTTGTATCGTTATCTGAAGATATAGTAATAAAAGTTGGACCAGTTGAAGACTTGGTAATGGTGGTATCAGAAAAAGTTTCTGTTGTAGTTGGAGGATAAGTGGTGTTGGTATCGGTTAATACTATTTTTACTGAAGTTGATGAATTAATAGTGGTATTGGTGGCGATGGCATCAGGAAAAACTGTGGTTGTTGAAGCTGGTGTATCAGTGGTGATGGTTTCAGGAGGAACTGTGGTTATTATAGTTGATGTATCAGTGGTGGTAGTTTCAGGAGGAACTGTGGTTGTTGTAGTTGGAGAATAAGTGTTGATGGTTTCGGGAAGAACTGTTGTCATTGCAGTGGTGGCGGTTTCGGGAGGAACAGTGGTTGTTGTAGTTGGTGTATTACTGATGGTGGTTTCGGGAGGATCTGTTTTCTTTGTTGTTGATGTATCATTGGTGTTGGTTTCGGTAGGAACTGTGGTCGTTGTAGTTGGTTTGTTAGTGGTTTTTGGAAAAACTGTGGTAGATACAGCAAAAGAATTAAGGGAAGTGGTTCTGGGAGGAATTGTGCTTGCTAAAGCTGTTGTATTAGTGGTAGTGGTTTCGGGAGGAGTCGTGATTGTTGTAGCTTATGTATCAGTGGTGATGGTTACGGGAGGAACTGTGGTCGTAAAAGCTGGTGTGTCAGTGGTTTTGGGAGGAACTGTGGTAGTTGCAGCTAGAGAAATAGTGTCGGTTGTCTGTAAAAGAACTGTTGTGACTTTTTCTGAAACATTGGTTCTTGGCAGGTTCATTTGAAAACGAAAAAAATAATTCAAATATTTTTATTCAAGTTTAATTATTATTTCACTACTTGGCTGGCAAATGATATGAAAATATACTTACCTGATGTAGTCGCATTTTCTGCATTGCTCTTCGTCGTTGTTTCTAATGTTGATATTGTACCCTCACTTGTTGAGGTCAACAAAATCGTTTTAAATCGGAAATTTAAAGTTCCAGACTGATAGTCATTTTCTTCCGTTTGCAACAGTGATATAGTCAGAGAATTAACGTCAACTGTGATGTTGAATTTGGAGGTAAATATCGTTGTAATATTTGTTCTCAAATAAAGGTTTTTTTTTATTTAACGTCATTCGATTACACTCTCACTTTAACGTAGTAATACATTGTAAATTGCATAATCTACTGGATCATTCTTTCAACCTTGATAGCATGCACTAAAAAGTGGATGTTTCATTCAGATTTTAAATGCAACCTTGAATGTGGTTTTTAAAATTGTTCTTTAAATTCTTTAAATTATTTAACCTTCTTGATTTGGATGACCAAACAACCGCTGTAAGTTGTTTTGAATTTTTTAGTTTGTGTTTGTTCCATCTGCGAGATATAATAAACATTTTCAGAAAGCACAAAATAATAAATAACTCCAGTTAAGTAGGCATATTGTAACTATTTTTGGTTCACAAAAATTTACTCTTACTTTATTTTACATTTTAACATTAAACATAGCATCACTTACAGAGAGAGAGAGAGAGAGAGAGAGAGAGAGAGAGAGAGAGAGAGAGAGAGAGAGAGAGAGAGAGAGAGAGAGAGAGAGAGAAAATGAGGGAGAGAGAGAAATCCACAAATCAGAGAATATACCACTTGACAGATGTCTTGCTAAAAATCTATAGAGGTCTCCGAGAATTTCATTATGAGTTCCTTGAAAACTAATGGAGGTGTCAGCTTTGTCTGAAAATAATATTACTAGTCTAATATATATTGTTTTTTTTTTCTTTTTTGATGGTTACCATCAAACTTTCAAACTTTGATACTTTATTCCTTATTGATTTAGGTTTTATCTAAAAGTTTAAATAAAGCTCAAAAAAATGTGTATTGATCTGAAACGAAAGAAAATTTAATTTAACCATTTATATTCAAAAGATATTAAAATTCTTTTAACATAATGTCTTAGAATATTGAAAGATAATGTTTGGTTTTTGTTTAAGGCATCAAATTAAATAATAAAATTATGAAAACAAAATATGTTCTTTACTTAACAAAATACTGTTGAGTTTTTGGTTAGCTACATTTTTAGCAAAAATGATCCCTTTTACACGTGTTATTTTCACTACATGAAAATAACACTTGTTCATGAATTTCACCTGCAAAAATATTACGTTATTGAATGATAAATTCCTCAACTTTATCCTTGAAAATGCAATACCAATGGAAACAATAATCTTTATTTGTTTAATATTAGTGAACATCAATTTATTTTTGCTGATATACTCGTATGTATTATATCCTCACAGTGTTTTCCGATTGTTTTGGGGCACTAAACTTTAAATCACTTTTGAAAAAAATAAGGTACATTTAAAAAAGTCTACAAATAGTTGTTATGTTTCTTTTAAAATATCGCCGGTCATTTGACAATCGTATAAGTCTACAAGATGAATAAAATTTTATCAAAAGAGCAAAATTCTCTCCACGGTCTGTCAGAAATATTTAATTTGGGTGAAAACGCCGGGTATTAAAATCATCATCCTTTAAGTGACTTGCATTTATATAAAGCTTGAGAAGATTGAATCAGCAATTTATACTGTCCTGTTGTAAAAAAGAGAAATGTTAGCTAGGAAATAATACCTTTTTCATTCAAAATAACGACAAATCGGGATAACATGGCTTGGGAAAAAGCAAATTGTCCGTATCAAATACGACAGTCTTTATTCCGTGCAGTCCGGTAAATATAGGGCTTTGGAGAAATTGCGGTCACACTTTATTCTTTTAAATATAGATGGAGCATCTAGCGTCAGCCCGTGAGTTTTAAAAGTTTTCAACTCGAAGTGATACTTATCATCTTCTGATGCGCATCGGTAGTTTTCAGCCCCATAGTTTATGATCCAAAGAATATGTCTATAAATATTAAGTTAGTAAAATAATAAAACGTATCAGCGAAAAGTGATATTTTATAATTATGCAATCCAAAATAAAAAAAAAAGAAAATCCAGGAGTACTATTTCTGGAGTTCAAATGAATTTATTCTTAGAAATCAGATAATCATTTAACACTGTGAGAACGTAGCATACTTAAGTTAATGACATAGAGGAACATTCCCCCATCATGATGTGTTGCCGTGAATGCATGTAGGAAATTTCCTCCATCATCAAATGCTAATATACAAAAAGACTCTCACTGAATAAGCACATAGGTTTTAATAACAATGCAGGGCCTCCATTTTAGATGTGTTGCCCTAAATGCATGGAGGAATATTCCCCCATCACAAATATACCGACTAAATTAATTTAAGATTCTCACTAGATAACCGTACATGTGAAATAACAAGATGGGGGAACATTCCTCCATCTTGATTTGTTGCCGTGAATGCATGAAGGAATATTCCCCCATCACAAATATTCTTACTAAACAAACGTGTATGTATCTGTAACAACATACGGGAACATTCCTCCATCTTGATGAGGTGCCCTAAATGCATAGAGGAATATTCCCCAATCACAAATATTCTCACAAAACAAAAGTGTATGTATCTGTAACAACATAGGGGAATTATCTCCATCTTGATGAGTTGCCTTAAATGCATAGACGAATATTCCCCCATCACAAATATTCTCACTAAACAAACTTGTATGTATCAGTAACAAAATAGAGGAACATTCCTCCATCTTAATGAGTTGGCGTGGATGCATAGAGGAATATTCCTCCATCACATATATTCCCATCACATCGTTTTGGTAATGGTAAATCTGTAGTTTTCTCTTTTCAACATCCGTAATTGCCATTCTTCATCCTTTTTCTTTACATTTCTTGGACTTTTTTGGTTTTGAAAGGACTACCTGAATTTATAAAATGCAACATCCATGCAGTATTTGTGTATCATCGCTTTAGAGTCATTACATATGCCAGGGATATGAAACATACATGGACCAGCCATATTAATTAACATATTATTTAGTTCCCTTCCGGGACTAAAAATATAGTGTCAGAAATTTTGTAGAGAAAAATGTTTTTATTAACGAATATATATGATTTAACAATTATTTTACTTAAGTACATGCATGTACTTAACAAATTGGTTATGTAAGTTTTAATTTTTTATTTAATCTTACAACAATAAATATATTCAATATGCGCTATGACCTTTATATTTGTGCTCATGTGCTGGAATAGGCTAAATGTTCATAGGAAATTGAACGTCGCAGATTTTCAAAGCAAACATAAGGGGAAATATACACTGAATGTAAATATAATACTTTCAATATGAAGATGATTTATTAATTAAGGACTTGCTTGTTGCCCAAGCTATTGAGCTTAATTATCTATCAAATAATTTTGTGTGTTTAAAATATCTGTCCAGCATTTCAAGTAAATGGTTTTCAATGTCTGCATTGGAGTTTTCTGTTTTCTGTAAGTTCATCAGTTTTGGTAACAGCCAATCCGCTTCTCTGTTGGCATAGTCAAACAAGGAATCTTTGTCATCCTTAACAAGTTGTAAGTATTTCAAATATTGTAACCACCATTTGTACTCGCTATCTCCAGAAAAATTGTTCTGCTGCTTTTCAATGTTTCTCCTTACAGCTGATAGGTCGATTTTGTGAAAGTTTGGAGGTGTAAGAACTTGTGGTTTACCAGAAACAATTGAATGCAACATAGTTTCTTCAGTGCAAGTCCATGGTCGACTGCTATTTGCCCTGTACTGCATAACAACTTTTTTTATATGTCCCTGCTAAACTTGAAATGAAGTGGTTTGGAATGTTTTTTTATATTATTCAAACATGGTTCAATCCAGGATTTAATGTCAAGAAGACCTCTCAATTGTTTAGCATTATTGAGCAAAGAAAGGAGTTTTGGCATTGTCTCTGCATCAGAATTTCGCAACTTCATTGATAATTGAGAAAACGAGGCATCAATGTCTTCATGTGTATGTCCCACGTGAAGAAATGACAAGTGAACCTAAAATTTAATTTTAGTAATAGACATATGAATATTAATTTGGATTGATATTTCAACATTAAGTATCTCCTTCACCAAGTATAAAAGCAATTTGATATATAGATGGGATATATAATGGAAATGATTAAATGTCAACAACATATAATTAATATTACCTCAGTGTTAAGTTTAATTAATGAAATGAATGAAACTATGTCTATCTAATTTTCATTCTGTTACATGTACTCACTTCTTTGAAAATATCCAATGTAAAGAGTAACTCACAAAAACCTAGGACAAATCTATTTTTATTCTCTCTAGCACAGTTGTCAGCTTGGATGTAGAATGTGCTTTGCAGAAATCCAGTCTGTAATAATTGTAAAAATACAAAATACTTATTTATGAATAGCTTTATTTCCTATAACTTAGTTTAATATCCCCAAATAATAAACAATCGAAATTTCATTAAAACGATGTCAAATTATGGATAGTTCAAGTATATTTTAATCTTACTTTTGACAAGGTGTTGCTGGTGCTTTTCAATATGATGTTCATTACAAGATTTGCATCGTGCTGGTATTCATTTATGTCCACATAAAGATCTAGTGACTTTAGTCCATGATTCGATTCAATACTCCTTGAATGTGGGTTTTCAAAAAACTGTTTGGGTCCACACCCTATAAAATTAAAGGGCATTTTTGTTCAACAAATATGAACTTGATAATAAATTAAACATTGTGTAATAATTAAAGTTCATACCGATTGAGACAAGTTAATTCATTACCGAGATTGAGTTACTTTGTGGAAGTATATAAAACAATTAAATACCTTCATTAGCCGTCCTGTAAAGTGTGGTAAATTAGTTTTACCTGGAATATATATCATAATGTTATTTGTTTAAAAACACATGGTAGAATATAGCAACATTTGAAAAGAAATGCAACTTACTCTGGTCCATCCCATCAATGATGATGCTTATGAATTGGCTAGGGTTGCTTCTTGCCAACTCCCTTTTCTTGTAATAATATCTTCTCTCTATCCTTTTAAATGAAATCAGATATCTCGTTATTGATTACGACAAACATCGGAATTGTTCAAGTGTCTTGTTTTTTTAACTACTTAATAAAATACCAAAGATTTTGCTATAGTATATTTAATTGTGGTAGAGAACAGATGTTAATAAAGAACTGAGGACATAAAATTTTTAGTTCATTATTTTATAGTTCTGATAACAATATCTGCCACTTTGCTTAGCTGTTCCACGCTCTGAGTAAAAACGTCTACTTGTCAGAAGGTAGACTCAGTTCATAGATCTGTAGAGGTCAATTAACATATTTAATATTTCTCTCCTGTTATATAGATTCCGTTAAAAAAATAATAGAAATATATTCTATTTAGTGTCTCACTACACTCACTATCAAATGGGATTAGCTGATTCACTAACATTTTGTAAGATTACATCAAATTGACTCTTTTTTACAGTCAATAAAGTTGAACTACAGTTTGATATTTGATTATGTCTTTAAATTAATTAAGATTAAAAAAAGAAAAGGCTTCACTATCTTTGAAAGTTTTCACATACGGGTCCTCCCTGTCACCAGCACTGATTGATAACTGTTGTTTATATTTACAAGTTTATGTACATATTTCCAACGAACACGAATTAATTACACAATATACTCATTCCCCCTCTTTCCCACGTGTTCCCTGGGCAAGGCCCTACCAATTATCTCTCACTCCGCAGACTCTCCCGTAACTCAATCAACTACTCACTTTTATTTCTTGGAACTCTATCATGCACAATAAATAAATGACAACTACAGAGATTAACTTAAAACAATAGACTCATGTTCGCTTTCTCTCACTTTCCCAACAAGCTCTAATGCAGGGCTACAACGCCTGTGTCACGCACCTGCAACCTTATCAAACCTTTCATGCCACATCTTTCACTCAACATTTATTAATGATAATTAACCCCAGGGGATGGCCCTGTAACATTTGCAAATGCATGTTAAAAGTGACTTTGTACAAGATAGCAACTTTGTATGATTTATCAGAATAGACTTTATATAGATATTGTACAAACATTTCATGTACTAACGTAAAACGATAAACATTTAATTCTTATTTAAGATGAAACATAATTTCTCTGATAAAATTATATTGTTAACATATCATCTGTAATGAAAACATAAACATAGGTATAAACATAGGTATATATATATATATATATATATATATATATATATATATATATATATATATATATATATATATATATATATTCTCTTTACTCCTTATAGTTTACCTCATTCTCAAAATCAAATGGGTCATCCGTTTGTTTACTTCCTACATCAGATAAGTCTTTAACTTGTTCACTGTCCTCAAAACTCATGCTTTTAAGTATGTCCGACAGATTTGACTTGAATGAAAAAAATACAAGAACAATATTAATCAAAGTCAATTTTATATACCCTAGTCTTCTTCATCATTTATATACAAAAAAAATCATCGTTTTATTATATTCAAAATATAAAGTTTGCTACTCACCATTGAAATTTCAAATTGAGTGTCATCCTTTTCATGATGATCATAATTGTCAATGCAAATAAATTGCTCCTTTACAGAACTATGCTGGTTTTCTTTCTCCTTTACTGACAATTCACTCAAGTTGCTAACAGATGTAACAACATCATAGTGATCGGAATTCTTATGATGCAGATATATAGCTAAACTTGTGGTTTTATTTTCTGTTTTAAATTCCAATCAGTCATACGAATTTCCGTATTTTGAATACACAAAAATTGAGCAATTAAAAACTTTGGCAGCAAAATAAAGTTCTATATCAGTACCCCACACACCATTTTCTCTCATCTTTTTCCGTTTTAGATAATCCTCTGGAATTTCATTATTTACAGTTGGATTTCTGCTCTTTGCAATACAAGATGTTATAATATTCCTAAAATACAGTTGAAGTTCTTCATTGCCACTAACAGCAAACGCAATACTTCTAAACAAACAATTTCCATCTCCTCTAATTTTAAAACAAGTGGACGGATCTCCTAAATGTGAACTTGGTTGATAAAACACATCTCTCTCATCAAAAGAAATCCCAAGTTCATTACAAGTTTCAATCTGCCAGTTTTTTGAAACAGGGTTAAATTCTCTAGAAATGTTCATTTTGAAAAGAAGATCTGGAGTGATATTATAACCAGTGTTAGCCACTGTCAAATTGTAAGGCATGGTGAGGTGTTCATTCGCGCATTGTGATTGGTTAATTTTTTCGGGCGTTTGACTTAGCACAGCTATATTCCTTACATCCAAGACCATCCTCAGCACTTGCAAACCACCTATTAGTAGATTGATAATCAAAAATGTCCCAAGAAGTTAACTTACCAGACGATGAATTGTTCAAAAGTATAGATGGTGATATGATTGAAAAATCTCTAATATGTATGTTTAAAAAATTTATATCATAATTTTTCTTATTTTAAAGACTTTCTAAAAACAGAACTATATTTATTTTTCCTTCTTTTCTAGGTACTCATGTCAAAGTACATGTTGATAACCTTATTTCTCCAAGCAGTGATCATTGCATAAGATTGTTAAATGAAAATCATGTGAATGAACTTGCAGATTCATTCATTCAAAACGTCCAGCCTTATACTTCATTGGTTGGACTTCTACATGTATGTGATGTCACTATTGCTGACCTTGAAATACCAGGAAAAAAATGTGTCGAGGTTTTGGGTGGAAATCACACAAGAGCAGCTTTACAAAAAATTTTGCATTCTGATGAATGCATGCAAAAGGAGAAATATGAGTTTGTATATATGGACATCTATCAGAATTTGACCAACGATCAGGCTTTGTTTCTGGCATTTAAGCACAATGAAATCCATGAACACTCTCAAGAGTTAAGTTTTGCAGAAAAAGTCTGCTTTTTTCGAAAACTGCTCTTAACTTGTCAGAGGAACTATGCTGGAAAAACCTCGAAAACTATTTCAACAAAATGGAGGTCAGAAATTGCAGCAATAATGAATAAATCGGTAAGTAGAAGCCAGTTACCAATATTTTTATACAAGCATGCATGATAATATATGTGTGCATGACATTAGAACATTTATTTACTCATGCATCAATATGCCTTATTCTCTGAATGATAGTCCAAAAGGCAATTCTATTTAGTAATTACAAAAAAACACAAAACCATCATGATCATAATGAATATTAATAGTTTCAATTGAAAAAATTTTTATGATTATGTTTTTAATTTTTCATATCCCCAAAAATATGTCTACTTGCAAAACAGGCAATATAAATTATTCAATACATGAATATATAACAAAACAAAACAAATTTTAATTTTTCATATCCCCAAAAATATGTCTACTTGCAAAACAGGCAAGATAAATTATTCAATACATGTATATATAACAAAACAAAACCAAAGTACAAGATCATGTTTAAGGAAATTTGGAAAATTCACTATCCCCTTATTTTTCTCAGCTAACACTTTGTATGGAAATGTAGAAAAATATATCCTGCATTAGGAATGTTATGATATTAAAACAAGTGAAAAATTGTGGATTTTGTAAGTTAGATAATCCAATGATTTAAAGATACAGATATCAAAATGTAAAATCAAATGAAACAAAATGAAAATCCCTAAATTTCAAGAATTAATCTAGCAAAACTCTTTTTAAAAATTTGCCACACATAATGACACAGGCAGGTTAATATAGGGTGGTATCTGTGTAAAGTACGGATATATTTCAACCATCTGTTAAAATGAATTACATTTCCGCAAATGAAGTAAAGATTTAAACATTCATAGAATTTTCTCCCATAGGTTAATTTTTTATTATCACACTCAAATGTCACTCTCATCAAGAAAGAGGTCAGATTTTATTACCTAGATGAAATATAACATTCAAGCAAAACCTCATAAAAATAGTAGAGTCAGTTCAACTTCAACATTGAAGCTGAACTGGCCTAGATAAATGCTGATAACATATTTAATAAAAAAGCAATTAAAACGACAGATATCGGTCATACATATTATAATACATCTTGAGATTTAGGATTTAAAGCATAATTATATATTGAAATACCAAAAGTATTTTAATTATTAGAATAATTATATAAATTCAATATTTGAGAATCAATATTTGTAAAAGGATTTTCAAGAATTGTTGTAAAGTTGTCAAAAATTAAACAATTAATTAATATTGTAAATAATTCCATGGAAATAAATTTATGACAGCCAGAGCAACAGTGCATTTAATAGTAATCTTTGCATATCACACAAAGAACACTTTGCACTTTTTCAGTAACAAAATATATTAAATGACACTGATGTTCCATTTGTGATAAGGAATGATGGGCAGTTGATAATCACCCATTCTCCTCGCAAGTCTACCACTTGTATCGGGTAAGGCGCCGGCCCAGCACCCTGCTGTGCCAATTTTCCTGAGAATGTTGATTGAAAGTTGCTAAGTGCTTTCTAATCTGCTGTAAGGTGTCTGAAAAGACTGTGTATTCAAGCTCTTTTGAACCTTTGCTAGCCTATGATTTCCAGTTACTTTGTCTAGAGGAGGTGGCGTTCAAAATAGCCTGTTATTATTTTATGATTCAGATACAACATAAATTGCTTCTATGAGATTAAAAAAGCTTATTTATATAAGAAGAAATGTTAAAAAATGGGTTTTGTACTTGCATGTAGACTTCTCAATGCTTTTTTTCTTGCAAATGTCACTTTTTTTTCAAATTTTATTCTCTGCCATCTATCTCATAAACCCTGCAGAGGGTTAATCGGTCTCCTAATTAAATTTGTCATTATGCATCCCCCTAAATCAAATTTTATTACCTTTTCTTTATTCACCGGATAAAGCTTTAAATTTTGTAACATTTTGGAAATCCCCATAGTTATACATTACCTGTCAACTTATCAGTGATTCTCCAGAACCACACTGAGGTGCTGTAATATGATCACTTCACCAACCGTATGATGTTTGGTATCATTTGAAGGTATTAAGAGAACATGCACCTAAATGATTAAACAAGTCTAACTTGCATGGTGTATTTGTTCAATCAGTTATAACACACACCATCTCAGTTTTATGGTAAGACAAGGTACCATCTATTAAGATGTACACTTGTATGTATATAACAATTTTCATTTTTCTGTGAATCTGTCTTCATATAAACTTTTTATTCCCTCATCTCATAAAGAGTGTGTATTAAATTGATATACATACTTCTTTCCAAATAGTTTTCATTTCATATTTCTTTAGTATCTCTAAAGTCTAAAACAATAAGCAAACTTGTAGAAAAAAAAATGCAAGATGCTAATTAAGAAAATCTAAGCCTATTTAATCAAAACTAATTAAAAGCAACAATTCCTATTTGAAAATTGTTCTTCTTCTCTTATCACAACACTCAGTTATTTAATTAGTAGGTTGTTTTCATTGACCAGTGTAAAATAATAATAATGAGAGAAGATAAAATCTTTGTATCTTCTCGGCAAGTACTTTTGATAAGCATCTTAAAATAAGGCCCTGACAGCTTTTAGTGAAAGATGAGAATACAATGTTCATTATACCGGTAGTATGATAAAGTCTACAAACAAATATGCATTACATTATAGTTAATGAAAACGTATTTAAATGAAATGATGCATTTTAGAAAAAGCTTTAGGAAATAATTATTATTTTTATGGCATAACCTCTATAAAAATTTAAATGTCTTTTTTTCATTTCAGAAAATTGAACTGAAAAATTCATACAAGGTTCACCTTAATTTCACAGCCAGTGAAGATGACATTTGGGAACTTATTTAAGAAGTTTTCACTGCTTTTGAGCATGGCTCTATTAAAGGACAGAAAAGATTAGAGCAGTGCTCTCAGTACTGTTTCTGGCACTTTTCGAAAGTCAAAAGGAAAGACTTAAAAATCTTGTTGCTAACAAGATTTAAGAACGGAGAACTTATTCCAGAAGAGTTCCGCAGCGCTTGTCAGAGGTAACTGCCTTTTTTCAATATCACTATTGAGAATATAGCTTTCACACATTAGCATTCTGTCAAATTTTTGTTTTATATTCCAGATTTGAAAGAGAAAGTAATATAGAAGTGGTTGAAGAGACATCACCTACTAAGCGGTGAGGAATTTGTAGAATTCAACTTCTGTAACGATGCACATGTAAACAAGGGAGTGCAAGGGGAATGCTTACATTCCAGATGAATAAATTCAAAGATAATTAAAGATTAACATATGTATGAAATTATAATTTTACAGCATGAAAATGACTTCACACAAAAGGAAGGCAGCAGAAACGAATACAAAATGCAAACGGCAAGCACCAATTTTATTGTTCAATACTTCATTCTATAAACAATTATACAGAAAATCTTTACTTTAAATATTTTGTTTTATTTCAAAAATATAATTTAGAAACTACCGGTAATCTTGAAACTATTAACCCTGAAAGTTCATTTTTATATATGCCAGGTCAAAAAAGAAACTAGCTGAAAAAGAGACCCAGATTGACACAGAGAGTAAAGAAATTAACGAACTAAAACTGAAAATTGCGACTGTATCAAAAGAGCTCAGATGTGCAGAACAGTCTTTAGTTGAAAAAAATAACATGTTGAAAGAAAAGGATAGCAGGATTGTTGTAAGCACAAGAGGTCTTGCAGTATTGGATTTCTTTAAGAATTACTTGGTGGAATATATAGATTTATTAAGACACCTCATCAATTACAGCAATAATAAAAAAAATATATTTGTAGATTTTAAAGAAGCAACTAATTTCTGTGGTGACAAAAGCTGAGGAACAGAAAGTTATGGTGGCAAATTTGAATGTAAGTGAAGACTTGTACAAATACTGATTGGGATTATTAAATTGGTCAATTTGGATTATTCAATTTTGATTATTTTTTTTTAGAAGAGGATTATTGATTTGGAAAAAGAATTAGAGGTTAAATTCAGAATAGAGTGCATGCTGAGGAGGCGGCTGTACGGGCGCGGCAAAATAATCAAATTACCCCCACCAGTCACCAGGTTGGAGTTAAATTATTGTATATGTATTATTATTCATATTAATTTGCTTATATATTCCACTGGAAATTTGTTTGAATGCACATTTAGATTATAAATTAACTAAAATAAGATAGGATTGTTTACATAATAATAATTAATTCCAAATGTCCATGTCAAACAAAACATATACTCTTAATTATAGAAAAGTCTAGAAAAAAGGAGAGTGTTCCAGATGATTTACCAAGGGCTCGTTCATCCGGTGAGAAAAAGGTAATTCGCTAAAAATCTTGCTCTTGAATAAATCACGGGTTGAAAGAGAGTGATTTGGGTTTTTTATTTGTTAATGTCATGAAATCAAACCTATTTCTTGAAATACGATTCATATTGATTAAATGATTTTAATCAAATTTAACCTTTACGGAACATTTCAGAAGAACAAAGAAATAGAGAAGGAACAAGAAATCCTGTTGGTTGAATATACCAATGGCAAAATAGTTTATGCTGCAAGAAAAGGAGCCATTCTCACATATTGCCATAAGCCAGTAGGATTAATTAGAGATGACCGATTTGTACATTCTCCTCAAAAACATTCCTTCAAACTTAATGACAAGGATCAGCAAACTTTTCAAAAGGAATTTATAATTTTATCAATGAAGGGAATCGTTGTTGAGAACATTATCAAAATAGATAAACTGTCCACAACTGTTGATGAGCAGTTGGTATCAATTACCAAATACATTGAGGAAAAGTAATCTACCGGTACTCTGCCAACATCATATATTATTTGTTGGCAACACATAAATATAAAAAAATGCTCTTCAATGATATGATGTTCTTGACAGATGTAATTAAGCTTACCGGGTATTTGTACGAGATTTTGTATATTGCAATGTTCCTCTATGTTGCTACAGATACATACAAGTTAATTTAGTAAGAATATTTGTGATGGGGGAATATTCCTCCATGCATTCACGGCAACAATTCAAGATGGAGGAATGTTCCCCTATCTTGTTATTTCACATGTACGGTTGTCTAGTGAGAATATTTTTTTGATGAAGATAATTGTGTTATGATGGAGGAATATTCCTCCATGCATTCGTTGGCACAGATAAATGATGTAGGAATGTTCCCCTATGTTAATATTGAATCATATAGGCCCATTTTGTAAGAATCTTTATATATTCAATTGACTAATGATGAAGGAAAATTTCTCTATGCACTCATTGGCAACACAGAAAAATGTAGGCATGTTCCCCATTGTTGTTACAGATACATAATTATAAGTTAATTTAGTGGGGATATTTGTGATGGGGGAATATTCCTCCATGCATTTAGGGCAACACATCAAAGATGGAGGCCCTGCATTGTTATTAAAACCAATGTGCTTATTCAGTGAGAGTCTTTTTGTATATTAGCAAGTGATGATGAAGGAACATTCCTCTATGCATTCACGGCAACAATTCAAGATGGAGGAATGTTCCCCTATGTTGTTACTAAAACCTATGTGCTTATTCAGTGAGAGTCTTTTCGTATATTAGCAAGTGATGGTGGAGGAACATTCCGCAACACATTAAAATGGAGAAATGTTCCTCTATGAAGATTTTGACAAGTGTATGCTTTTATAGGGAAAGTTTTTTTCTCTGTATATAAGCATGTGATGATGGAGGAATATTCCCCCATCCATTCACAGCAACACATCAAGATGGATGAATGTTCCCCTAAGTTGTTATTGACACGTGTATGGTTATATAGTGAGAATCTTAAGAGTGTGATAATGGAGGAATATTCCTCCATGGATTCATAGCAACACATACAGATGGAGGATTGTTCCTCTATGATGACTTATGGATGCTTTGTTCTAATAGTGTGAAATAAATTCTCAACATTAAATGCATTAAAATCCAGAAAAAGTACTCTTGGATTTTCCTTTTTTATTCTGGATTGCATTAATATGTATATCCTTTTGATGTGGTCATTGCATGCTTTTATGAACTTTATGGAAGTTAATCGACGGAGGAAGAATTTTAAGTTTGGTATACTCTAATCATATCATTAGCAGACAATAAATTTAGCGCTTAAAGACGCAATTTTTAGAACAGTTGATAAGTGCAAGTAATAATGTATAGATTTATATTGATAATGTTTTTACAACGTTCAAAATTTGAAATTTGAGCATTTGTATTGATTTCATATACATGTACACTATGCATTGAAATCCGTTTTCAGTAGAATAGTGATATGGTTTATAAATTGTATGATTAATTATATAAAGTATGATAACGGAATTTTAACATAGTCACAAGCAATAATCAACTTTGATTTCGCCTTGACTATATATAATTATTTTAAACGATGATGTTCAATAAAAAATAACACTCGTAACCTTTAGTTTTCACCTGTGACTATCAATACTCATATTAAAAGAAGAGAATATAAAATTTACATTTAAAACATTTACAAGTACAAGTACACGTTATAACTGCTAAACAAGAAAAGTTATGTGAACTGGTACGCGTAGTTCTAACTTGTACCCTACACGTACAAGTACGCGTACCCGTTGGTCTGCTAAACCTCTCTAATATCTCTGAATGACGTATCTGTAATTTCAAACCGCTTGATTGTATCATGTATGTATAATTGTTTCTCCCTTAATTACCAGGTTTGTCAAAAGAATTGACATGTATTTTAGGAAAGCTGCATTTTTTAACGTTGTGTGTTTTTAACGATATTGTTGGTTCACAGATATATTGCATGCTTTAGGTCTGCTGTTTCGACAGGGCAAAAGTTTTTTCCATTTTGCTAAGAAATTTATCATAACCTGTTAATATATATGGCACAGAGGTCTGCAAATGTTGGTTATGTACTACATATATTGAAAATGCAAAGTTCTCTTTTTTTCATATAACAAACAGACACGTTGGCTTTCATTAAAGAATATTTACATTAGTGTGTCTTTTTCTATGATAACCATACAAATTAAATTAACGTAAAGCAAAAGACGTAGCGTGTGGGTCGCAAGCGGGGTTTAAAAAAGTCATACAAATGAAAATGAAAATAACATGTTTATTCAATAATTTAATATTTTATCTTACAATTGGTAAAAAATTATATAGAATTAATATAAGTATTAAGAAATCATTCTTTGAATATCATGAGGGTAATAATTATGGTCGGGGCGTAATCAAATCTATCATAAAGCCCTTTGGGTTTTATTGGATTTCATCACGGCACGACCAAAATTATTACCTACATGTAATGATACTCAAATGGTGACTCCTAATTCCTTAAACGAAAACGCCTCAAGTTATGTTACAGAGATAATACTTGCAATAAGCATTGCCCCAGCTGGGATTTGAAAACGGCTTCTCTGGCATACGAATCCAGCATTCTACACCCAGCTATGGGGTTAACTTACTAACCAGACCTAGAACAGCCGACTCTATGCCGCAGTTAGATGCTCAAATTTATTTCATACTTAGTTATTGATTCTTGGAAAGTACATAATTGCGTATGCGATACAGCTTTTTCCCAAATTCCCGTATCAGCTCCCCGGGCTGATACAGATCTCGCGGTGTTGAAATACATCCGTACCACTCTTATTTCGGAAGTGGTGTATTTTTCCGCTTAGTGTTGAAGTCGTAGTTGGGCAAACGGTTTTACCATGGATTTGCAATATATTTCATATTAATTAAATGATATTTTTGATCAAAGTGTAGTTGTATTTTAGATAGGATTGATTCAATATTAGAGATATTGATCAAAGTTTTTTTTTTTTTAAAAACTGCATCTGTTAAAACACACCTTTCTACGCTAATGTTATTAGTAAAACTGGTTTCAGATGAATCCGTATATTTTTAATCTTGATCAAAATAATCTGATTTTAATTTTCTGTAATTAGATGCAATTTTGCTTGATGAAAAACCCTGCGTTTAATTTTTATATTTTTTTTTATTTTTTTCTTATGGGAAGTATGGGAGTTAGGGTTATAGTCTGTCCCAAGTTATTGCTTCCATCACTTTTTGATGATTTTTAATAAAAATACACATACCTGTGAAAGAAGTACGGTTGAAATCGATGAAATGTAAAAAAAATCCCAGATATCTTCATTGACAAATTATCCTTTTTCACTCATAAAAGTTTACAGGAACGAAAACAAATTTCTTACGGAGATTTATAATGGGAAATGTTTACATCTTTTCTCCATTCGGAAGTTCTCGGGACACCTCGCGTAATTTTTCAACATTATCATCCGGGCTTATAAATGGCTGATGCAATGCAAAATTCCCGTAGACTTTCTATTTTGGGATGTGTATTGAAACCTGAAGCGGTAGAGGGGGCGTTTCAAAACAGATAATCTGGACATTTTTTATATTAGTGGATGAACGTAGTTTGAGCACAAAGGTATTTATAATTATCGAAATATCAAGCAAAAAGTGGAAGCAAAAACTCGGGACAGAGTATAAAAAAAAACCTAATATAGTAATTTTTTTTTTAATTG
This sequence comes from Magallana ariakensis, assembly GCA_020458035.1. Taxonomy (NCBI): domain Eukaryota; kingdom Metazoa; phylum Mollusca; class Bivalvia; order Ostreida; family Ostreidae; genus Magallana; species Magallana ariakensis. The sequence goes on from CM035819.1 coordinate 12,853,279, forward strand.
AAGTTTTAATTGAATATGCTGTGCATATGTCTATTGAAAAATATATGCATGTATTTATCTGAGATCAACCCCTACAGTTTACTTACATGTACCATAAATCGGAGGGAGGGGGTCTTGTCATCATACTTACATGTATTTGTAGTATGTAATCAAATATAAATATCAGCACCATAGCTTTATGTCCTTTCACCTTCATGTATATCGGTGTATTGAGCTAATATAGGTCGCAATGTGGAACAGGGCATGTTTTCATTTGCCGAAATCGGATCTTATCTGAAATACACATTATTGATTTTCCGTATATCTATTTATTCTAAGAATCTTTCTTTTACTTTCGTTTTGTTCTATATATAATATTACACCTTACGTAATGAATGATATAATGTGTCAACAAATGGAAGAGGTAAGTTTTAGTATAACTGCGTTATACGGAAGCTGTACTTTAACAAATTTCTCTCTCTCTCTCTCTCTCTCTCTCTCTCTCTCTTTTTAAATTTTTGTTGTAACACTGCATGAGTCTGATAGATATATATGTATACCAGGTAATGTTGTTCATTAAGTGGTTAAATATTCATTTTTCGAAACTTCATGAATGTCTATTTATTTGATCTTTTCATATTATTTTATAAAGTTATTCAAAATTATCGCCTTGTGTAGAAATTTTATAGAAACCACGATATCAAAGTTGGTAAATAAAACAAAGTAATCTATAAATAGAAGTTGGTTTTTGGTTTTGATTTTTTGTTAAAGATAGAAAACATTCACCGAGATTCACCGACAGATATTATATCTAATTTATTAAAAATCGGTTACTACAACAGTAAATTTTTACATTTATGTTCTGTACGTTGTACATATTTAAACTATAATGTGTATAGGTGTACATAGATCTAAAAATAAATCTTTAAATATAGACTTTTTGTAACCGAAGATAAAGTGAAAGTAAAAATCGAAACGAATAATTATATAAAGCTTTTCTTTAATTCAATAACAGTCTATAAGTGTACATGTATCAATTTTTAATCTGTTTTCTAGTTCAGACGAGATCCTTGCTTAAAGGCGAAACGGAAATAAAAAAAAACAGAAAATTTTAAATCAAGCATGTATAATTTATATTCATTATGTTTTGATATTAAAAAACACTATATAAATAAAAGAAATGTTTGATATATATTTTTGACAGAATTTATCTACTTGGATATAGAAAGAGTTTGTTAAAAACAAATGTAGCATATAGCCTAACAGAAAATTAAGGTAAAAATGATAAGGTGGCTTAATTTCCTAAATAAGATAAAATTATTTTTCTTAAACGTTGTTACCGTCTAGACCCCCCCCCCCCCCCCCCCCCCCTCCCTGATCGATCCATCTCTAGATCTGCGCATGGATTACATATACGTTTTTATTTTGATTATACATCTTGCATGCAAAGTGATAAGAGAATTAACTCACGATGAATATTATTCATTTTAGAAAGAATGAAAGGGTAATCTTATGACTATCTGTTTGATTTAATTTTTTTTAAAGTCCTGTTCAGTAATTAGATAACTGTAAGCCTGTGCTGATCCAAAGAAAAAGATCAGGTCCGCAAGCCCCCCCCCCTTCCCCCTCCCCGGAATTTCAAAATTATATATTATCATGATGATCATGAAAAACTTAGTCCGTACATTTATCATAAAAGCACCCAAATCCAGTGGAAAATAAATTCTTAATCCGTACATGCATAAATAAGGCAAAAGTGTACATGAGTAAATAGAGATTCTTTTGATGATTCGCGTCTTTATTTTTTTTCAGGTTAAAATGGCTACAAAGTGTGGAAAGTGTGCAGTTGAAAAAGAAAACATGCAGAGGTGTTCAAAATGTCACATCATGTACTACTGTAGCCGAAAATGTCAAATAGAAGATTGGAAGAAATCACATAAGAAACTGTGCAAAGGGATTGACATCGGAAATAAAGAGAAAGAGGATGTGACGTCAGTGTTTGGCACCAGTAATGTCCGCAATGAAGGATACTCAAAGCCATCCGTGCTATACCCACGTGATTCTTGTGCAGCCTGCGGAGAAAAGAGTGACCTCAAAAAATGTGCTCGTTGCCTTGTTGTCATGTACTGTTCAAAAAGATGCCAGAACGAGCACTGGTACCAACATAAGCATAGCTGTCAACAGAACCAGGACGTTGTTGAAGTAATACAAACTAATGGTTATAAAAAGCAAATGAGGGAAGCAAATGTAAAACGTCTTCAATCCAGGAGACTTCAAAGTCTTTTTATTAATGGCTTTGATTCAGCTAGAGGCGAAAGCAGAGGGAGTTATGGATCTTATCCCATGCACAGTTCTTATAATGTTGATCTCACAATCAGAAAATCGACAACCAAAATAGACAGGAAACAAGCAAAGATTTATGTGGAAAGGAAGTTTCCTATGCAGACAATCTTGGATACTTTGGGCGAATTGGAAGAACATGTACCTGGTTGCTTCTATCCACACCCGATGATGAATAACACTAGAACTTCTTTTGTTGGCTTTATAACCAGATATCATTATCATAAACAACGACACAGTGTTTACGTCGAAGTAAGTATTTTTTTTCTTGTTTGTTTTGACTTTGTTTCCCACACTGTATGTTGCAATGACGTATAGAACAATTACCGTTCAAACTACATGTAGTAAAAGCTTTTTATACATGTAGCATTTTGTATGTTTACGTTTCAGGATGATAACGGAAAGGAGATTTATGTGGGATTTTACCTGGATTATGACAGTCCGTTCCCTTATTTCACCTGGGCAGACGTCCGTCCTGGTAAATTCATCTGTATTCATGACCCCACCATTTTTTCTGAACTGAGTGGACAAAACCATATCCGAGTAGACGAAGCGGAAGACGTTCATTTATTTGATATTTAAACGTGTTTGTTTTTTATTATTATAATAGATTTGTTATTGGATTAGAAAAAAACATAGTATATATAGCATAAAGGGTTTTTGTTTTATCATTTTGTAACGATGATATAATTGTATAATTGTTTCAAATAGAGTTTCTATTGTAATCAAGTATGATTCTGGTTTTTATTGATTTGTTTCCTTTGTTTGTTTTTGTTTTGTTTTTAAATGTTTTGTTTGTTGGGAGTTTTTAATACGATGCTAAGACAATCTCTGAAATCTTGATAATTAAAGTTTTGTAAGTTTTGTTTTCTATTCGTGCCAATAAAAATTTATATTGTTGTTTGTCGAGTGTTGCATTTTAATGGAAGTGAAATATTTGATTTTTGTGTAAGGAAAAATTTGGTAGTGTAATACAATTTAAACAAAACTTGGTAAATGTTGTCCCGCACCAAAATTGTGAAGCATTTATCATGATGTCAAATACCAATCATAGATGGCATCTACTGTTTCTTGAAGTTTCCGAATTGAGGACTGAATTTGTTTAATTTTAAAAATATTGGGAACCGTGGGAGCAATGTTTTCTTACATTTGCCTGGACTAATCTGTTTTACATGTAGTTACATGTATTTTCATTAGAAAAAACGCCGAACTTGAAGAAATTTCTTTTAAATATCAACAAAAAGAAGCAGTATGTCACAAAATATATCAAATTTCAAGGACAAAATCGATCAAACTGCTGTCTATTTCCTTAAATGATTAGACAAGGCTTAACGTACATTTCGGGGCATATATTGCAATCTGATTAAAATCAGATCCTCGATCCGCTAATTGTTTTTCTATTGTCGCTAAACGAGGATCTGAAGAAACCTCGCTTGAGGTCACCTCCCGGTAAACTGTGTTTTGACCAATGAAATCGTCGGTTTCATTCCTTAGTTAGTGTTTTGGAAGTTATGCCAATACAATCTTTGATTCCTTTAGGGCATCTAATATCAACTTATGCTCCGTCTCTAGCTCGCTGATACTGAAAGATTCGAGAACACGTGCCATCGCTTCGTCATACGACTCCATTTTTGTTTCTTGCCCGAAAATACCGTTTCTAACAATTGCATTGATTGTCTAAAAAGAACTCATGAATGTTCTTAAATCATAGTTCACCAGAAGGTGACCTCAAGCGGGGTTTCTTCAGATCCTCGTGTAGCGACAATAGAAAATCAAGGAGCGGATCGAGGATCTGATTTTAATCAGATTAGCATATATTGTTAACATTAGTCAAACTATTGCATATTTTAATTAAGATAATTATATTTTAAATGATTTAGTACAACATTTTCAAAAGTAACAAATCAAGCGTTAATCAACATGACATTATTTAAAAACATTTTTGCCAATTCAATGGTCTTCATTTACCCTTTTCTTGTTTTTTTTTAACGAAAACTAAAGTAATTATAAATAGTTATGATTAAAAAAGGAGTGGTACAAAATTAAAGGAGCAGAGAACAAACTTTTTAATAATACGATCGATACCTTTATTATACATGTATCAGATGGGTCACCAAAATCGGGGGGAAATCGAGCCATTTGTGGAATCAGTTTAAGAAGCAACATATTTTGTTTTTAACATTGTACATGTATACAAAATGGAAAATTGAAGTCATCGACTATAGTTAACAATTATCTAATGTGAGAAAAATGTATGTGAAAAGTTATATAATTTTATCATGATTGCTTCCTTATTATTAGTTTTCGTAAAACAAGTGTACAATGAATAGTACTATTTCTTACGGTGATATACTCTTATATATTGTAAACAATCATAATGAAACAAAATACGATATATAAAGGTTTTAAAATCACTAACTATGTCAACTTCATTTACGCATTATTATTAAAACTGAATTTAAGTACCGATCAAGGTAATTTATATGTATAAGTTCCTTATCTTAAGTCTTTTGTAGCAATGGTTATAAAAACCCCTATGCATCTTTATGTACATGTATAATTTGATATGAAAAGATTGAAGACGTCTTAATATAAATGTTTTTTCAATATATATAAAATGTTTCAAATAACCTTTATTCGACAAACACATAGATAAGAACACTTTACTTGAAGAAAAATAAAGAAAAATAAAGAAGCTAAAGTATCATGTCACTAGGAATGAGCATGGCTGTTGCATCTACATTAGTGTGTGTTTTGGTCTTGTAAAATGTTTAAAGTGAGGAAATTACAATAAAGACAAAGAAAGAATAAAGACAGAAATAAAGATAGAGAGAAAATAAAATAGAGAAAGTATTAGATAAATAACATTATATATTTTAGTAAGCATTCCATCAAGGGGTCTTTACATATGTACATGTATTTCCGATTGCATTTTAAAAGCAATTATGTGTCATTACAATTTCTTACGAAAATTGTTTGTTAAATATATTGTATATCATTTTACAGGCTATGAGGACAGTAGCGCGATAATTGTATCCCGAAACTGCAACTAATTCCACCAGAGGAGTTCCGAGACTTATCAGGATTGAAATCGAAAGCTGCCTGTAAATAGTTTTGAGATACACAGAGTTATTCTAAATATAAATGTTAATAACTGTGTATATTGAATGCAGAACATTTTAAAACAATAAAATGAAAATGATTAAGTTTTTTTTTTAAACTTTGTCCATTTTATAATTGTCGATTTAAGAAAGACAATACACATAGAGTAAATTATAATATTATTTGGAATAATAGTCGAAAATTTTAACATCGCTTCAACAGAAGATACTGTAGTTTTCATGCTAAAAGGTCTGGGTACTTAGTCATTTCATTTATCGCGTTCATTGTAGTATCTATCTTATTTTAAACAGATGTTCGTATGATTTATTTGATTAAAACGGGACAAAATATCATTGGAAAATCTAAGTTTAAAAAAAAATAACGTTTTTGAAATGTTTTGCAATACATCCAGAACATAACTAATGCTAAGAGCAATGTACTTAAATAGTAATGATCCAAACCCTTTGAATATTATAATATTTAGTTTTTGAAACTTTGATACGATATATTTAATTGTGCAAAGCTTTAATCTAAACATATCTCAAACTTCTAACCACACACAATTATTTGCAATAGTTTATTTTCTTTAATTTTCACACAAATAAACTCTCTGTTCACATTAAAACGTCCATCAAATACCAGGGTAATAACAAAAGTGGCTTTCACGTGATTACAGTCCTGCAATTTCATTGGTTGTTGACAAGATACACGCGCAAATATTCTAAAAATAGATATAATGGCCCCTCAGGTTAAATATAACTATAAAAACCAGATTCTAAAAATAGATTCTGTGACAAAAATAGATGGTTAAGGTAATTGTCCATACGTCACAAAACAACGTATGACGTAATTCACGCGTTATTACGTCTTCCCCGTGCCCGATCTTTACTCTATACGCTTAGCAACGAACATAAATATATTTTCCCTAAAAATTGTTTTTAGAATTAAAATTATACGTTGAAGAAAGGTTATTTCATTTTTTAGAACATTCTTTAAAGCCAGTAAAAATAGTTGAATATAGGTTTTGTCTTAAAAGCATATCAGGTACTTAGCGTTTTCCGCGTATGTGACTGCAATTTCGAAATACCGATCTCGATCCATAATACTTACCGATATTCAAAAAACCCATCTTACGCGATTTATATAAACACAGATTGATCAAAGGTTTGTTCAAATAATGTTTTCTATTTAACAACAAGCTAAATATACTCTTTAGAGATATGAAATGATAAAACTATGCAAAATTTTATTTTTACGGAACTTTTTTCAAAATATATATTTTAATGAATTTTACCAAAAGTACGCCCATTGTGATCATAAAAAGGCCGGTCCTTTGGGTAATTTTAATTTCTATTGATAAAGGGGCTTTAGGGGTAAACATTATCACTATTTCAGAGAATTCTGTAGGTAAATAAAATTATAAGAGATTAAATTCTCTTTGAAAATTTGTTCATTTTATCTCATTTGTAAACAAATTTATTTATTTTTTAATAAATAGGCATGTGTAACATTAAAGTATTTGTTTTGAAAAATTAATTCGTTCATTTTACATAGGATATCAGTCAAAAAATGATTTTCTGAAAGTCAAATTTTAGGCTTAGGGCTAATATTCTTAATGTATGAAAAAGCACCAATTTCCGCAATTGGTTCTATTTTTAGCAACGGTCCTAGCTTTTATAATACTGATGGACCAGCCAACTGGATAAAATATGATAAGGATATATCCTCAGATACATGTTTGAGAAATTTGAAAAAATTCTGTAGGTATTTTATTTATGTAGTGGGGTATGGATCATTACCTTAAGATACAATGATGCCATAAAACATATTATTTAACAATAATATTTCAATGAAAAGCAGATCTTTCTAAATGTAAGTAAAGTCTACCTTTCAACCCTTACACTTTAAATTGGATATTTATTCATTAATCGACATATCCAAAATAATTTCAAAGTAGAAAAAGAATCCATACGAGTTGAACAATTTTTGATAGCATAATGTCTGCCAAAGGCCAAGGGTTGGAGATGTGGAATCAATCTATAATTCATACTTTCAGTCCTACCATTGCTGTAATTGTTATATATTGTATCATTGGTTTTATCAGCAATGGAACAGTTCTCATCATCTACAAGACCAAACAACTTTTCGGTAAAGGACGCTTCTTTATCCCGATTCTTGCCTTCGTTGATCTATCGGTTTGTGTTGTTTAAAGCAATATTAGCTGTATTTTTTTGAATTTTATTTTGCTGCAAAAACCTGCTAGTATGCTAAGTCTGCATGTAACTTAAACTTTTATGAAAAATAAAATTTGAAATAATCATTAATTTTTGTCAGAAGAAAGATTTTTCTTTTAAGGAATATATAGCAGTTCAATTTTTGTACAGGACGACAATAATTCAATTTTGCTTCAATTAAGGCTTCTTAACTGCTTTCCCCACAAAAATAAGGCTAACAGAAATTTAAAAACCATGATATTTTTTGTCATTTTTGTAGAAAAAACATTTTTCATAAAAAAAAATTTCAGCATGAAAATTGCAGCTCATATTGCTTTAAGACATTCTATGCAAAGGTCCATTTTTCATTATTTGTTGGGTGTTTAACACATCTCTCTTAATAGTGTTTGCAATCGCCTTTGACAGATTTCGTATGGTTTGTCAAATAAAAAAGAAACAGTTATCAGACAGGTACAAATGGATTATTGTTGGATCGATTATTGTTCTTACAGCATTCTTTAACTGCTCTATTTTTGTTACTAGTGGAACTATTCCCGTGTCGATGCATTTACAAAATAAAATTTAAACAGACGGATCTGTTTGTGTTCTTTCAAAGCATTTAAATCCGACTTTTGAGACTATACATTCTATTTTTTCTGGTAGTGTTATTGTGGGTATCTTTATTTGTGTGATGTTTTTCAACGCAAAAATTTCATACGTCGTTTGTACAAAACTTCGCCGCTCTATCAAAGTTTTACACTCTTCACAGCAGCCTAAAAATATAGACAGTTGCTTAACTGAAGAAAACTTTGAGTGCGTAACAGAATCAGGAGGTCATATTGAACATAGACGCAAAGGCAAAAACAATGTTGATGGAATAAAAAATAAAGGAAAGGTGCCACTGAATACGGATGTGAAATTTCCTGACAAGGAATAAGAAAATAGCAGTGAAAATAATAACATACTTGTAAAAGTTATTCATGATCACAATGTAGAATCAACGTTGAGCCAACAAATCAAAGAATCCAAAATATTGAAACCAATGCAAACGCAGATCCAGTTAGCAGGAAAAAAAGTCGCCATTCAAAATATCCCTCTTCGAACTGCATTTAGAAAACATTCAATCTCCATCCATTTGATGTTCTTTGTGATGTTTTTTGTTATGTTTGTTTCCGATCGTCCTTCCCTGACAATAGCTCTGATGTTATATAACGACCAGAACCCGGATAATCTCTGGGTATCAGAGGGACAAAGTGCTCTAGATATCAATATTTCGTTTATATTTCAGACGTCGTATTTATTGAGCAGTGCAATCAAACCATACATCCATAGTCTATTTGACAGAAAGTTTCAGAACATATTGATCGGCATATTAAAACGTTTGCGATGAACTCATAAATAGACAGAGAACTGACAAAGAGAGAATGTTAAAATTTTATTAGCAAATTCCAAGTTATAATTAAACTTTGTAAACATTGTTAATACTGTGGTGTTTTTTTTTTGTGATCGGCATATTAAAACGTTTGCGATGAACTCATAAATAGACAGAGAACTGACAAAGAGAGAATGTTAAAATTTTATAAGCAAATTCCAAGTTATAATTAAACTTTGTAAAAATTGTTAATACTGTTGTGTTTTTATTTTGAATTTTTTGAGTAAATTTGTAAATTTATTAGAATATCACTTCCTGTGACTATCAAGAACAATCTCAATGCGTATCATGCTTTTTTACGTAAGTTTTAAGCACATTTTGCATTTGCTGTAAATTCCTTATTTTACGCGAGTACTTAATTCCGCGATCCCGTCGTTTTGAATCAATTAGCGGGAATATAAAATCGCGAACACTGAATTTGTATCGTAATTCTTTTAGTACTCTACTTCCATGAAAATAAAAGCGAGATTTAAAAATCTGCGAGGGGAGCCTCTCGCGATTTTTCGCGGATATTAATTCCTTGCGTTTATTTAGGAATCTACAGTACTTTTAATTACGAGCTTAATTTTGTTACATGTAGTTATATAGTCCAAATGGTAGTAAACAACAAATCGTAACAAATTACAAAGTGCAAGTTCATGAGATATTGTATTTGAAGAATCAGCTTAATCCAGTTCTTGATCTCACAAAGTGAAATCACGTTCCCGATTTTTTTTTCTCTCTCTCTCTCTTGAATTCCGATCTCTCGAAGCTCTTGATCTTTCAAAGTAAAACCTGGGTCCCATTTTACCTATTACATTGTATTTCACTCTTGATAACTCTACGTTGTGGCTGTGTTCACACAGATAAATCGTCCAAATTGACCTCATCTGGACAGCATCACTGAATGTCATGGGCTAGTTTTTTTGTGTTAATTGATTACATAAGTGACACTACCCATTTGCTTCCTTTTAAAAGGTTAATAGTATAAAATTGAATGCTACACCAACATTTTATTTTTAAGGATCGTTAAAGTGCCATTTCGAAAACATAATTTCGTTGTTCAAAGAAGGACATATGCTCTCAATGTTTTTCTACGCTTTTGTTCTTGTCTTTGTTTTGTTTTTTTGTTTTTTTATGAGCGTTGTGGTATTTTTTATTAAAAAGTGAAAACCTAGTTTTGATTGCAAGTAGCACATCGTAGAGTTTAGAATTTTGTGAGAATAAATGCATGATTTTAATATCTAATAAATCACTTTGAGTGATGTAATTAACAACACTTTCTATTTTTTTAATAAAAAGTATCTTTACTTCATATCTTCGAAAATAATTCCCAGTAAGGTTTCGGACGTTTTCAGTTTAATGTTTTGTTTTTTTTTTTTTTTTATCTAATTTATGTTATTTAAATTCCTTAGACATGTATTTATCTAATTTTTAATCCCTACGTACAAGTATTATTAAAAATCTTACCGTCAACAAACACCTGTTCTAGTCTGAATATTAAATGTTATACATAAACTACTATTATAAATATCAGAACTCGGACCTCCAGCCCTTTGGCCTCTATTTTTGCATTCCGCTGATATGGGATGTGGTAATATAATGGGCATCTATTCATGTACCTAGTGAAATCATTTGCCGAAATTGGATACATTTTTGAGAAGTCATATTTGAGTTTCTTATCTATATTTTACGAAAAAAAAACACTATTGCTTTCGTTTTTTCATATATAAATATGATTCCGGATAATAATATCGATTACATTTGTGCAAAATTGAAAAGGGTGAGTTCTAGTATTAATGTACAGGTTTTATGTCTATATGGATGTCTTTCTGTCTTCCTTGCCCCTCCTTCCTTTCTTTCATCTATTCATGTTTTTGTCACATTTTTTGTAAAACAATATCATTAGTCTGATTCATACACATGTATAAACAAATTTATGAAATGGCATTTAAAAATCACTGGCTTCTTCCAAATCTCGGGTTGTGTTTTGTTACTACAAGTTTAAATTCAAGCTCTTTTTAGGTTGTTTTAGAACGAATAATGTTGTGTATTAATTCAATGGAGGTTATCTTTTTTAAGTTAATTTTAATGACGACTATTTGTTTTAAATAACTGGTTTCTGTTCAACAAAACAACATATCACGTCATAACTGGGTACACGATCACGACAAAACTCAATATCAGGTTTCAATAGCACTGTACACGTGTATTTGGTTTTAGACCCAATTTATAGAAAAGTTACATTCAACATAATATGTTTATTGTTTACATCGCACAAAATTTGGCCCGTGTGGCGTGACTAGAAGTCTCAAAGGTCGTGAAAATCTCTTTTAGAAGAAAAGCTCTATATATATGAAATTATCGCAAAATATTTAAGATTTAAAGTTGAAATATGTGGTTTTGTTTACTAAATAATAGTATATAACAAAACAAACCTTTAGTTACCTTAATATTTAAAGTAGATCTGATTGTTTATTTTGTTGACCATCCAGCCTCCTTAAATAGCTAAATAAATAATTATATACGCAGATTGAAAAAAAGGAACTGAAATAATTTGATTTGATCCAATTGCAAGATTTCTGAAACGAAGAAGTTTCAATGGAATGTTGTTATATAAGGGTGAAATGTACCTGTGAATGGTAGGTATTTTAGTTCCTATTTATTTCGTGCTCTCTTTTTTAACACTGAAGCACTTTTCTTTCCTTCGACTCTCCTGTTAGTTTTTCAGATACAAAAGACTCAATCATCTTTAAATACCATATCAAAAAAAAGGAGAAAAAAATCCAAATCCAGAATGAACTATACTCTGAATACAATAAGAAAGAACTATTTCTAACTTACCAATTTTCAAGAATAAATATATATTAAAACGATTCTATTGCACTGAAAATAACTATTACAATTGCGATATGACCATTATGCAAATAAGGAAAATGTACACTTTTTGTCATATGGCCCAAAATGGTTTTAAATTTATATTGCCCTCATAAATAATGGAAAACTGATCCTTCCAGTTATTATAGTCGCACCCTGACCATTCAACTCAAGGGGAATTCAAAAATGTTTATGAATAATGCAGACGTTAACATGGGTTAACAGGAATTGGTGAAACAAACCTTTATTTTTATTTTCAGGAATGACAACAAAGTACGGAACGTGTGGAGTTGAAAAAGAAAACATGGCGAGCTGTTCAAAATGTCACATCGTGAGCTACTGCAGCCGAACATGTCAGATGAATGATTGGATGAAGTCACACAAAAACTATGCAAAGGACTCGAAAACAGTGAACAGAAAGGTGATGTGACGACAATTTTAAGCGCTCCTGACGAACAACACAATCGGGAAAATTCACCTAATTCTTGTGCACCTTGCGGAAGTAAAGAAAATCTCAAAAGATGTGATCACTGCTAAGTTGTCATGTACTGTTCAACATTTTGTCAAAAAGAACACTTGTACCAGCATAAGTTGAGCTGTCAACAAAATCAAGACGTCGTCGAAATTATCCAAACGGGTGGTTATAAAAAGCTAATAAGGGAAACACATGTGGGGCGTCTTCTATCCAGAAGATTTCAAACTCCTTATAATCCTGGCATTGATTAAGCTACAACCGAAAGCAGAGAGAGTTATGGATCTTATCCCATGCGTCGTTCTGATGATGTCGAACTCCCAATCAGAAATTCGACATTCCGGTATAATGATAGTATAAATATATTGTTTGAACTAGGTTTTCTATTATCGTCATTTTTGTTTTCTTTGATTCTTATATTTGGTTTTTTTCTATTTCTGTTTTGTTGCTGTTTGTTTGTTTTTGGATCATGTGAGCCAGAGGCTCAAGTGAACTTTTCTGATCAAAATTTGTCTGTTGTGAATCGTCGTCATCGGCGTTGGCGTCGTCGTCGTCGTTGACGATGTTGTCGTGAACTTTTAACATTTTCATCTTCTTCTTCTCAAGAACCATTGGCCAGTATCAAACAAACAAACATCTTTGGGTAAAGGGAAGTTTGTTCATATAAAGAACCATGACTTCTTTGAAGGGGATATGATTAAGAATTTTAAAACAATGTGGATTTTTTAAAACTTCTTCCAAAAACTAATTTGGCCAGAAAGTATTAAACTTGTGTGGAAGCATCCCCAGGTAGTACAGATTCAAGTCTGTTAAAGTAATGATCCAGGTGGTAGGTTAGGACACAATGCGGGGTGTATTTTTACATAGACAAAACTTTTTCTCAGAAAACATTTGGCCAGAAAGACTGACACTTGTAAAGCATAAAATTTTAACATAGGAATAAATAGAGAATTAAAAAAAATCTTCTCGAAAACCATTTGACCAGAGAAACTGAAACTTATGTGAAAGCATACTTGAGGTAGTGTAGATATCAGTTTGTTCAAATCAATAACCGGGGTAGAGCAGGACAACAATGAAGAAGGAGGCTGGATTCATGCATAGGAAAGAAAATCTATTCTTCTCAAAATCAAGTAGAAAGTTACCCAACGTTAACATAGGGATATGTTAAAAAATCCTTTTTAACATGATCTACCCTACTTAAATTTCAATAAAATTTGATTTAATCCGAGTTATGCCTTTTGTAGCTTATGTAAGCGATGTTGCCCCTTAACCTCTTATAGCATTTTTGTGTTACATTGATTTAAAATAAAATGTTTGAGGTTTAAGGTGAAGCAAATTGTTACGGCATACGTAATTCTGTTGATAAAAACCAGTAAGATATATTAGTTATCTATGTATATCAAATGCCTGAATGCATGTAAAAAGTGAAGAGTTCAAATAGCTGCTTTAAATATGGTTATTACTGGTATCACATGTTAATTCGTGTTTCCGGTGGAAATCAATAACGTAAAAATATAGAGGTTACACTGTGTAACCTTACATTAAGAGACGTCTTAGATAAACACTATGTTACATGGTGAAATCTTACACCAAGAGAGTTTTAAATAAACACTGTGTTGCATGGTGTAATCTTACACAAAGAGAAGTCTTCGATAAACACTACGCAGCAAATAAAATGTGTTGTGAGGCTAACACGCAATAGTAATGCAAAACAAGTTAGATGTTTTAATAAAAGATAAGAAAAAAACCATAAGATGGTAAGAACATTATTCGCTGTGTAAGAAACTAACCTTATAGATTGATATTGCTTGTTTGCCCCAGGGTTATTTCTTTTTGCGTAATTATTTTGTGATGTCGAAGTAAATATCGTAGCTTTTCCATATCCATTTATCATTCAATGAAATATAATTATTATAACATAAAACATGTAATACGACAAAAAGTAAAAAAATGTTATTAAATAATAATGATGATATAATCATGCTCTTCCATTTTAATGCATTACCATTTTTGTTTTTAATCGATTCGTTTTAATTTTATTTTGATTGTTTTTCGGATTTTTTTCTCCAATACCATGACAAATTCAGCAATTTTAAAATTCCAGTTTTATGATAGTTGTTTATTGATTCCTGCAAAAAAACTATTTTTTGTTACTTGTTTGTTTTGCAACTAAAAGTCGTAGTTTATTATTTTTTTTAAATTCAGTTATAACTTAGATTTTAAGATTTTTAACTAAACAAGAACATCATAAATATTGTAAGATACAGCAAACGTTTGATATTTAGCTTGCATGATATTGAACAGAATATGAAACTACTGTATTAGAGTAAGATGATCTAAGATTGAACCTTTTAAATGTATTAGATACATATGCAATGCACATGTTCCTTTTTACGTGAAAGTCGTATCGCACCAAACACGCTTAATATATGTACAGTAAATTGTATTACGTTTAAAGTATATTGATCGCCAAACATCAAAAGGAAATATACACTAAAATTAAATATAGTCTATTGGTCGCCAATGTGTCTTTTTTAAAGAACATCACACCAATATATCCATATCTGCATTTATTTACAAACATGGGGAAATTATTTCGTTCGCAACGCATTTCTACATGACATTTTAGATTAACAGATAATGTAATTTTAAACATCTCTTCCGTGACAATAGATAACACTTATCCCAATATCAAACAGTTTAGAGTAAAGGTTATTCATTAAGTGACATTTGCGCTAGCTATGATACTATTTCCTTATACCCTTGTCTTTGTTGTAAGTTGTAATGTTTCCTCGTGTGTTTGTAAAATTGTAAGATCTATACATTTACTAATTCTATAAATTTTTCAATATGTCCAGATATGTCCAGATAATATATCTACAATTTCCTTTACTATGGTCGTTTAAAACTAAAAAAACTAAAAAACATTTCACATAGTTTATATTATACTTATCATCATAGCATTACCACATTTATAGGTAGACTTTAATCAAAATGAAAAAAAATTGTTGTGAACAGTATCCTCAAGTAATTAATAAATTATCATATGCAAAAGACTGACAATGGGACATGGTGAATGTCAAAACATAAATTTACACTATAAAGTAGATAATGTGTTATACGTATTGTAGCAAATCACTATGATTATTAATGTACAATACAGAGTGTTTAATTAACTTAGTCATTTGGCCATATTTGTCCATTATTTCATTTTACCATGATTACACAAGTTAACTGTCGAAATGTTTAATTTACCTCCATTTTTAGTCTAACAATTTATTATAAATGCATCAAATGTGTTTCAATCTATATCAAATCATATTATTAACATTAACTTTTAATAAAAAAAAATATTGTATTCTATCTTGTATGTTTGCTTAACACAATCAATCTTAAATGTATTTTACAAAAAGAGCCAGAAAAAGTTTGGCATCCATGTCAGACAAGCAACACTTGTTTTAAAATAAAGCATCAGCAGTGTTGATATGTTCTGAGAACGTGTTCAAATCCTAAGGAGTTTCCTGTGAACATACACCTGTGCTACTTTGTTTCTAGTACAGAAATATAAATACCAGCATTCGAGATTACAGCTCTTTGACTTATAATGATATTATACCGATTTGAGAATTTATATAAGAATAAGACCATCTATAAGAAAACAACAGCTAGCTGCTAAATGTAACCCTCATCGCTCTTTTTTAAGGAGAGGGCTACAACTTTTTAGGATCTATAGTGCACGTCCAGCAGTGAATCACTCTCGCATCGATTTTGGCTCAAATCATTAATGAAAATATCATTTGCATTTCTTATCTATACTTATTGTAGTTATGTAGGGCATTAACAAGTAGAGACCACATATCGGTTATTTTTCGCGTATGTCAACAACACAAGTTAAAACTAACCACCATGTTAACTGACCTTGATCAATTTTATTTTGGGACAGCCAATTAGAATCCAGGAGAATATCTTCGACTAAATATAGATTTCCCACGTTTTAAACATAGATAAAGTAATGTTGTAAATATGAACTATCTACTATTTTCTTCAATGTTGATTTAGTGATAGAACGAGGTAAACACGGCTTATTTCCTTGATCAAACTCATCTAAACTCTAAGCGTAAATTCATAATTTCACTCGAGAACTTTCATACGATTGGTAAGCATGCTGCTGTGTTTATTGTGGTTTTGATTTATTTACTGTTAGTTTGCGCAACATCAATTAAAATCATTTTATCCAAAGGAGATGCAACATAAAGTCAGCTCTATTTTAAAAATAATTTTGCACTATTGAGTAGATCCTTTAGAATGGTAGACCTCTCCAGAAAATCGTCAATTAAAAAAAATAGAAGAGGGCTACATTATTGAAGCTAGATAAAAGAGTTTGTCAACACTTTTGAAATGAATATAGTGATTATCCAGCCTTTCTTTTTAAATAATACCGGCATATCTTACGCTTTGATCAAATATAAATATAACGCCGAACTAAACTTATCATATGATTATTGCAAGATTGAAACTGCTATGTCTGCATGTATCTGGTTTTCCTGTATCTCTCTTTTGTTTTTAATTCTATACAGTTTTTCGTCATATTACTTCCTCATCTTTCTTTTTCATCTTTCTTTGTATATATTGATAGAATGACAATTAAAAATTGATTTCCTAAACTTCATGTTAACATTTCTACAAACATTTTTCATGTTGTTTTAAAACGAATAGCATTAGAGTTGAACAAATCAAATACCTGTCGGAAAATTTGGACAGTCTAGATGTTCATAAAAGAAACTGGCTTTACCGTCTTAAAACCAACATTTTCCACCCGTTTACATGTTACGATTTTCTTGATGTTTGGTGAATGTGCCATTCCTATTTCCCTACTTTTATAATAGCCCTGATGTGAAACAATGACCGTCGATATATTAAAATACATGGTAGTAATGATAACAATGCATTAAGTATCTAAGTCTCATTTCTGCTTAAGTCGCAATAGTTCATCAGTAGTGCAGCTAACCCGAACATCTATTGTTTCGTTGAAGTTACATAGAAGTTTAATAGGTTATTTAAAAAATGACCATGAACAATTTGCATTTTTGCAGCTAAACATTACAAATTTGAAATACAACTATATTTTTGTTTAGATTTTATTTAAAAAATTGATGATGATAAAAAGTAAAAAAAAATCAATTATACATCCATATTTATGTTTCATGTATTTCAAGATATACTTTTCGAGTCTTACGAATTCCTTTTTTTAAATGAAAATGTGACCCTCTCAACCATTACAACGTTCTATCCCCTCATTGCAATCCTTTAACATTTTCCGTTTGTTCATTTACAAAAATTAATTTGCTATTTTTTTCAAAATTCTTCAACGTTAAGAAATGTATATTAAAACGATTGGCGTGCATATCTGCCAATAATTATCAAAGTATCAAGGTTTAGGGTAAATGATTAGATGCGCGATCTTTCAAAACAAATCTTTAGTCAATGATAAAACAGGATATTAGAGTTGTTTTTAATCTGAATGCTCCAATAGTCGTCCACAACACCTGTTAAAATGAATGCCAATGGGGCTGTTATAAGTGAATATAAAATACGAACCCTTTAAGAATAAACATATAATCAATGCTCAAATGTCACCATCATAAAACGGAAACAAATTACTCTGAATTTTTTAATCATGCAATTTGTTTAAAGTACCTCCCAGATTGTAAAGAGATGTACGTCATTGATCGTTTAGGAAGAGAATAATTAGTTGTGAAATAATCTCTTGAAAACAAATCCTTATATAAACTTTCAAAGTACATGTATCCATATCAATCTTTTTATCTTTTGGAAAATGTTTAAATCCCAGCATATCGATAACATTATAAATCAATCATTGCATAATTTATTTATTTTTGTTCAACATGATCATTTATCATTCATTTAAGATTTGTTCTTATGATTAAAAGAATGAAAACTAGATGCTGTCATTAGACAGTAATACCCGCACCAAGTGTTTGCCCCTAAATAACACTGTTTTGTACCAGTTTTAGTAAAAATGAAGGTCACATGCACATAATACACATGAGCGGCCTTATATGTACAATTTGTGGTTGAACTGTTTGCATGTGAAATTTAAGTTAATCAATAATCTTTTCATTTTATGTCATAGAGTAAGTATGGTCGATATAATTATTACAAACAAAATTGATTTATGTCCCCTCCCCTCGGCTGTTGCCGGCTTAATTTAGATTTGCTTCTACATCGTGTGCACGGATTTAGAGAAGGGTTGGGAGTGAGGAGTCAAGACCCTCCCCCCTTGAAAAAATCATTTATATTAATGCATGTAGTAAAATTACCACGAAATACACCTCGGACTCCAATCCCCCCACCCCTTGCAAACACAATTACATGTATTACTTGCCTCCCCCCCCCTCCCACCACACACACACACACACACACACACACAAACACACACAAACACACACACACACACACACATACACACACACACACACACACACACACACACACACACACACACACACACACACACACACACACACACACACACACACACACACACACACACACACACTTCTCATGGATTAATAAACATCAGAATATTTTGATAACAACGAAAGCCTGTACATGTAGTTCAGTGCGTTATAATCAAAATTCTTTCATAGTGACGTTTTTTAATTTTAAATCTTTACAATACATATATTTGGCAAAAAAAAAAAAAAAATAAGATTTTAAAATTTTTGGAATCTGAAGTAAAAAATAGAAAAGCCCCAGCAGCATTTGAACTCTCAACAGACAGGTAGTTAACGCTCATACCCATTGCACTTCACTGTTAGGTAACATTATTTTTTGGGAAAATATTATATTTATACTTTATTGTTTATTTGAATAGTACATCACAATATGCAGGTGTCCTGTACCACCTTAAAGCTGAAATGTGTGCTTAGTTATTTACCTAATAAAATAGTGCAAGGGGTTTTAAAGAATAAAGTCATGAAAATACATGCATGTTACAAGTAAATGATCCCTGTGACATATTGTAATAAATTTGTGTATTACATTTAAATAAGTGTAGAGACTTATCATGTCTATATGAGTTATAATAGGGAGGAAGGGTCTTTTTTTCTTAATGTATTATGATGCATCAAATAAATTGTAGGCTATGACCCTATGGGATTGTTGTCTTTAAACCACCACCACCCATCAACCCCCCCCCCCCCTCTGAAATAGGAAATGATGATATACTTTGATAATTTTTTACTTTCGAGATCCCAAATCCCTAAACCATATTTATTCTTTATCTTTGTGCGCATCCAATTGTATGTAGGTTATACCCCCTTGAAGACACCCTGACTTTCCAGAACTGGACATAATAAAGTATTTTATCTTATTCATATGTAGTGTTTGATCCATATGGGTAATTCCTAGCTAAATGATGATCCTGCTTTGTTTATGAAAATTTACAATTGCTCCGAATACTTATAAAATTTTGTTTATCGTATCGATAAAAATTAAAAATCAATTTCCAAACTCTTTATGTGCATCTAGAGAAAAATACCAATTAAGAAATGATTTAAATTTTGCTACTGTACACATGTAAGAATGTAAAAAGACTCTGAATATGATGGGGTGTGTGGAGGATAAACATTTAATTTTAATCATTGTTATTAATTTTAACTTAAATATTAGGCAGAAAATAAGACTTCTGATCATATATCAATAGATCTTTGTCAAATGTGATTTTTTTAAACAAAAAACATTATTTACCAGTTTACAAAGCTTTTCAGACCCCAAATAATATTTTGATTTTAATAGATCATTCGACAATTAAGAAGAGTGTAAATGTAAGGTTTTCTTTAATTTTAAGCAAAATTAAATGCAGGTTTTTTTATTTTCAAGAAAAAAACCGTCATTTTATTTACAGTCTAAGGAGGGATACGTACATGTGTCGATCCAGAAAATTTTTCCAGGGGAAAGGGGGGGGCAACAGTTATTTGAGTGAGTTCGAGGGGAGGGGGATTCCAGGCATATTTTTGGCAATTTTTTTAAATAAATGTAATTCAAAGTAATTTGAATTTTGAAGGGGGGATCTAGACCCATGACCCCTTATAGATGCGTGCATGGGATAAATGTTAATTTCATACTAATATTTGTCTACCAGGATTAAATAAAAATTTTCAAAATCTTATTGCACATCTATTGGGCAGCCCCTATCATATCCAAAGATATGATGTGTCTATTCATTAAATCATAAGAGGAGTTCTGGGATCTAGGTTTTTCTTTAGGAGTTATAAACATTAATTTTCTGCAACTATTTGACTCCCTGGATTAAATTTAATTTTTCAAAACCCTTTTGCATATCTATAGGACAGTCCCTATCATATCCCAAGATATGATGTGTCTATTCATTAAATCATTAGAGGAGTTCTGGGATCTAGGTTTTGTTTAGGAGTGATAAACGTCAATTTTCTGCTACTATTTGACTCTCTGGATAAAATTTAAATTTTCAAAACCTACTGCACATCTAGAGGACAGCCCCTATCATATCCAAAGATATGATGTGTCTATTCATTAAATCATAAGAGGAGTTCTGGGATCAAGGTTATGTTTAGGAGTGATAAACGTCAATGTTCTTCTATTATTTGACTCCCTGGATTAAATTTAATTTTCAAAACCTTATTGCATATCTATAGGACAGTCCCTATCATACCACAAGATATGATGTGTCTATTCATTAAATTATAAGAGGAGTTCTGTGATTTAGGTTATGTTTAGGAGGGATATACGTCAATTGTCTGCTATTATTTGACTCTTGTATGAAATCTAAATGTTTAAAACCTCACTGCACATCTTTAGGACAGCCCCTATCATATTCCAAGATATGATGTGTCTCTTTACTAAATCATAAGAGGAGTTCTGGGATCTAGGTTTTGTTTAGGAGTGATAAACGTCAATTTTCTGCTACTATTTGACTCTCTGGATGAAATCTAAATGTTTAAAATCTTATTGCACATCTATAGGACAGCCCCAATCATATCCCAAGAGATGACATAGCTACTCCAAAAGTTGTAAGAGGAGTTATGGGAGCCATACTTTTTTGGCAAAAAAACGTCATTTTTTGTTGCCCACCGATTACTGTGTTAAAAAAAAAATCTGAAACCCGATCACACTTTAAAATGACACCCCCAATCATATTCGAATTGTCATCGGATTTTTCTCCGTTTTTCCTGATCATGATATCTTTCCCAAATTACGACATTTACCCCGATAATGACATTTTTACCAATATGACATTCGGGGCACGGCGGGTGTAACCGGTCTGCAGAGGATGCTTACTCCTCCATGGCACCTGATCCTGCCTCCATCTTGGAGGTCCGTGTTGCTTTGCTTTGAATTTATATTTCGTTTTATGGATTTTTGAGATGGTTGACGGTTTGTTATTGTCATTTTTTTCATTCTAGAAGATTATTTGGCTACTGCAAAAAATGTTGAAGTTTTTGAAACCAGATTTTTTGTAAAAAAAAAAAAAAAAAAAAAAAAAAAAAAAAAAAAAAAAAAGCCATTTTTTAGCCACAAAATGACCCCCAGGACAAAATTGAAATTTCCCAACCTTTATTGCGCATAAACATTATATCCAAAAACATATTCCAAAAGATGATTTGTCTTTTGTTGAAAATGTAGGAGGAGTTCGAGGAAGAAGGTTTTTGTGAAAAAAAAACGTAATTTTTTACCAATTATTTGACCCCCAGGACTACCAGAGAATTTTTGAAACCTTTGTACAAAACAACATGATACCCCAAATCAAATTCCAAAAGTTCAGTTTGCCGGTTCATAACATGTAAGAGCAGTTTGAGAAAGTAAAACGTGACAGACGGACGGACGGACGGACGGATGGACGGAACAGAGTAACAACAATATACCCGAACTTTCTTTAGAAAGTTCGGTTATAATAATCGAAGATAAAACAGAAATATGTCAACAAAGTCTCATCTGGAACCAAAATATAGTAATTTAGCCTTAAATGTTAACGTTGTTGAAAATAATAAAAGAATTGGGATACTGCATCAGTAATTTTATAAATTTTGTAGACTTATTATCTCTAAAGTAATTCTATATTCATCTTCATCCTAATGGTAATGTCTTTGCAAATGTAACATTATATCATTGCATTTTCAATAATATTATGGTAAGTGTTGAAATTGCCTTTGATAGATATGGTATTATTAGGCATAAAAATGATTGATCGTTTATTTTTCCAACTAATTCAATACATACAAAATAGAGGGTTTATTTGTGTGTGTGTGTGATATCATAATGCAAGAAAAGCAGATATCGAATGCTCAACGTTTCATCGATTTGAAACCAGTTCAAACAACCAATGTAGAAAATCATATTATCAATTAACAATTGTTACTTCCATACTTACGTCGACTAGATACTATATCCCAGTGAACTTGAAATAAAAGATACCACAGAGTCTGCGTCCTCTATTTCATATTTGGATATTTTACTGGAAATGGACATTGATGGTAACCTGACAACAAAACTTTACGATAAACGTGAACACTTCAATTTTTCTATAGTAAACTTTCCTTACTTTTGTAGCAATATACCTTCATCACCTGCATAATGGTGTTTTTCTCTTAGTTTTTTTTTCGATACGCAAGGGCATGCTCCTCGTACGAACGGTTTTTGAGGCGAGGCAAGCTACTGACAAACAAGTTGATTAAACAGGACTATCAACAGTCTCGTTTGAAGTCATCTTTCGTAAGTTATATGGTCTATACAATGACCTTGTCAGCAAATACAATTTTCCACTGGGTCGCATGCTGACTGGCTGTTTTCATATTAATTGTTAGACCATAATTAATTACATAATTGTGTACGGACTGTTCAGTTCTTCCAGATTACGACAAAGAGCACACGGCGGGTGTGACCGGCACAAAATGGTCACTTCTCCATGACACCTGATCCTACCTCTATTTTTTAAGAGGTCCGTGTTTGCTCTGCACCTGTTTTGTAATTTTCCTTTGGACTTTTGAATTTAAACACTGTTTGTAATCACACCACATGTCATGATAGAAAAAAATATGAAATGCGCTGACATTTTGTAAAGCTGTAGAGCTTGACATCCATTTTAAACCAATTTATTTAAAACAAAAGTATTAACAATGCAAGTGATTGATGATTAACTAATTCTGTGTTAAAATATGAGAGGATCATCTGCAGGCAGAAGCATTGACATCTGCACTGGAAAAATAAAACCTGAATGTAGTATTTTTACTAAGTTAATTAATCAATTTCATGATGATATGTTTGATTTTGACATTGTAAAAAAAATGAGCAAAAGGAACCGTCCAATTATTGGTAAACAAGCACATGCATCTGGCTACTCCTTTCTACCTATCTGTTTTTAGTACTAGTTGTAGTAAAACAAGATTCTTATTCTTTGCATGTGATATAATTTAAGATTAATTCCATACATTTTATTGGATTTTATCTGCTAACTGCCAAATCATCTGCTCTCTAATTCATACGGTAATCAGATAAATTCATTTATACTTTTCTTAAAAAATTTGTTAGATTATAGTGTTTAAGTAATTTCCTTATTTTTTTTTAATTTGTTTATTTATTTACTTTTATTTCTATTTTGTAATTAACGAAGAGGATTCAAATAATTAAATAAAATTACCGTTTCATGAGAAATTGAAATTTGGTAAAGTTAAAGAGATATGAGTGAGATATAGATTAGCCGTCAGACTCGAGTGCTGATATACAACAACCATGGGGTAATATAGGATGCTTTATAAAAAATGCCATGTCATGATTTTTATTTTATCTACTTAAAGCACATTAACGCACATTATATTAATTGCATTTTCAAAGAACTAGGTTTCGATTCTACACATGTTAATCCTACTTACACCCATAGCAGCCTTTCCAAGCAGCAAATACTTCAAAATCATAAATCGGTTATGAATACCTTTAATATCCCCAATAAACAAAATGAATTTGATTTACCTTATTTGTACTGGATTCCAAAGCTTCACAAAAGTCCTTACAAGCAGATATATATAGCAGGGTCCAGTAAATGCTCTACCAAACCTCTCTCTTTACTTCTTACTAAAATTCTTACAGAAGTTAAGGGGGAGCTTCAAGAGTACTGTACAACAATATACTCCAGAAGTGGTGTGAATCAGATGTGGATACTAAAAAACTCCAAAGAATTATTAGAAACTTTGAGGTCACAAAATCTTACCAAAATCAATAGCATCAAAACGTACGACTTTTCAACGCTTTATACAACCATTCCCCACGACAAATTAAAATCTAGACTTTTTAATATCATCGACAGTTGTTTCTTCAATAAAAATGGAAGTCGTAAAAATGCTTACCTTGTCATTGGAAATCTAAAACTATTTTGGTAAAAACCATTCTGATTGCACACACAAGTACTCTGAAATTGACATTATAAAGATGCTTGAGTTTCTGATAGACAACATCTATGTAGTTTTTGGAAATCAAGTCTTCCAACAATCTGTTGGAATTCCCATGGGTATCAATTGTGCCCCATTGTTAGCAGATCTATTTTTGTATTCTTATGAAGTAGAATTTATACAAAAACTTGTACGTGAAAAAAATAAATCACTCGCTGTGGCCTTCAACTCAACATTTAGGTATATCGACGACGTATTATCAATTAACAATTGTTATTTCCATACTTACGTCGACTCGATATATCCCAGTGAACTTGAAATAAAAGATACCAGAGTCAGCGTCATCTGTTTCATATTTGGATATTTTACTGGAAATGGACATTGATGGTAACCTAACAACAAAACTTTATGATAAACGCGATGACTTCAAATTTTCTATTGTGAACTTTCCTTACTTATGTAGCAATATATCTTCATCACCTGCATATGGTGTTTTTGTCTCTCAGTTAATTCGATACGCAAGGGCATGTTCTTCGTATAAACAGTTTCCAAGACGAGGCAAGCTACTGACAAACAAGTTGATAAAACAGGACTATCAACAGTCTCGTTTAAAGTCAACCTTTCGTAAGTTCTATGGTCGATACAACGACCTTGTCAGCAAATACAATCTTCCACTGAGTCGCATGCTGACTGTTTTTCATACTAATTGTTAGACCATAATTAATTGCCTAATTGTCTACGGACTTTTGCGGTTTTTATTTTCCCGATTACGACAAAGAGCACACGGCGGGTGTGACCGGTCAGCAGAGGATGCTCACTCCTCCATGGCACCTGATCCTACCTCTATCTTGGAGGTCCGTGTTCCTCTGCTTTGAATTTGTATTTTGTTTTATGGATTTTTGGGATGGTTGACAGTTTGTTATTGTCATTTTTTCATTAAAGAAAATATCAAGGAAAAAATAATCAAAATTATGTGATAAATGATTATTGTCAACAAATCGCTCCTTGTCAATATATTCCGTCTCTTATTAACGTTCCTAAAAAAATTGCGCCACCTGTTTGTATAACAAGTTGACGTCGACGAAATTATTTGACGTCATACCCGGAGATCGGAATTGAACGACGCATACCAAAACTATACGTCTTAATAGCCGATGATTAGCGGAAAGGGGAGTGATATAACATCCGAAGACTGCCGGAGAGTGGTGTGATATAAAATTTATATTATATAAAATTTATATCACACCCCTCTACGGCAATCTAAGGTTTATATCACACGGGAGGCAAATTTTCGGTTTATATCCCATAGGACGGAAAAGGATATATTTTCTATAGGTTTACATGTATGATATATTATACGCTCGATATACATTTAAACGAAACAAAATCATATCGTTCTATATTGTTTTGGTATATTTAGGAGAGGAGAATTAAAAATATTACATATTAAATTGAAAGCATGTATCTACTTAACGTACAACCTTTTCAAGAATTAATATTAACAATTATTAAAATAATCTGATTATAACGTGTGTAATTGCAAACAACTTCACATCGTTAGCTACATGTAATCAACGATGAGTATGGATATCACAGTTATTGTCAAATGTTAGCAATTTTAACAATTTGCATATCCAATATGCACAAATCATTCTTCAATTAAATAAAAACATTCAACGTCAAGAGTTAGATTTATTTGATATTCGAAAAAACTATTTTTAAAATCATCATTGTGTTCCACGATATACAAACTTTTTGTCAGGAGCAATTTACATAATTTACTATTCCATGCATTTAGTTGTATGTTTATACGTTAAATGTAATGTCAAGTGTACTTCTTGATTTTTTGATAACTTCACGTTCGAGTACTGCAAACAAATTAAGCTAGCTATATAAAGCATTTTTGAAAAACTAAATATACTCAAAGAGAATATCGTGGTTGATGTTATATATTAATTAACATATTTGAACAAGTTTGCACATTCCAAGCTAAATTACTATTTACTGTGAGCTTTTGGTTTTCTTTAAGAATGAATGATAGCGCTTTGGAGACATGGAATCGATCAGTTATTCAAACTCTTACACCTACAGTTGTTATAACCGTCCTCTATTGTATCTTCGGTGTAATTGGAAACACGACTGTTTTTGTTGTTTACAAGAAAAAAATGATTTCTGGAAAAGGACGCTTCTTTATTCCGATCCTTGCTTGTGTGGATTTCTTGGCCAGTTTTGTATGTTCCATTTGTGTCTTAATTCGTCTTTATTTTAATGTAACCTTTTTCTCAGATGTTCTGTGTAGATGTCTTTTTATCATTATTTGTTGGATTTTTAGCATATCCATTTTTATAGTTTTAGCAATCGCATATGATAGATATCGTTTGGTTTGTCAGATAAACAGGAAACAGTTAACAGAAAGACAAAAATGGATTATCGTAGGGACAATTATTATCATTGCAGTAGTTATCAACTCTCCCGTATTGGCAACAACTGGAAGCGTTTTTGTAAATGTGAATTCTGAAAATAACCATTCCATTCAAGGCTCTGTTTGTGTTTTTTCAACACATTTATATCCAACGCTTGAAACTACACATTCTATTTTTGTAATATGTCTCGCATTAATTATTTTCTTTTGTGTTATGGTTTTTAACATTAAAATAGCGTACATTGTTTGTTTTAAGCTTCGAAATTCCAAAAACTGTTCGTATCTTTTAAACAAAACCAAGAACAAGGAACATTTTTCGACGGAAGAAAATATGCACAGCGCTGCTGGGTCGATATGTCAATTAAAACAAAGTACGAACATTACGAAAAGCAATGCCGATGAAAATGAAGATGGTGGGAACATGCCGTTTAGCAATAAATTCCAACTAAGCAGTGGACAACCTGGGGATGATATAAACATCAAAAACGAAAGCCTGGAAATAAGTTGTGAAAAGGAATCAAAAGAAAAACTTCAAATTATGCAAGTAACGATCGACAAATCTCAAGTCAGTACAGATAAATCCCATAAATTTAAATATCGACTAAAGGCTGTTATGAGACAGCCCTCTGTTTCAATTCATGTTATGTTTTTTGTGATGTTTATCGTAATGCTTTTTGCGTATATTCCTTCGCTGATAATACTTGTTGTTGTATACAACAACCGTCGAGAAAATTCTTGGTGGGTCTTTCCAGAGGAAGATGATCTTAATGTAAACATTTACATTCTCCTTAAGACGTCATATTTGATCAGCAGTGCAGCAAATCCGTACATCTACAGTCTCTTTGACAAAAAGTTTCAAAAAGTTTTAAAAGGATTTGTGAAATGTAAATGTAAAATGTGAGAATGAGAGATCATAGAAGATAGAGAACAGATATATATGTATGTTTCTGTTATTGTGTCTCTAACAAAACTTTTATTTCAAATATTATAACACAGTGTAAAGTTTCATTATTTAACTAGAACTGGAATACAATCAAATTTTGTACATTATATCTATTTTAATGAGTTGTTTTCTATAATAAATATATACATATTGAAAACATATCTGTGTTGTTTGTTTATCACAATCATTCAATAGACAATAATGTACATTAAAAATAAAGATTCACAAAATATCATAATGTAAAATTAATGTAAAAATGACGATCCAAAGTTGATTTGTTTTGGGGGTTTTTTAATTTTGTAGAAAATGGGATTACGAGATTAAAATTTTAATAGGGTAATGTACACGTCAATTTTTTATTAAATTCCTGATCTTTGAGAGTGGTTTATGGCAAATCGCAAAGTGATGATTTAAAATGCTTGAACTGCAATTCCAAAATCCATATTTAATAGGAAAAATACAATTTAAGTACCACAAAATATTAAATGATATATATCCTGGTCAAATTAGTTCTGGTTTGCATACGTTAGCACACGTTCTGAGTTTCCTAAGCAATTCGAATAAATTAAAAGCTCAATATGACCTGATGTGATTTATCGAACAAGTTGATTTTCAGAAATAATTTTTGAATTTGTATGTATATTTTTTTGGTTCCGAAAATTGTTACCTAACAGAGAAGCGCAATGAGTTATATCGTTTTCTACGAATCTGTAATTCATGTGTTCAAATTCCGCGGGATCTTTTATAAGTTTTACCTTTAAATTTTAGGTAAAACTTTGTAATATTTTAAAATTCTAAACCGGTGAAAGTATTTTTATTTTAATGTACTTTTATCCACATTATTATCGACAGGTGTCCCATACCACCTTAAATGAATGTATTCGTTCTGTAATACTATCTTCTTGCACCGAATTCAAAATGAGCAAAGGCACAAATTTGCATTTTCTGACTTAGCTATTTTTTTTAATTGCTTCAAACTCCTTTTTGGTTCATCGTTAGAATAATTACTTTTAGTCATCATTAATTACTTTAAAGTCATCTTTTCGTAAGTTCTATGGTCGATACAACGACCTTGTCAGCAAATACAATCTTCCACTGAGTCGCATGCTGACTGACGTTTTTCATACTAATTGTTAGACCATAATTAATTAGTACCTAATTGTCTACGGACTTTTGCGGTTTTTATTTTCCTGATTACGACAAAGAGCACACGGCGGGTGTGACCGGTCAGCAGAGGATGCTTACTCCTCCATGGCACCTGATCCTACCTCTATCTTTTTGGAGGTCCGTGTTGCTCTGCTTTGAATTTGTATTACGTTTTGTAAATTTTTGAGATGGTTGACGGTTTGTTATTGTCATTTTTCATGATTTACATTTTTGCCTACTATATATCTCAGAATTTCATTATCAATACTCTATAATGAATGTGACTATATTTTATTATATTAATTATTATTAATTTCTTTACATCATAATTTATAAGATGATTTTGATGACTGTTTTTGAAAATCAATTTATGAGAACTTGGACTATGTCTTTGATCTACCATGTTCATGATTGATTGCAATTCCAAAAAGACTCAATTATATACCTGACACTGTTGAAAATTATTTTAATAAAATAATATTTACTTAAATCAAAGTATATAATGTTTTCGGTTTTATCACACACTATCAAATCCACTTTTTTAGCGAGAGACCTAACTAACCATTGATAGGGTATTTTTTAAATAGTTTTTATGTTATTTATTTGATCTCGTGAAATGCACAGCTACCTGGATAAGTCTATATGTCATTGCATAAGGTGATTTTTATAATATAACAGAAGCAAAATAAACATGTAAAAAACTTTATTTATTTGTATGAACTATTATGTACGTCGTATATGAGCTTATTCCGTTGTTTTGTGAAAACGCTTCTAAGTTTACTTATTTCAGGAGCTGTTAATAAAACGTCAGAAAAAGTCTAGTATTCGAGAATCATCATACTGCAAGAAGAATAACTCGTACATTCTACCAAAACTGTTTATCTAATTTTCATTTCTAATTTTGAACGTAGAACAATCACTGATTTAAAATATTAAAAATTATGATGTCAGTGATTTCGTTTTATGAATGTAATGGGGTTTTTTCCGTGGAACATTCCGATCCACACGACATCGCTTGAATACAAATGATTTATCATGTACGGAAAACTTATTTTCTATACATATTAAAAGTAGTTTCTATGGATTTTACCTTACTTAATCTAAATTACGAGTATTAAAATATCTTTATTTAGCTCAAAATTAGGCGTTAAAAAAGGTTGTGAGATATGATTTAGACAGTAACTATCATATTCATTTTCTTAGATACGAGAAATGTTGTTGTTCCATTTTAAAGAATTTTTATGGCTCTCCAGCATGTGAAATTTAAAAGAGTAAAGAGAAAAATCATATGTATGGATAAACATAACAATGCACGGCATTTTAATGTAAAGGACCTTTGTTCATTACGTTTATACGTTTTAAATTTAAATACGGCGTCTAAATTTTTACTCTGGCTCCTATATACTTTAAAAGAAACCCTTATCTATTACCGTAAGAAAGAAATCATTATGGCTACTTCCTTAGGCTAAAATAGAACTTAGTTATGATGCATATTGTCTATTGTGAATATCAACATCAGGATGTCGAGACATAATTTTCACTTTGTTGACAAATTGCTTATAAAACTTATCAACCTCTATCATTTTAATACCTTGAATGTACTCGACTGATAGTTTGTGATGTCTTCTTACTGAATTGTCCATTACTATATATATTACAACAGGTTAATTTCGCGGATAGATACAAACTGCGATTTGCTCAATTCATAAAGAATAGCGGTCGTTTGGAAGGATAAAGAAGACTCTATTACAATAAAATCAATTTATTAATGCGTTCATATCTTAACGTAAACCTAAGTTAACTTTATAAGGTGAAAATGTTTTCATTTTCAAATACAGGTTAATGTTCAAATATATTTCAGCAAATTTTGAAATTTATTTACAGAATGTTGAGTTCCCAAAGTTAAACTTTAATTTTCTTCACTTTGGCGAAAATAAACTCAAAGAATTTATTTCCTGGTATATAGTAAATACTCTATATTTGTATAAATATAATACAAATTTCTTCTTTTTAAAACACTTTTGGAATATAGAAAAAAAACCACCTTCTAAATGATTATTTGAATGCAAGTTGTTCTGCATAAGCGCAAATAATTGTTCAAATATAAAAATCTATTTTGAATGGAGTTGAGAAATATGTATAAACAGTAACTCAAATGCGTGTTGACATTGGTCATTTCAGGTAGTTACACAATTTAAATCTGATAATACCTTAAATGCGTTTTACCTCTCACATTGCAAGTAAGTCTGGATTTTAGAAAGACAACCTTTTCAAAAGTTGACATCCATATATATAACTGATCCAGAGAATTCCAAACAACAGACAGGTGTGCCTCCTTTTTCCCTACATTACGTCATGCTTTATAAAATATGAATTATGACATCCAATTACCAATTTGTTTTATGATTAATTCATACATTGAACTTTAAAGAATTTGCTTTGTAAAAAGGCACATGCACTGCAATTTTGAAGAATTCATAAACATGTTCAAGTTAAGGAGACTTTTTATAGTAGGTTGAAGGTTTTCAAGGAAACTCTCTTCACTAAAACGTGATAAAATTTTGGTTTCAATGTTCAAATCAATTACCAATAACTTGCAGAGCTTCAAGTTAAAGTCTAAGTGCAACTTCATAATAGGCATTTGAATATTACATTCAGTTCAATATATCAACCGACAGGCATTTCCAGAATATTTTTTATGTTTGCGTAAGAATCCCTTACTATAGCCATATATTTTGTGTTCATCAAAATGAATAGCAGTGACCTAAACAAGTGGCATTGGTCGGTGATTCAAACTCTAGCACCCACAATTGCATTCATCAGTATTTGTTGTATGACCGGCGTCATTGGAAATACAATAGTTCTTAAGATTTACAAGACTAAGAAGATTTCAGGAAAAGGGCGCTTTTTTATTCCGGCCCTCGCACTCGTCGATTTTCATGCCAGTTTAGTGTGTTCCGTTGCTATTCTCCTCAACCTATTGTGTAATGTTCTTTTCTTTTCGGACGTTCTCTGCAAAATTCACTTTTACATCATTTGTTGGATTTTTAATGCCTCAATTTTCTTAGTGTTTGTAATCGCTTATGATAGATATCGTATGATTTGTCAAATAAATAGACAACCATTATCAGAGAGACATAAATGGGCTATTGTGTGGACTATTCTTATTCTCAGCGGAATTTTAAACACTCCAGTATGTGTTACAAGTGGGACTGTTTTTGTCCCTTTGCCTTCTAAATATAACAGTTCAATAAAAGGATCTGTCTGTACAATTTCAAAACATTTAAATCCGACATTTGAAATGATCCACTCGTTAGTTGTAATCACTGGTTTCGTTGGTATATTTGTCTCTGTGCTGTTTTTCAATGTGAGAATAGCTTACGTAATTTGCACAAAGCTTCGACGATCTGAAAATAGAATCATAAGCAGTTACAATAAAACAAAGAATAAACATTTGTTTACCGTATGCATGAAATGCCCATTTGCAGTCAGAAGCTTTAAAAATGATAATCTCAATGAGGACTTCCATCATCAAATGAAATATCGCCCGGAAAATGAATCAGTCGAGCAACTTGAATCCATTGATATATCTGTCAGTGGATCTCAAGTAAACAAGGATAAAACGTGTTATCCAAGATATTTACTTCAAGCTGTAACGACACACCAGTCACACTACATCCACGTCATGTTCTTTGTGATGTTTGTCATCATGCTTCTTTCATATATTCCCTCCTTGACAATTGTTCTAATGTTATACAACGACCACAACCAAAAGTTTTCGGTGTTCGATGTTGAAGTAAACGCTATGGACATCAACCTTTTCTTTTCGTTCCATGTGTCCTATCTAATCAGCAGTGCAGCAAATCCTTATATCTACAGCCTCTTTGACAGAGAGTTTCGTGCTATCTTGACTAGATGTATAAAACGTTAAGTATGAACTCAAAATTCAGAAAAAGGGAAATGGAGAAAGAGAAAAAAATATAGCGAGTTTCAGTGAGATATAATTTTGTATTATAAATGAAATAAACTATACATTGTCATTTATATCCAACATGTACAATTTAATTAATTTATTTAAAATAATTTGTGTTCGTGAATATTGTAAGCTTAGTTATAAGATAATGATAAAATAAAGATATACACTGTACCAGTAATACTATGTAAAGTTAATAACTTCTTGTTTATTTTCATAAGAGATTATGATAAAACTTACAAATACGTTCATTTTACATGCAGGGAAAGTCATTAAATTGAAATATAAGGTGCCTATTTAAGTTATTACCTTATACTTATAATAATGATAAAAGAAAAAAGAAAATGGTAATTGATGCAGGAAAATATCAATATCTACTTATTACAGGATCTCGATCGGCAAAAGCAAACAATACATTTAACTTAATAGGGTTGACTATATTTTTTGCTCATTTATAAATGAATATAAGAACCCTGTCTTAATGTAAGCTAAATATCTTTATCAAATATATAAGTTTTCGCTTGTTTTACTCTTTAATATTGAGAAAACACACCCCTTCAGAGTGTCAATCAATGTCATAATTGTTTAGTAAGCTCATGTTTACCCAAAAGGAAATAGCGGAAAATAAAGAAAATGATACTCGGAGTAATTTCAGAAATGAATTGGCCAAAGTAATCAGAACATTGCTTAGCCTATTTTCTTAAGTCGGTATATAAGGGGCAAGTTCAACAACATGTCGGTTAATGTCGGTAATGTTATTTGTCTTAAAACAAATTCACGATTTGAACGAAATATTGCGATAAATTCGGCAAATAAAGTAGAAAACAAAATTAATAGCATTTATGTACAGATGTTATTAGAATTTGTACTTGTCCAATGGTTATGTTTTACATGTAATATCCGTTTTTATCCGTTTTGTTTTTTGCCTAGGTTTTTGTCTTATCAATAGGGGTGATTATAGCAGCCAATCAGAGAGGGAATCAATGTACGTCGCCGATCAATGTACTTCACGTTTTGTTTGTTTGGATTTGATCGCAGACAGTGAGGTTTTTTCAGTCTTTTGCCCACCAACCGCTCCTGAAATTTATTCCACTCTGTATAAATTGTATCATTTTGTGTGTTTTCATAGATTTTACTTACGTAACGTTATCTGTACATATTTTTCAATTTTAAGTGATTTCAAATAAGTCTTTGTCTGCCACCTTTTTTTGCATATTGCTAACATTTGATACTGGATTGTTTTTATTTGAATGTTAATGTAATTTAATACACCAGGGATATTAATGTGTTATGGTTTTATAAGTGATGTATTGTGTAAGAGTGATCCCCCTTTACTGATTTGTTTATCTTTTATAATTTCCTGTCATCATTTGTAATAAATGATAATTTCCATCTATCTTGGCGTTGCGTGACTTTTTGGATAGAGGAAGTTAGGTAGGAAATGGAATATTGCCAAGCTTTTGTGCAAAAACCTAAAGCTTAATTACACTGGAAAACATAAACTTGTTTGTATGTGTCTTGATTCTAGCACACTTAACATTGATTCAGCATAATTCATGTTTCATCCTGTTCAATAGCCGTGTGCAAATTAACATATTATGCAGTGCTGAAAATGAAGGGGTTTTTCTGTCAAAGTTAATAATTTTTACAAATATATTTATGATAAAACTATATACTTTTCTTTGATGAGAGGTATACAATGGATGGTTTTCTTATTATTTTTTTCAACATTGCATTGAAAATTAGTTTTGCAAAAAGTAAATATGGTTAGTTTTTTTTACCATGAATTCCTAAGAAGTCTTAATTAGATATGCGCATCATTTTAAATTTTCTCTAGTTACAATCTTCATATAGAATGTAAAAATATTTTATAAATTAATCATATGTTTATCGATGAAGAATAATAGTATTTGAATATTTTTCACGTTTGAGTTTCTTAAGCGGAAATTTAAACCAGTCAATTAATTTCCGTTTCCTTTAAAAAAAAAATATACGTTGACAGTTAATCTCTGTTTCCTTTTAAAAGAAAATATACGCTGATCGTTTTGCTCAAATAAAAAAGAAACGTTTTCGGACATTGTGCCATGGCGGGAAGAAGACGGTATATTTTGTGGGATTTATTTCACCATTTTAGTTATATATGTTCAAGACAGTGCCATCTTCTAAATTCATGTGCTGAGCACCGATGGGATAAAAACAATGTATAATTTAACCATAATTACAATAACGTGTTGTATCAATTTGCAACAAATTTAATTAAAGGAAAATGATTTCGAATTAAAGCTTAATTACTTTGTGTTAGGGCTTTACTTTTGATTTTCCTGAGGATGGCGACAGCTGGACTGGAAACGTGGAACCATTCAATAATCCAGACTCTAACACCAACTATTGCAATCACTTCTGTGTATTGTATAACTGGAGTTATAGGCAATGCGACTGTTCTTACAATTTACAGGAAAAAGATGATTAATGGAAAAGGACGGTTCTTCATTCCGATCCTAGCCTTCGTGGATTTCCTTGCCAGTCTTGTTTTATCTGCCTGTGTACTCATTCGCCTCTGCCTTAATGTCATATTCTTTTCAGATATTATGTGCAAATGTCTTTATTTTATAATTTGCTGGATTGTCAGTATATCCATTTTTATAGTGTTTGCAATTGCCTTCGATAGACATCGAATGGTTTGTCAAATAGGAAAGACACAATTGACAGAGAGACAAAAATGGATCATCGTGAAGACCATTGTTGTTGTCACAGCCATTTTAAACTGTCCTGTATTTGCAACAAGCGGAGTTGTTCTATTGCAAATACCTTCAACATATAACAGTTCAATTCAAGGATCTGTTTGCGTATTTTCAAAACATTCAAGTTCAACATTTGACGTTATTCATTCTCTTATTGTGAGTTGTGGTACTATATGCATATTTGTTTATGTGATGTTCGTTAACTTGAAAATATCATATGTCATTTGCACGAAAATTCGACGTTCCGCAAAGTTCTCTCATCCTTTAAAACAAATTAGAATCAAGAAAAATCCTTCATGCGAAGATATCAACTGCGCTGTGAAATTAAACAGCCATTTGAAACAACATACAAAACGAACAAATTCCAGTGCTGAAGAAATAAAGGGCAACGAACACATGCCGTTCAACAATGGGCATCAAAAAACAAGTATTAACAACAAAATGAATGATATTAAGAATCGAAATTTAGACTTAAGTTCTGAATTCGAACAGAAAGAACAACCTCAAAATATACATATGTTGACAAGCAGATCTTGGTTAAACAGAGATGACAACCCTCACCCGGAGGTTCTACCACTAGCCGTAACAAGGCACCAGTCTCTCACCATACATGTGATGTTCATTGTGATGTTTCTCGTCATGTTTCTTGCGTACATTCCTTCACTTGTCTTAGCTATAATGGTATACAACAACCTTCAAGACAATTCTTGGTGGGTTCATGAAGAGGAGAGTGACCTTAAAGTCAACATTTTCCTTCTGCTCAAGACGACGTATTTGATAAGCAGTGCAGCAAATCCATACATCTACAGTCTCTTTGACAAAAAGTTTCAAGCAGTTATAAAAGGTTTCGTGAGATGTCAACATTCATTGAATCAGTGACAGAAGTAGAAGCAGTAATAGAAATGAAAAATGAATTAGAATATATGCCTTTATCATAACCAATATACTTTAACAATTACTGCCGCATTTTTTTTTTATAAAATGTTAATAATTTCTTTTGTTTTTTATCAAAGAACTAAATAAAAGTCAAGTCAACAAATTTGATTTTCTTTTCAGAGTTTACCGATAAATAGGAACGGCAATGTCTACCACTTAGTCGGTCAGATCGATAACAACCTGTTGCAAATCATTAGTCGGTTAGTCATTGAAAATAAAAGATCATTTCAATTTCCAAGTTACAAAAGTTTAGTTTTAAAACAATAAAGACATTGATATTTTATCTTTTCACGAAAATTATTAGTACTTGTTCTGATAAATATTTAAAAAACACCAAACGATTAATATGTCAAAATGTGTTCATTTTAATACGATTGATGAATCACACAAATGCTTGAATATTTAGAGTAAATGAGTTTCATTTACTTTCCAAGTGGAACTGAAAAAGAAATACAACCAGATTTGTTAGAAAATGTAGTTTTCCTGGTGCAAAATGCAAATGGAAACCTATACTAACGTACGAAGCTATTTCAGAGTTCATAAAGTTGTTGCATATTTATAAATGCTGGTCAAGCAATGCACAGCTCATTTAAAGTCGGAACATTATATTATCAACTATCGTCAAAGATCAAGAGCCGTTCACAAATTACGAGGCCAATGCACTTATTTAAATTTTTTTTAAACGCCAATCTGATTGAAACATTCTTCGTTGAAAATACAAAGGTATATATGATAATGACCTTAAATGGCCCCCTAAAATAAACATCATAAATGTTTGTGGTTTTTTTTTTTTTGTTTGTTTTTTTTTTACAATAATTTTTTACCAAATACAAATGCCCCCAATTAAGAAACATTATCCTTTTCCCGCCGTTTTTTACATTGAATTACTAAAATAGCGTCGCGTCTGGCGTCATGACAAAGAGTGCAAAATAACCAGATTAATAAATAAATATGTATATAATATCAATATATAAAAACTATCTGTAAAATAACATCTTTTATACATCTAACATTCATCTAACATTTGTTTTTTTAATGCTTATACATGTACGTGTTAGAGCAATTCGCAATAAACATAATGAAGAGAACGAGCCTACTCCATAGAAGTTAAAGTCGTTTATCGATTTTTAATTTCCATTTCAAACACGTATATGTACAAGTTTACCTCAAACAGATCTATTAAATATGATATCATTACATATAACTATCATTTTTATAACGACAGAAAACAGAAAAACTTACTCGACGGAATGGGTTCATGGCATAGTCCTGAAATATGAATTTTAAACTCAAAAAGGAAAATGTATTTGAATGTCTTACCGTATTTGTAAAATAATTTCTTGGATGAGCATTACATATCTTTTTGGTATATGCTCACATTATTGAAAACATTTTAGTCAACAAAACATTTTTAATCTGTGTATTAATTGGTGGAATCATCATAATTCGATGTAGATAATTTTTAGTTGAATTTTTGTGAGATAATTCTCAACCATGAGTTTATTTCCTAAAAAAGTTACATG
The DNA here is from genome assembly GCA_020458035.1 of Magallana ariakensis. NCBI lineage: Eukaryota > Metazoa > Mollusca > Bivalvia > Ostreida > Ostreidae > Magallana > Magallana ariakensis. Next base: position 12,891,800 of record CM035819.1, read on the forward strand.
ATAAGTCATATTCGTTATTCAGCATAATTTAAAAAAAACAAACAAACAAAACTATCCACGAAATCATATCCCCACGAGCCAATAACATCTCTAGAAAAAATCCGGTCCCTTTGATTTTATACGTTACACAGTTTTAGGAGGGGGGTGGGGGGGTTATTGATTGACTTTGAAATCAAACTTGGGTTTTTTGGACTAACACAAGTATTTTTTAGAAATGCTAGCTACAGTTGTACCGTTATATCCACAAAAACATAAAAACCCGAATTTTCTTTGTTTAATTTGGTATTTTGTTATTGTTTTAAGTAACTCTTTACCAGATGTGGCTTGGTGAAGGTGTCCGTTTTCCACACAATCCAAATCTATGTGACTCATTAAGATTGTCCTCTGAGCTTTGGACATGGAGGGCGAACGGGAAAGTAAAGACAGGTGCACACGATTTCTGTCACAAGTTCCAAGCACTTCCGGCGCATAACACATGTATACTAGAGCAACGTTTGTGTAGTCTGTGTAAGCCACTCGCAGGGCAGCTGTTATTTAAAGAGTACACTAGTAATTTGTATTAGTATGCAATTCAACGAAAGAGTATCTTTGATTTCATTTTAATAAAATGCTATGTATCCGTTTGTCCATAAATTATCAAAATGAACCAATAAAAAGTCAAAATTAAATATTGATTAAAGTGTTTCACCTTCGTACCGACCCTCTGACGTCAAGGTATAAGATGCCCCAGACCCTGAATGCGTCAAAAGTCCAGTCTGAGAACTGCTGCATGACTTGGTCTGGGCTCTACAACGAAATTCCATGCACTGTATAACCGTAACTTACAGCTCGTGATGTGTGAATTTCGTAAAAACCACAGTGTTTCTACGTTTATACAATTTTAGATGATTCATTGTTTTATACTTTTCAAACATTATAATTTTATATTAAATACAGTGAAACTCGATTAAAGCGAATTTCACGGGGACCAGTGAAATAACTTCGCTCATAATAACGAATTCGTAATACTCAATATAGCAAATTGGCTAATTAAATTCTTGTTTACTTCCATAAGACTACAATGTTATCTTATTGAGGCAAACAATAAAAATACATAAAACCAAAAAGATGTTGTTTTTAACATGGAATAACATTGCGTTATTATTTACCTCCAAAGGATTCAAAACAATTCATTACATCCATATCCGTAAATTCGCTATATTCTTTATTACTATTAATTTTGATTTTGCAAGGATAAGTTTGGAAAATACCGGAGTTTCATTTAAATTTTGCTTTATTCGAATTGTCGTTATATCGGTTTTCGTACTAACTAGATGTACGTTTTTTCATATGACGTACAGACTAAAGTGCATACAATTGCACTGCATTCTATAAACTCAAATTTAAAATAATTTCTACTCTTGAAGAACGAAATGAATTTAATTACTTCCCAATTTATATAAGCATAAACCGGCATGGTACGAGATATCTTATTTTTTTTTAACAAAGACAGGACAAATAAAACATTTAAATGATGAAAAAAACAATTTAGCAAACGAATGATTAATGAAACCATTTTACTCACGAATATCCTGTATAGGCCATATAAAGATGGCCGTCGGCTCCTCGTTTGAAAACCCAGACTTGAGAATGCCACGTGTTTTCTCCCCATTGAAATGTTGTTCTTTCTAGTTCATGCCATGTTCCAAGGAACTACAAAAACATAATCTAAACAAAGTAGAATATCTGAATTATTATAGTTTTTTTTAAAGTGATTAAAAATTATAAATTACTCCTGATTTTTAGCGATTTCCTTTTATTAATAAAATGTGTTTTTATTTTGATTATTTCATTATACACTAGATAATGAATTTCTATCTAATTAAAAAAAAACAAACATGGTTGTAAATTACTAAGCAGTTTCAAATAGTATTGTTTCATCAATTTATCAGCAGCTAAACGCTTCAAAACAACTTTTGTTTGTAATGATAGGATTCTGAATGTTATGACATATACACGTGAGTATCTAAACAAAATATAATCTAATTAGATCTTTGATCCGCTCCAAATAGATCTATTTAGAACAGATCAAAGCTCTTATTTTAATTAGATCTTCTAAAAGATGACTAATATACTTATGGTGATATGTAAAAACTTAGTTTTTATGCTTATACAATGAAATGCTTAGAAATTTGTTGATGGTTCATGTTGGTGTGATTGTAACAAGTATTGCAGAAAAATATTTAACCTGCGTTATTGTGTTGTCTATATTCTCTGCAAAGATATAAACCGCAAAGACCCCTAAAAAGTATTCTACTGTAAATATTGTCATCCTTTTCTTTTCATTTGTCAATCTGGCTCTCATAAAATGATTATTTAGGAGTAAAAATCATAAATATGATTTAATGCAAAGAGGATTGCGTTAAAATGCATAGATTATTGCGTTTAATCTAAATAAAACGTTTGCGATGAATTGCAATAATTTGTGCGAATAAACGCAATGTTTTCATTGGAATGACTTTGTTATACTCACGTTAGTGTCGTTAAAATTAGCAACAGTGTTTGTCCCATCAAAGTCACAACTAATCGCCACTGATGATTTCGAGCAAAATGCAACTAAATAAACAACTACTGCAGAATACATAAAAGACATAGCTGGAAGCTTTCTGTATACCAGGAAATACTGGCGGGGTTCAGGCTTTATAGTGTGGTGGACTCCGTGAACTGCGTCCATTGATTAGATAAGAATGTTACGAGTGCTTTGCTACTCGTGTAATTTCATTCCCTTAAAAACGAAAGAAAACAATATAATTTTGTCTAAACATCGTAAAAAATCTTTTTCTCTTTTCAGAGAATTACGATATTTTATGTATATAGAGCACACTTGTTCTCGTGGTAAACCTTACCTCCGTAGAATGATTTAATTATTGTATAATTGAAACTCGCAGTGAACGTTAATTACGCAATTACTTACTCACGTAACCTTGAATAAATCGGTCGGCTATTTCGTAGAAATTTTTCCATTTGTCTACTATTTAACATTTTAAACTTTCATAATTAACCCTAATTTAAAGGAAGAGCTCTTATAAAGATCTGAATTTGTGAACAGCGGTGTTATATTTATTATGCAAATTAGTTGTGAAAATGCAATAAATTAAGCAAACTGTAATCATAAGACTACATGTATATTCAAATTGTGAAAATCATGGTCCCTGCATGGATGTTATACAAAAATGATTTGGCAGAGATGTATGTATCATGCGTGAAAATATATTAAATATTTTAAATGTTCAATATAATATATTTACATTCACTTTCCCCCTATAAAATTACATTGGTTGATTTGAGCGATACTGGTATTTACGCATAACACAGAAGACCCAATCACCAAATCTTGTGCGCATGAATACATTCAGCCTCTCTTCAGTATTTCTCGAAGAGCATGACTGACTCTCCTCGCGACTTCAAACCGGATCACGACTTGAGATTATGCTTACATGTACGCTGATTAATATTTCATTTATATAAATATTTCTAACAGTTAAATTAATTCAATTGATTAATTTCTAAGTATACAAAAAGTACATTTATTAAGTTACAGAATGAAAATTGAAATTGTGTTATTTAAGGAATAAGGAATAATTCTTTGAGTATATATATGCTTTTGTAATTAGAAAACTTCATGTATAAACTTGCCTTTTACAAGTGACCCGTTTATATGTATATTAACATGTGTATATTAATTGTATATGTCTATCAGCTGTACAGCTGTTGACCAATAAACAATACAATATATTATGAGGTGATAGTTTTGGTCGGAGTGTGATCAAATCCAATAAAAACCCCGAAGGACTTTATGATAGATTTGATCACGCCCCGACCGAAATTATCATCTCATAATATTCAAAGAATGATTCCTTATTATTTATATTTATATAATTTTAAGCCATTGTACGATTAAATATAATTGAATATACACTGTCAATAACCAAATCCCGCTGGCGCCCCCAATCATACATGTACGCCATTTGAAGTTATTGGACTGTATAGTACACAATCGATAGGTAGTGTTATCACAGGCAAAGACACTAAAAAATGTAAATATATAAGCATTGAATCATTACTTTTTGAAAGGTGTTGTCTCATAACTCCAACGGTGTGTGCAAACAAGTTTTCATAACGCGCTACCGTTATTTAATTTGTATGCACACACCGTTGCAGTTATGAGACCATATCGATATCTTTCAAAAAATAATGATTCAATGCTTCATTAAGATGAAAAGATTCGGGATATCTTACCTCAACTGGTGTCTAGCATACACAGTGAATTCAAATTTATCTAAGAAGGATATACAAGGATGCCTAGACCAGAAACTCTTATGATATACTTGTTACAAAGATGAATATATATACAATACTTCATTTTGTCGCTCAAACATTCCACAGGCTTTTATAAACACATTTCATTGTCATTGCTTGTATAGTAATTAACAAAAGAAATGGACAAAAGTTCTTATATCATAGAATTTAATATATCATAAACGAATTAATGATTTTCGAGCACAAAATCTAGAGCTTTGCTGATAAGTTAGAAGCCTTTACAAAAGTATTGTCATTCATTGACCAATGGTGAGGGTTCGGATATTCGATAACGCATTATATACATGTAAATTCTCTAGTAATTGTGCAAAATACACACGACCTTTTGCTTGAAAATGGAAGTACAGGACCTGGAACATCCTCCGTATTCATCTATTTATTATCATGTGACTTTTTTTCTATTTTCTTAAATTAAACAAATTGCTATCTGGACGCCGTTATCACTCCCGTATTGCACTAGAGTGGTGTATCAATGTACCTCTCTCCGAAATGTGCCATTCAGCATTTTTATTTAAATTCATACCATAAGGAGTATGCACCTCTTTCGAAGTACAGAGGCGCATTCCAAAGCTGGCCATGGATAAAAGGACTTCGTTAATGTGTTGAAGTTAAGATAAGTTTAAGGAAATGGGAATAAAATATAATATAACAGTATTTTTTTCAGTCTCAACATTTAATGACTATCCCCCTGTAATAAAAACCGTGATATCGAATAATATGTATCATTATATATACATCATATATTTAGTAATTTTATAACAAACGCATCTAACTTGAGAAACCACTGACTAGATTGATACTTAAAATAGCTTCATGTATTATGAATATAACAATAGATCATAAATAACAAAAAATTGACATCACATTTTATTATTACAATAGTGATATGGATTTTTAAAAGATCGATTTTCAGAAATTAGTGAACAAATCGGTTATGCTATCAAAAATACAATTTTTCAATAAATTAGTATCAACAATTTAAATTCGCAACTATTCAAAAATGAAACTTTACAACAGTTACAGATTTGCCTCAGAAGAAAAAGCTACCACACAGTCACGATTTTACTTTTTGAAAACAAATACAATTGCAACTAGAGCATGGCTTGCCAATCAATGATCGTCGTAAAATGAATACCAATGTGAAGAAAATAAGTTCTAACAAATTAAAGAATTTGATCCGTGTTTGTCCTGCAAACCTTTGCAGGACCCGTTATACAAATGCCAAAGCAGCTGATGAGGCAGTGATACAATGCTAACTTTATGCTACAAACTAGATATTTCTTGAAATAATCATAATTATTTTTTATTAAATAAATACATATTCTGTCAACTGAATGTCTACTGATAATCCGAAAAGTGTCAAAAAGTTCAAGCCCTAGACTAGCTGTCATAGTTTCATCTTGTGATTCAATGGTGCTAAGCTATTGAAATCCCGTATGCTATGATGTGCATATGAACAGCATACAGTGTGTTCGATGACCAATGAATATATTTTTTTGATAATTTAAGAAAGTTTGTTTACAGAATATAGAACGATATTGTCCCATCGTCGGTAACCCATGTGCGATTCACATACATTCTCTCTATCACCGGGCTTTTGGACTCAAAACGATGTTTTCCGACGATATACTTGTCCATGATTTAATTTATTCTACTTCACTTATACTGACTGGTGTAAGTAGCTGAATGCAGAAATACGCCTAGTGCCTCTGCACCCCACCCACAGAAATTGGTCTTCTCCAACACAGGCCAGACAGCTCGGTTCGTCCAGCTTGTCTTTCTCGGTAAGCAGCATTCGGAGAAAATTGCCGTTTCTGTCGATCAACTGGACAGTGTCAGTATTGTAATCGCAGATTATTATATTCATTAGGGCGTCAACTGATATTCCCCGAGGCCAGAACTCCGAGTTAGATGATGGTCCGGTATAGCAAAATCGTGGTTTCTTTCGGTGGTCCACGGCTACCACTGCGTTTTTGGTGTGGTCAGACACCACTACATCGCCATTGTGGTTCTCTGTGATGTAACGAGGATAACTGTATAATGGTTGTCCAGTGACGTCATGTGCAATGGTCTGGATTTCCTTTCCCGAATCGCTGAACCGCACCACTTTTGCTTCCACTACATCCGATTCCGTTACCTTGGCTTGTTGGCTTCTGATCATGCCAACCAGAATATCTCCATTGTAAGAAGAACAAAATATGCATGAAGGTTTCCACGGGTCCTTGACCTGAACTAAAGATTTCTTTTTCTTGTTATCCAGAGAAAGTTTACAGATGTTACTCTTGCTGTCTAGGTAAATCAACTCTCCTTCCTTCGTCACGGATTGTATGGCCCAGTCGTTCAAAACGTCGGAGACTTTATGAATGATAGCGCCGCTAAGGTCTGTCAATGCAAGATCTTCATCTCGGAGCCAGAACTGGCCGTTTGGTGCAGCAGATATCTGATAACAATCTTTGATTCCTGTCACTCTGAAAGACTGGATTTTCATAACTGTGTCACTTATCACCAGTGGGGGAATTTGATATGTTTGTTGGGCAAGATCTTTTACCTTTCTTGATGTTTCTGCTTTTGGGGTTTCTACGTGTCCGAGCATTTTAACGACGTCATCTCTTGTGAAGTTTTCCTTGGTTAATACTGGGTAGGGCATCTCAAGCATATGAGGTACAAGGTCCGCGTGAGAACTAGGGTGCTCCTTGAGGTAGAAGAGAAATGCAGCAGGTTTGTTCCTTGAACATTCAAATCCATCCAAGACTGTGTTTAAATGAGTTATACGATCTGTTATTTCTCGGTTCTGATCTTGTAATTCACTCTTCTGTGTTTTGCAAATATCTGTCAATAGTTTAGAGTAGTCTTCCACAACATCATCAATGAGAGCCTTTATTCTAGCGGCTCGTGATTTCATAATCGACAAAATTTCAGTCGTTTCTTTTTTCCGGAGGGACAGATCTGCCTGTACATCTTGTTGTAAAGACTGGCAAGATGGCAGTATTTCTCTTCTTATTTTCAATATCCTATGCTCGTGTTTTTCTCTATGTGAGTGATAAACGTTTTCAAGATTCACAAAGCTGTGCTTCTTGTGCTGTGGGTCATTTGTGCATTCAGCACAGACAGGAAGTTTGCACTGTTGACAGCACAGACAGTATTTCTGATCCTTGTGCTCCCGACATGTTTCCTCTACAATTCCTGATCCGAACTTCTCCTGAAACAACACGATATCGTGGGAGGTATTTCCTAGTTTTCCCTTTTGGTGTGCCTCCTTGCATTGCTGACAAAGATCTTTCTTGCAAGTTTTGCAAAAGAATTCGGCATTTCTTTGACATATAGAACACTCAACAAAATGTTGTGCAAAGGCAATATCCGCCATTTTAACTTGTCCTTATAATCAAATGCTGGTTTTTTTTTCTATTTAAAGGGGCAGAGCTTATCTCATTCAACCTTGCTATACGCAAGTTTGTTCAATATCTATCTATTAAGAAAGGTAAATAAATCGATGTGGGCTTAAATATACAAATATACAAAGATGTGGGGGTATATTCTTTATCTCTTCAATTAATACAATATATGCATGTTCCGCCTTCAAAGCACAGCGGTTCCCCGGACTTTTAAATGTCTCCTGCGGGTGTTTTAAACCTACAGTAAATATTGAGGTATTTAATAAATCGAAATGCAGGGTGTCGCGATGCGCGGATCTAGAGGGGGTCGGAAAGGGGGGGGGGGATTTGAACTTATTAAATTTCCAACGTAAAATTACTGGAAATATGCTACTTTCACCTTGGAACGATTTTCTGTATGCGCGCTTCACCTATCAAAAATACGCTTTATTGTTGAATGTATTGAAACATTTTATGGAATGATAAATTTTATACGTATATCAAGTATATGTCCTTCCTTTATTTGAAAATAAAATATGCAATTTTATACAAAAGTTGTGCTCTCAACAGTTTTTTAACAAAGAAAATGATACACGAGTTTGTACAGTATATTAAAATTTTGTTCTATCATATCAGAGAACTTTTGGCTGTTAGTAGGTTTTTATTGTAACTAATTTAATTTTTTAATCATTTCAATACATTTGAAAAAATTACATACTCTTTTGAGATATTATATGTTGACGGTATTGAGTTATTCCTCTTTTCTCTTGGCTCAGACATGATGTACTAAATGAATATTGCAAATTTATATCTTATATGCACTGGTGGATTTAGAGGAAAGCCCAGGGCGCCCACCCCCTTTTGTGATCAAAATTTTAAAAATATATATATAAGACCTAAAGAAAAAGAAGGTCAAATCAGTTTTTATTTATCGTTCTTGTAATATGTCAAGTGTAACTAGATTATCTCATAAAAGTGTCCTTAAACACCTCAAAACCCGGGAGCTCCGGGGTTTTCGCTCCCTGGGCCCCCACCAGGGCTTTGCCCTGAACCCACTGGGGACCTCAAGGCGGCCCCCAGACCCACGGTCGATCCGCCCCCTCCCCCTTTCAACAAATCCCGGATCCGCCACTGTAATGCATATCAAAATATATATTTTGGCATTTTGTCCTAGTTTTTAAAATTGATTTGTTCTGTGAGAAAAAGAAAATGTTTGATCAAAAAATAATTTATTTTGCACCGATGAAAATCTGTAACAATACTTTTGCACTCAATGGTAAAAAATCAAAACGTTGTTCAAAGTTGAATATCATTACAACAATATATAGTGAAAAAAAAAACGTAATACTTTGTGTGCATATTTAATTCCCATTATACAGCTGCGTGTCATATTGCATGCATTGCAGTAATGAATATAAAAGTATTGAATTATTTTAAGTATTTGAATAATTATTATACTCAAGACAGAATTGACAATTAATCTAAAACGGTAAGATCTATTTATATATATGTGTTGACACATTTTAATGTACTATTGAAAGGAGAATTGTTGACGATACGTTGGATCGCTATTAGGAGTGAACGTCCGGAAAGCACTCCAGACAACCAGAAATACTCTAGCTGAACTTCCTAGATAAAGAAGACTAAGAGCGGAGGAAGTCCGATCTCAGCGTTTTCTAGAGGGTCATTGACTTCATTTTGTATAAAAAAAAAATTACATCCTTACCCCCCCCCCCAATCCTCTCTTGCGCACACACAAACAAAACCCCTCCACCCCAAATAAAAAACTTACATCTTCTATCATTCATTATCAATGGTTATCTAGATAATCACCCCCATCCCCCAACACACAGACACTTAGAATTAATTCTATCTCCATATTTATCACCAATGGTTATGCAGATCAACAACCTAATAATCAAACTACTGAAAGTACTGGAAAGGTCAATCAGTCCAAAACTAGCGCATTTGTGTGTGTGTCGTAAATTGCAGTTTTTTACTACATGTATGCTCTCAGGTCGTCCATCCGAGTTGTTTAAGACCGGGAGCTACAGACCTGCAGCTAGAGTTACATAATGATTCAAATCACGTTTTTCTTTACATGCGTAAGAATACTAATTGGAAGTTCAATTCGCCTACCAATAGTAAAGTTTATTTATTCCTTGGTATTTCGGAAATCAACAAAACGGTGCTATACTATATCCTATTTACCCTGTTTATTGCTTTTGCATTACATTAACATAAAGCTGACAAATAATATCAGATGCGATCATTCCTTTAAAAGAAATACATGCACTTGTTCTACCTTAATTATATGTAAAAAATACTAAATTCTACCGTCAGGTTTTTAGTGGGGGTGATCTCAAAATATCAAAATGCACCAACTTTTGCTATATATTTGGAACATGCGCGGTTCTAGAGAGGGGAGGGGGGGGGCTAGGCATATAAATATAAAAATATGCCTCAGACCCCTCTCCCCTCCCCGGCAAACTCAAATAACCGTCCGACCCCCTGGAAAAATTGTCTGAATCCGCGCATGTGGAGTATTACAAATGTAGATTGGTACAATGGATTCATTTAAAAATGAAGAAAAAAATAACCCCGAGGATAGCATTATACTGCAAAGCCGTCGGAACGTTGGCTCTAGCTCCCCCCCCCCCCCCACCCACTTTTTTTTTTTTTTTTTGCAAAGTTACACATAACCATAATCCTTTTTTTTTTTTCTTATCAAGATTTCTGATAAGTCTACTCCCCCCCCCCCACCCCCACACACTTTTAATTTGCTTCCAATTCACCTGTTCTGTGTAAAATTTCAAAGGCGTACACTTTTTGTTTTATGTTATTTCTTATAACGTACTCCTACAAAGCTTCATTAAAAGCACAATGGCAACGTGCACCTACCGAACAAAGGAAAATTTGTTTAAAAAAAAAATTCCTTAAAATCTAAATATTTTTATCCGTATTTTGTTCGTTGTTTTCAATTTAATAAATGATATCGGAACCAATTTCATAAAAGGTATAAATACACTGTTTTTTACTACAGATTGCCCAAACACATGCGCAATGAAAATCAATGTCGGTCACTTTAAATACAATTTCAGTCAGAGAAAAAAAATAAGAGAATGCTTCAGTTTGCCTGTGTTTTTAATTAATGTTTTCAACAGATACAATAAAAATAATCCACTGTAATAAAAGTATGCTGAACTTTTATAAACCATATAAACATGTAAAAGTCAAGTAAAAGACGAAAATAAAACACAACACAAAACAGTGGACGGAATACATATGAGAAATTAAATAATATAAAACAAAAACTACTTGCTGAAGAAAATATTGACGAGGAAGTTTAATGTACAAGAAAGCTTTGAAAAAAAATATCTGCAAAATAAATTAGATCTGAATTTCCTCTTTTGGAATGACATTTGCTAGCTCATTAGACATAATTACTGACAATCATAAATATATTAGGGAAATATAAACATGTATATAAATATTACCTTTCTCTCTTTCTTCTTCTCCCCCTCTCTTTCAATGTCATATATATATATATCCACAATTCTATATCAAAAGGATTAAACAGTTAAATGACATATTCCTGTCTATTTTTTCCTTCAATTCTTGATAATGTTTACAACAATTGATACAAGTATTTTCTCATCTTAAATAAATCTTATTTATCAGTGCATGTACTACAATATGTTACATCTTTCATAGATAATTTATTAGGTACCTAACTGTAATATTTACAGACATGCATTTACCCTATCTATTTTGCAGTTTATGAGCACATATTGACCTTTGGTACCTTTTGCAGGAACAAATTGTGCCCAAAAACATGAGTTATCTCAACCTTGCAGCTACTACAAAAATTTACAAGCAATTTACAAACAATCTTGGTATATATATAAATTTACTCTTTGTACACAACCATAAACAATGGATGAATGTGTGTGTATATGCAAAAAATGTCCTATGTACAGTCTTTTTTCACAATAATATAATTGTAAATTTGATGACTTCAGGGCCTCCCAACCCTGACATCAAATAATTGTTTAAGTTGTCTGGGACAATAAAATATTCAAATATTAAAAAAAACAAAAATTTATAAGCAATCAATAAGTAATAACTAAGACCTCTAAGTTAATGATTAGTACTTGTAGAGAGTACATGACTACATCAGCTGTTCCCTTTCCTCATCCTCCAGTTATCCCATCCTAAGCTAGTCCATACACACATACTGTACATGGTCCATTCATTAACTTACTCAACTCTGCTACTGTTTGGTAAATGTCATGTTTGTAAATTTAAATCACAATATTGCACCATGACTAATTAAGCAAAATATAACTTAAATTTTAGTTTTATGCAAATCCCATATGAACTGCACAAATGTACATATATAAAATTATTTACTTATAAAGTGAAAACACTTCATTGTCAAATTTTAACTGTGGGCCATTCTATAAAATCATGTGTAAGCAACGGATAATTTAACTCATTGAGTATGGTACATGGAAAACTATAACTGCCCTAACCCCTTTCCCTCATATAAAAATACCTAACCCCCCATATAAAAATAATCCCATCCCCACCTTGTGGGGCCTCAGTAATGTCCGGCTGTTTCGGAGTCCACAACACTCATAAACTGTTCCTCTCCGAGGTTGACATTTTCCAGGTTGGCTGCCGATTTCTTCTTGGCTAGGTACTCCTCTAGATTCTTCAGTACTGCATGAGGATGCTTCTTGCCATGAGTTTCTATGTCTGTGATATAGGAAAAGAAGATGAATATGTAGGACAAAAGCTTCTATCAAAAACAGACATATTAGTTGAAAATTATTTAAATGACTTCATGTTTTGTTTCTATGTTTATTTACACATGATACAACTTATGACTGGTATGATTTATTATTTGATTTATACTTATTAAAGGGGCATGGTCACGATTTTGGTCAAATTCTATTTTTCTGATTTTATTATTTACAATGCTTTAGGAATGCATTTCTAATGATCAAATGAAATTTGAGAGTCAGTCGTTAAGTAATAAGCAAGATACAGGGCTTACAATTCTTTGTCATGTAAACAAGGCTCGTGCCCTGTTTTTGTTTACATAGGTTCAATATACCAGAAAAAAATCCTTTTCAAGCTGTTTTGTCTCTCTTCTTATTCATTTAAAGTATAAATAGACAGTTCCTAATGTTTAACACATTCATTTTAGGTCCAAAACTGAAAATTTCACTTCAGCATTCAGAATGTAAACAAAAGCTTTGTTTACATAGCAAAGAACTGTAAGCTCTGTAACTCGCTTATAACTCAACGAATGACACTCAAATTTTGTTTGCGTATTAAAAACGCCTTACTGAAACATTGTAAACATTGAAATCGAAAAAATAAATTTTGACCAAAATCGTGACCATGCCCCTTTAATACACAAGAGTCCATGCAGTGTTGATAATTACATTGTCTTTGCCTGGGATTTTCACACCTGCATATACATGTAAACTGAACTCACCATACACTAGTGCATTAAATAAAAGTACTTGTACCAGTACATGTATTTACACTCGGTGGACAAGGTTCCCTTTCTGAGATATTATAAATCTGACTGCTTCTTCTTCAATATATTACATGTAATAATGTTATTGCCACTGCTTGTGTATGAACCCAGGTCTTCTGGCACAAAACTCTAGCACTCTACCAATTGAACTAAAGGGTTTATTCATTACACTGAGCTACATGTAGTAGGAATCCCATAGACCTGACTATGCCACACTGTCCCCCTGCTATGAAAGAGTTCTCCTTGACTCTTCAAGGGTGCCAACACCTATGAGGCAATGTTCAAGAGACAATCTGTCTCACCCAGAAGAAAATATCCCAAGTCTTAATGTGGGTACTGTATGTAACAGAGACCGATACATGTATTGCCTCTGCTGGGGTTTAAACCTGGGTCCTCTGGCACTCAAATCCAGCACTCTATGATCAAGCTAAAGGATTAACCCACTAATCAGATCTAGTAGAAATGCCATATAAGGTACCTGACTCTACATGCACTACATACAAGATGCCAGTACTTGTACTTACGCTGTAGGACAAACCCCGAGTCAGTAATGGTCTTCCCCTGGGACTTCCACACCTGGTACATCTGTAGGTAAAGGCCCGTGTAGAAGTCACACATCAGGGGCAGCACCTCCCTCTGTTTATTGCACTCCCTGATAAAGTCAGAACAATGTGTTTGTATTCGATTCTCTTCATTCAATTTATCAATGTACACTCTAAATGAAATACTTTGAGATTGATTTAGATAAAGCTAGTCATTTTTTTGGCTTCTCTGTATATTATTTGTTTTGATTACTAGAACATTCATGACAGTAACACATTATGTACTGGTCTGCACTGTTTCACATCCTGTGAAATTGATAATGATCAAAGATGATTAAATAATTATTATCAAAACATTTCCTGCTTCCCCTTCTCAGTATGACAGAGTTATCTTTCTTTAAACACAATGAAGTTGCAATGTATTTATACACATTGATTAATTAAAAAGAGATTCAGCAAAAAAAACATGGACAGAAAATGATGCTTTATACAAAGTAATGTTTATAATTATTCCTCACTTGTTGAGACAACCCTCTCTGAGAGCTTGAAGAGCAATCCTAGTCAGGTTGATGGACATGACACAAAACGGAAAGTTCTGGAAAAAAAATGTACAGAAAATCATTTATTATTAAATAAATATGTAACTAACCACTATGGGTAGTTATAATAACTCTGATAAAAATTAATTTAACTGTTGGTAAATATTTCTGCTTTGAGTTACAGCTACTGTACATTTAGTTTGTTACCTGAGTAGGATGGAGGGAGAGCTTGTAGATCTCACTGGCCAACACCTGTCGCTTAGCATCACGCAACAGGTAAACCAGGTGTACCAGTCCCAGCAGCCCAACACCCCTCAGGTCGGTTGCTGGATCCCTCCCTGAAAAAAGAAACTATATGATCAATTTGTAAAAGCAGACACCTGTTTAAATGTAACCAAACACCCTTAAAGTTGTTTCTCCTTCGATCTAGCCTGAACAATTCATAAACAAAACTCTTGATACCCTGAAATCCGATTTCCTCCCAGTGGTTGCCATAGCGAGGGCAGTCGAACCTTGACCCGGTGAGGCTGCGGTAGATTGTCTGTAGGGACCGTACGTGGATCTGGTCTGAGTTATCCAGCACGGCTACAAAACAACACAGAAATCTGTAACTAACACTCTGCCAAACTTTAAGTTTACTTCATAGAAAATACAGAATTCAGTAATTAATATTCTACCAAGTTAAAACTAACACTTATTACCCAAATTCTACATCACAAGTAATTTCTATATAACAACCTCAATTTTTAAATGACATCAAACTAAGATTTACATATTAGTTAAATCATACCCCCTCCCCATTCCTTACGTTATACATCTCAAAACAAATTAAATGTATGTGTTTTTTTTATATCATAATGATTATAATTTAAATGTCATTTGCCTCTGAGTATGTTGATTCTTTACATTAGCTTTCAAAGTAATTGGATCAGACATCAGCATGAATTGATTATGACATTAGATTAAGTCTAGCTCTCTTAAAATTTCTTTATAGGATTCAGTGATAAATCTTATCTATTTCCTCTTACAAGCTGCGATGCAGAATATTCTGTCTCTCTCCTCGTGTAGATCTCTGTGAAGCTTAGGTGGTCCAAACAGGAAGTGCTTAAGTTTAGAGAAGCCATGATATTCCACTGTTGTCCTGATCTTATCCTGAAAATTATTGTACATGTTTTTCATTTACCAATGACCTTGAGACTGGTGTGTGTGAGTGTGTGTTAAGGTGGAGGAGGTTCTTCTTGGGTTAAGATGTAGAGGTTATAATACATGATGTTTTCTCCTGACCAACACACTAAACCTTTTAGTCTGTGGCAGTACTGGTTCATCAACAGTATAAAATCATAAAGATGCCTTATACTTCAATGTCGCAATCAACACTTACAGATACAATAATCCATGTACATGTAATGCATAACTTTCAATACTGGTATGTGCAGTTGCATCGTAGATACATGTATCTCATTAGTATTGAATCTCCATATTTAGATAATTACATTCATTTGGGATTTGATTGCTAGTTATATCCTGATGCAACATTAAGCTTATACTGTAAAAGTGGTTATTTTACACTTGGGGGAAATTTACACCTGTCCAGTTATGCGGTTAGCTTAACACCGCATAGAATGCCCCGCACGTATGGTAAAAAAATTTAAATGTTAGTGTTGTCAATCATGCATCTGCGTATTTAATACCCATGCGTATTGTTTGACCATTGAAAACGCCTACTTAACCACCAGTGTAAATAACCACCTTTACAGTAATCAAAAGCAAGCTATACTGTGGTTTCATTAATATTCGTGGGTATCAATTTTCGTGGATTCAATGAAAGTCACAGTTTCAAGGATAGGTAAATTCGTTGTTAATGATTCTATCAACGCAAAATGTTAGTAGAAATCGCATTTCAATGAACATTAAATTTCGTGGATCAACTTAACAACAAAATCCGTGAAAATTGGTATTCAAAGAATATTGATGAAACCACGTACAGTATTCTTAAATGCTGGAAATAGGAATGGGCAATGGTGATACATTAACCCTTCCACTTAACGGTTAACACTAGTTACTATATTGGTTGCAAAATATAATACATGTACTACAATCATGTAGAATACATTCATTTGATTACATTCTTCCCTAAACTCTTATTATTAACAGTCATGTAAAAATCTGCTTTTAGATTATTAGGTAAGCTATGAGTGGTTATACTTATGAACGTGGAAGTAACAGATGTTTAAGGAGATCTTAACAAAATCCTCACACCAATTTGTACATGTATTTTCATACATAAAACAACGGGGAAATATCTGCATATAGTTTAAGACAATTAAGTAATGAGCCATACAGGGAAGTGGCACATTTCGTTTAAGTAGAAGTTACACAACAGCTGTTTTCAATTAAATACCGGTACATGTAAGTTACATGTAGAATGATAATCGATGTACTATAAATATAAACATGAATCGGAATCCTTATATTGCCGCATGCATGCAGTTTTGTCCCCAGATTGATAAATAAATAAAATTAACTATTGCGAGGTGAAAAATTTGTGTTTCCATTAAGAAAAGATTATTAGACTCCATTTAATCTGTAAAATTCAATTTAATTTATCATTCAGCCAAAAAAAACCCCCAAAAACAAGAAAACCCCAAAAACTGTATTCCTTAAACAAAATTCTGATAAAAAAAAAAAAAAATGTTAAAGAATTTTGTACACATGCCATTCAAAGCTGAATATGATATGATAATCAAGATCTTTACATAACTCATATTTAAACTCATATTATTAGTACATGTATTATGATACCTATAATTACATCTTTAATGTTTTTTTTAATGTTCATGATGTTGAATAGCGAAGTAGGGTAATTTAAAGGACGCTGTTTAAAGCTGAACACCGCTCGTAAATAGGCACCATCACACAGGTACCTGGTATATAAACTCTTCGATTCCGTTACACCTGATTGCGCACCTGAAACTCGTGGCTGACATGTAGTATTCCTTTCATGGTCTTTGGATTTTATGCATTTATTTCTTGTTCTATCTGCATATTCTGTTTGTAAATAATGTATTGACCAATTTATTTGATGTTACTGTTATCCTGGCTTGAAAAAAGTGTGTAAAATTTGATAATTTCATCACGACCGAGTAACACGGACAGGGAAGATGTACGTCCACACAGGTGAGACCTCTACAGCGAAGTACTTTGAACTGTTTAGAGGTCTGTCCCTTATATAAGGGTTGTAGGGACATCAGTGATAAAAGAGAAATATGGCGGACAGTGCCTATTTACGAGCGGTGTTCAGCTTTAAGTTGGCATTGTGGGGGTGGGGGGGGTGGGGTACTGATCAAATAATACCTTTACCTTGACTCCTGAGAAATCCTGTGTGCCCAAATGTTCTGACATTTCGTAGTACGACAGCAATGGTACATTAGTCACTACATTCTCTGTCCAAAGTAATCAAATATATCAGTTAAAATAAGAGGGTCATGGCCAATTTTAGACAGTCACTATATAAAATTAAATTTCCTTAAGAAGAAGAGCTCTGTATAAAGATAATAGCAAAATATTTAAAATGTTAAAGCTGAAATGCATGGACTTTTTCTTTGCTAAATGATAGTTTATAGCTAAACAAATCATAATTATCCAAAAATCTGGGGAAGATCTTCTGGTTACATGTAATCTGTTGGCCTCCAAGCCTCCTTGATTCTTGGGATTTTCTAATAAACACATTTTCAATTGGTATATATTTTTTAAATCGATTTCAAAAACTTCCCTATTCTTTTTTTTTTTTTTAACTGGATTTGGATTAAAAGATGTCCCTTTAATGAATGCATTGCATGTAATATATGTCTATTTAAAATTTTTATCTAATGTTTGGTTTTTGGTTGAGAAGAAGTTTTTTCAGTTTTTCAGCAACTGCCGACTATATTTCTGGAGAAATACCTTTCTTTTTGGGGTCATTCTCATCTACAAACCCTGGAAAATAGGAAACAAACTTTAATTAATACAAATTTAACTAAATTTAAACTAATTTCACTAAAAATACATGTATCTTATATTTATACTGCAAAAACTTAATTTTTTCATATTCTTGCATCAAGTAGTATATTCTAAGGGTTATTTTTTTTCAAGAATTGATTGAAAAATTAAGATGTGTAAAGTATAAAAGCATTAACATATGATTAAATTGCATTGTGATGACTACCTGCTTCAATTGTTTGGACTTTGTCCCATTCATCTTCAACAGTATTTTGGACGTGGGCTGATTTAGATACTGTTCCATTCTCACAAACCTATATTCATGTAATATATAATTATAAACAAATAATGATTATTGTCTTAATAGCAACATATTTGTATGATGTATAATAAAGCACTTCTCTCTCTCTCTCTCTCTCTCTCTTTCTCTCTCTCTCTCTCTTACCTGTTTCAGTACAGCATCCCCTATTTCACTGACAGTTTGAGCCTGTCCTATGAACTTCACTCCCACACCTTTCTCATGTAATCCCTGTGTAAGTCCTTCACTGGTTGATGTTGGAGCCTTCTGTACAACACCAACTGCTGGACCAGCTTTAAGCTCGGGATCTTTTGTAACTGGCATCATAGGGGGCTGTTTTTCTGCATTTGCAAAAGGAGGGAAGGTTTCTGGGACTGCTTTAGACTTTGCTGTCATGGATGCTTGGGTTGTTTCTTTAAGTTTCTGGCCATCAGAATTTTTAGACATGTCACTAGTTT
Source organism: Magallana ariakensis (assembly GCA_020458035.1). Lineage (NCBI taxonomy): Eukaryota > Metazoa > Mollusca > Bivalvia > Ostreida > Ostreidae > Magallana > Magallana ariakensis. Next base: position 12,910,899 of record CM035819.1, read on the forward strand.
TTGTGGTGGGAGTGTCAAAATCAAATTCCTCATCAGAGTCTCCATTGTTTTTCATTTTAACACTGTTTTCAATTATAAATGTGCTGGTGGTCTCTTGTAATCTCTACAAAAAAATGATATTTTTGATTGAAAAAAACTGTTTATGGTATTAAATTATAGGATTATAAACCCATTTTCTCTTGACTTCATTTTTTTTTTGGGGGGGGGGGGGTAGAATGGGGGGGGGTTGGTTGTGGAGGGTAGACCAACCAAAACATTTCATATTTCCATTCAGTGTATATTTCCCCTTATGTTTGCATTGGAAATATTTGACGTTCAATTTCCTTTGAATACACTTACTAGTAGCTAATTCATGCGCCAGGAGCACAAATATAAAGATCATCACGTGTTTGAGCATATCTATTATTGTACAATTAAATGAAATGTTTAAAGTTACGTAACCAATTTGATACAAATGTGTTATAGGACCGACAACATCCAAAATCAAGCATTCAATGCTTAATATATGCTCAACACCAATCATAATTTCAATACAATGATGTATGTGCTTCAAAACATGTTGCCCAGTTAATGCTACATTAATGTTACACCTACCTTCTCCGTGTGCGTTACTTTCACCTCTGTCACATTCTTCTCCACCTGGACCACCTGACTGTCCCCACTGGTCTGTGTCGTCTTAATTTTCTGGAGCACACTCTGCATCAGCACCGATTTCTGAGCATTTTGGGAAGTAGCTGTCTCCTCTACAGAATTCTGAACCATCACTTTCCCCTCATTTTGGGACACTGAATTTGTTTCAGATTGAGAGGTACTTTTTGTTTCCTCCCTCTTTGAGAAGCTGGTAAAATCAATGCCCCTAAGTTGAGGTGCTGGGGACACTACAACATCCACATTGTCTGGGACTTCAAATTGTTCCTCGTCTTCTGTGTATTTCATACCAAAATCAAATATATCTAATGATGGGGCAGGGGGAGTAACACTTCTATTACTGGTAATGTTATCTCCCTTTGTGTTTTCATCCTGTTCTATGCTAGGGTTCTCTATAGTGGTAAAGTCTATAGATTGATATTTCATGTCCACATTGAAGAGATTAATGGCTGGCCCTCCACTGTTTGTTCTTGTTTCATCAATGTCTATGGAAAATTCATCGTGTAGATCTGTCATCTTGCGAGCAGTCTATCTTTCAGCTTTGTAGAGAATAATGTAAACATAAAAGTGACATACGGTGGAAAATGCAAATAGAGGAAATTCGGTTCTCAGAAAAGTTCGACAAATCATGACCAATGAAATAATAAACAGCACAGATTTATGATAAGCAGATGATTGTTTGTTTTATATAAAATATCAATTATTTAAACACCAAATTAATTATAAATACCTCAAAAACTGTATACAGGTTTCGAGTTTGTTTACATGGATTTGCAAAATTAAGTTAACCCGTACAAAGATTGGCAATCTCTTTGGGTTGGTTAACTTGTTCGAAAATCACGAAGGATCCAAAAAAAAAAGTAACCCATTCTAAATAACGTATGAAAAAAAATATAAGATAAGATTTTTTTAATTCTCTACATAACAAAAATACATTTATCGTCATTTACATGTATACGTTATTGTTGATATAAAGCGTTTGTCTGCATTATGACCTAATTAACTAACATACATTGGGTGCGTTCATAGTATGCCGTTGGTAGACAAAAGTTGCTGTTGGTAAAATTAAGAGTCTTGGTAAAATGGGTAGGCAAACCCGGGCCGGGGCAAAATAAAAGCCGGGGCAGATCGAGATTTTCCAATTTATATCAGAAATAATTAACCAATGTCATTGAAATTTTCAGGATATGTTACGGACCGGTATATCTGTATTCGATGCAAATATTGCTGCACAATAATGCGTATTTTGGAATTTATTGACGATTGTTAATTTCCTAGTTGGTAAAATGGGTAGGCAAACCCGGGTCGACATTTTACGGGTTTGTAGACTTATTTAAGAAGAAACTTAATATTCCATATTAAATTCCGTTAAAACATATGAAATACTAGTTAGAAATTGACATTTATTAAACGGAAAGTAATAATATCGCGATTAATAACAGGTTTTAAGAAAAACCGGGTCTTTAAAACCGGATCCGATCACCCGGGACAAACTCAAAAATTCCGAAATGAGGATGTTAGCTATCACACTATTGTGACATTGCCAATTCGCAAGGAGGTATCCTCATTAGAGCCTTAATTGATACATTTGAGAAAAGTGATTATAATAATCATTTTGGGTGCTACACATTAATTTTTACTTTTTCAAATTATTAAATGATTATATTTAAAGCACTGTTTTTATTCATTATAGTTTTTGAAGTTTTATTTAAAACTAATGATTTGAAAGAGTGATAATACAAATGAATTAGCATGCTAAAGGGTTTTATTTGTGTTTTTTTATTATTATTATATTGTAAACAAGTACTGTATCACGGCGTCTTACCAGGGCACATACTCAGTTTGCCCATGAAAAAACACAATATCTAACAAGCTAAAATATTAGGATAGAAATAAATACATTTTTATGGGAAATTACATTAAACATATCTGTATGAGTGAGAGGCTGATGCACACTATGGACAGTTGAATAGGAAATTATCACCTGAGTTTGTTAAACCTGCACATTTCTGATGGTACCATTGCCTAAAACAGAAAATTAATATCCATGTCAATTAACACAGACGCGCAACTATTACGGAATTATCAAGTTTGTCCCAGGTGATCGGATCCGGTTTTAATGACCCGGTTTTTATTAAAACTGGTTATTAATCGCAGAAATATTCAAATTCCATTAAAGAAATCTTTATTTTTGAAAAGTATGTCATATGTTTTAACGGAATATAACATGAATTATTAAGTTTCTTCTTAAATAAGTCCACAAACTCGTAAAATATCGACCCGGGTTTGCCTACCCATTTTACCAACTCGAAAATCAACAATCGTCAATAAAATCATTAATACGCATTTTTGTGCAGCAATATTTACAGCGAATACAAATATACCGGTCCGTAACATAACCTGAAAATTTCAATGATATTGGCAGAATAGTAACGAAGAAAATAAAAAAAACTCGATCTGCCCCGGCTTTTATTTTGCCCCGGCCCGGGTTTGCCTACCCATTTTACCAAGACTAACTACCATTGGCATACCATTGGTACCAATGTTTTTTGCCAATGGCATATTTTTCTGCAGACGATCTAGAGTGTGGGAGGTATTGGTAAATGACGTCACAACTGATTACAAACATGGCGGGGAAAATCAAGACATTAGTTCCCGGTTTTGGGAAAGCGATTTTCTCTCTATACTCTGTCCCGAGTTTTTGCTTCCACCACTTTTCGCTTGATATTTCGATAATAATAAATACCTTTATGATTAAACTACGTTCATCCACTAATATGAAAAATGTCCAGATTATATGTTTTGAAACGCCCCCTCTACCGCTTCAGGTTTCAATACATATCCCAAAATAGAAAGTCTACGGAGATTTTACATTGCATCAGCCATTAACAAGCCCGGATGATAACGTTAAAAAATTGTGCGAGGTGTCCCGAGTACTTCCGAATGGAGAAAAGATGTAAACATTTCGCATTATAAATCTCCGTAAGAAATTTGTTTTCGTTCCTGTAAAATTTTATGAGTGAAAAGGGATAATTTGTCAATGAAGATATCTTGGTAATTTTCCATTTTATCGAGTTCAACTGTACTTCTTTCACAGGTATGTGTATTTTTTATTAAAAATCATCAAAAAGTGATGGAAGCAATAACTTGGGACAGACTATAACTATGATAATTGGGGTGCAATATATGATAAAAATGTTGATGTTGTATAATTTGGGCTGAAAAAAAGATGTTTGTTTTTTGACATGTTTACAAAACTGTAATCAATTTTACCAATGTTTCCATTGGACCCCCATTGGTCACATTGGTAAAATCAGTGACATTTGTATGCCATCAATAACAAAACTGTTCAGGGTTTATTGGTACAATTGGTACCATTGTCATCCAACTGCAACAATGGTTATTTGAAAGTTGGTACCACTGGTAGAACTATGAACGCACCCAAGCGGTTTATAAAAAAGCGTAAACTGTTCCAAAACATTTTATATCGTATAAAACTAACAAATATTTGAATTCATTGCTTATAATTTAGTTTTTTACTATTAACTGTAGATAAAAAGGGTCATTTGACCCTAAAAATGACAGCAAATTGTACAAAATTCAAACGTAACGTCAGGCGGATTGATACGTTTTTTGACGTTAGTCTTACTATGACGTAGGCAACATTCTTTATACGATATAAAATAATTGTTTTAGCCAATCAGAAAGCGCGTTACAACCAAAATTAAATTATTTTTGTATAAAAACTGATGATTTTTTAATTACTTTAAAAATTAATAGACTATTTATTCACTTCAAATAATAATTAACAGTTTATACATAAAAATATAGTTAATGTATAAAATATTTTATTCATTTAAATACACATTCATGTAAACAGTGTAAAAATAATATGAAATTTATATCAAATTACAGTACAAAATATGTATTTATATATAGTATAAATAAAATGCCATTAATGTTATCAGTTGATATGAAATTGTTGCAACACTTGAAAAAATAAACAATTGACGGTAAACAACTTGTATTCCTGAGCAAATAAATATATTGGAGCACTTCTGACATATTCATCATTATTTAATTTAAAGGTTATTACAATTTACATGTACTTTTGGTGTTTCGGTATATACTTTTATTTTAAGCAACAAACTGAACTGGCGAACAGACATAAATTGTTGCAATAAAATTTACCTTCAAAGGTGGTATCTGAGAAACACTGATTTAATGAAAACTTAGAACAATAATTTTTTACTAATTATTTTACACTGAAAAAAGGACAGAAAAATTAATGTATACACTTGATACTAGTATTTAATTTCAGATAACACTAAATCTGTTGATAATTATGGTATAATTTTTAGAAGTAGATTTCTGAATATTTCATAAAAAATTTTTCTTTTATACGAATATCATAACATCCTGTGAATGGAAATAAAATGTGTATCCCACACATACATACGATTAAGTTTATCAAGTGGAATTATCCTCTTTATCATTTTCAGACTTAAGTGGCCAGTTTCTGCTGTACGTCATCAGAGGTAGAAATAATGACAAGCTTATCTCTTGCACGGGTCGCTAAACTAAGAATGAATTTATTAAGGTCAGCATGCTCAGAGTTCACCTTTGGATCCACCCCTATAATAGTTCCTCGATCCAATCCACTGAATTCTTTCACAGTGTCTACCTCAAGGCCGCGTTCAATCTTCTGTGACAAGGGTTTCACGTTTGCGGTGACTTCCGGCTTATCCTGTTTGCTACCAACAAGTACGGCCAAATCATCAACACTGACTCCACTATCGATAATGCCCGACAGAACTTGGAAGAGTTTTTCTTTCAAGTGTTCCTTATCACACTTCAAGATTTCGACAGACTGTCCGGACTTGTAGTCATGTCCAAGATGAGGTGAAACTTCCACGTCGCCACGTAACCCTGCCATGTCATCTGGTAATTTCACATTTTGGCCTTCCGGGGAGCCGTTCATGAAATGCATGGCGTACTCAAAGATTTCTTTAGAATTACGAGTGATCTCGCTCATCATGAAGTTGTTTTTACCTATGATGGATGGAAGACCGGCATTGAACTTGTGAACTTTCTGAGAGTAGTCCATGAACACCCAGAAGAAACCATGTCTTTCTAATAAATTGAGATCAGAATTAGCTGTCCGATTCTTGTCTGTGCATGCTTCCACTTGTGAGTTCTCCCGTGGTTTGGTCAAACGTTCAGCAGCACTGTACCAATCACCGTCTCTGTCTTTGAAATTCTGGGCCTCGTCCACTATGACGTTTCTAACACTGCTGTAGAAATCCTTTTTGGCCTGTAAGAATTCAAGGCGTGTTGCTACCAGACAGATGTTGAAAGATCTGAAATAAGAGATTGACAAATGTCATTTCAGTAGTAGTACATTGATATAGAATTTGTGTGATGGTTTCTGGTACATACATGTAATACAGTCTATATTCACCATCTATGAAATTCTTATTGATACAAACTTAAGACATCTTAATGGCATTTTAATTGGTCTTTGTTTGTAAATTGTGTTCTCTTACCCAACATAGGAACAAAGCAGCTTGTTTTCAGCTAGATATAGAATTTCGGAACTTTGACATCCACGTCGCTTTAACTCTTGCACAAACTGTACAGCAGCCACAGTTTTTCCTGCACCAGGCGGACTATGTACCCATAATTCCTTGGTAAACTGTCGCCTGAAAAGCAGCTCAAACTGATCGCATGTGAGCATAAAAAAATGTGTGTCAAGAGACAAAATGTTTGACACATCTTTAGAGTTAAGCGTCGTAAAATCTACAGGTTGATATGCTGCCATGATCACTATAAGGGAATTAATGACCTCATCAAATTTCTCTGATGTCATGTCGAAATGAGACGGATAAAATTTACAGTCCAGATCATGCTTAACTTCCGTGAAGTTCTTTGCGTTGATGATATGTGTAGCAATGCCAAACTTTGCGACGCAGCCCCCAAGTGCCACCATCTTGTATTTGAGATGCGCTGCCACATCCTGGGCATGTGTCCATATAGAACTGGACTCTGAGTTGGCAAACGTGATCAAGTGACACCCACTGGATTCACTGACCACAAACAAATCACAGATGACCTTGGGAATCGGGGCGGAAGGAACCGAGAGCCCCCAGCAGTTGACAAACAGGGACAGACGTCGACCCGCGGGGAAATGGTCAACCACTGAGCAGATGAGGTCCCTTGTGTCCTGGGGGTTGATGAAGGACAGGAAGTGGCGCGGCTGTGGCAACTTCATCGATTTCTCTACAAGTCGATAAATACATGTTTAAAGTCTAAATAGGAATAATAAGACATCAAATTCATGGCTGCATTTATTTATGAACTGATTTAAACTAACTGCACTCCACAACACAAATGTAGGTCAGACTCTGGTGCATGATTTGAAAACTCATTCATTAAAAAGGTAATGTGATATCAGTTAAACTCTGCGAAAATATTCTGAGAATTGTTTAAAACTTAAGACTTAAAAAGTTTTTTATGAAGTTTATAACTTCAGCATGATGGCATTAAAATCAAATAAAAAAAAGAAGTTTGTTCACAAAGAATTAGAATTTACGAACCGGTCAGCAGTTTGGATTTGATGCTGGTGATGGTATGTTTCAGCGAGAATACCAGTGGAGCCTGGGGCACCATCAGGGGAAGCTTGACAAACCGGCCGTGTAGCTCTGGCTTATCTGAAAAATTCATCATTGACAATGAATTAAATTAAAAATCATTGGTAGAAATTCAAGGTAATATATGTCTTGCATATCTTAGATATCCATACAGCACATGGGAAACTCTGACATTCATGCATATATGTCAGATTTATTTATCATTTGCAAATTTATATGAGAATGTATTTTTTTTTTAATATAAAAACATGCTTTTCTTAATACATATTTTGATTTTTGCATAAAAGCACTATGATAATCATATTTTCATCTGAACTTAATTTTTTTTTGGCCTATCCTATTCACACAATACCTTAAGAGGAAAAAAAGGAACATGGAATTTAATCTGAAACATTCAATTTTAATGTCATTGAAATCTGCAGTGTTGCATTTTACAAAAACAAAATGTCACCTCTGAAAGGATTGAGCATTGCTTTTCTCCATTGGTCAAAGGACCAGCACTTCACTTCCTGGTTGCGAGTGTTGACATAGAAACTATCTGGCGTAGCCGTGAACACGCCCCCAGGAAACTTACATACTGATACCACCACCACAAACCGAGGGTTCTGAAAATCATTATATTCATTATACCATTTTGTAATCAATTTTTTGTGTTCATTTACATTCAATAACATTATTTGTTATGGAAGCCATTCAAGTTTACTGTTCATACATGTACATTGGGTGTGTATCACATGAATGAAATTCAACTCTTAAAAAGTATCTTTTTCCAATTAACAGATCCATGCACATGTATTTCCCGATTCCTAGTTTGATTTTGCCCTCATTTGATAATTAAGATTTAGGGTGATATGGCAAAAATAATACTGCATGGACAAAAATAACCATTTATAAAGTACATCGAGATAAAAAAAATCATACTACATTACAAGTACCAACACATGCAATTTAATCATTGAACATCATGCATCAATTAAATATCTTGAGTTATTTCAGAATTGATTGTAATCATTTTATATATAACAATATTTTCAACAGATTTCCTTTGGTTTTAAAAGCAGGGTTTCTGGAATGTCAAAAAGAATTAACGGGGTACACCCCTTGTCCCTTAAAATCTCAATTGTAAAACCAGCTGGAAAGACGACATAATGAGGGACTATACTGGTCTCATGTTAACTGGTTTGCTGATTACCTTTCTAGTGGGCACATCCTGGACAGGAAAGAACTGGATGTCCCAGTGTACCCCTCTCTGGGCGCTGAACGTAGAATTCCCCCAAATTATCACGTCCATCCTCAACTGGACCAGTTTTGCTTCAAAATATTCCCAAAAGTCAAAAATCTTAAATCTTCAAATATCCATACCATACATAATATTATACAATGTTATATAGACTATGTGTATTAATGTGTACCAGGGCCTGGTTATTTTTTCTTGTTTACACAAGAAATAACATTAAGTTTAGTTCAGTTAAGCATGTGGCTTGTGATTATTGATTTTAATTTGAAGGCATGAAGCTAAGTGAAGAATCTTTTTCATTTCATTCAAGTTTCATATAAATAAATTTAGAAACATAGACACATAATTAGGATCGTGTGATAATAAAATTGTAACTGCAAGCCGTACCTGTTCTCTCCTGGTCCTGATAACTCATATCTTCCCCATAGACAGCAGCTTGGTCATCGTCAATCCCAAAATAAATGTGTCCCCCTTCATGGTTCGCAAACGCCGATACATACTTTGATACCAAAGATTTTATTTTCTCAGGAATGCCCTTTCCATCTCTGGAATTTCTTCCTGAAAGCTGTTTGAATTGAATTTGCTTTGTTTCTTGCTTGAGACATTCATGGGTTATTCCGTAATTATAATCCGTGGGTACAGGAGGAAGAGCAGCCAGTGGCTTTTCAGGTCCTTCCTTCTGTAGTAACTTTATAACCGACTGGTAACTGACTTCATGAGTAGCTGTGTCAGTGGGTAGCCGAGAGTGGTAGTTAATGGTACAAATGTGCTCAGACGTCTTCACAAACAGATAGAGATCAGCGTCGTCGTAATTTCCCACCATGTCGAAATAGTTGCAGATGTCATCAGATGAGATCATGGCGGCCAGTTTTATTTCCATTCCACTCCACCAAGTATCCAAGTCTTTGGAACATACACCAGTCTTGTAATCCACATTCTGCATGTGGAGAATTCCACCTCCACTGTTGGCAATGGCACAGGCATATCGCAAAACGATGTCATTGTCTAGTTCGTGAATTCCCCTGGAGATGTAGACATTACAATGGAGAATGCACTCTCCATACCTATGAAAATTTGATGTTCTACAAAATAAAAATTGAAAAAAAAAATTGCATGCCTCCCTGCATTAGGTTTTTACAACAAAATATTAACTTTTTGCCAAATGGAAACTTTAAGGGAGATTAAATACACATGTACATCCTAGCCAGTTCCAAACTCAGCAATAATTGTTAGTACTGTAACATTAAACAGTTTTCATTGGACTTAAAACTCATATGGCAATTTCTGTGGTCTCACCACAGGCAACTGAAATTTTATCATTAATATAAAGGTAAAAAAAAAATGTACATGTAAAAATTCTCCATCAAAATATTGTATACATAGGGGGTGGTGTTTTTCATGTACCAGTACAATGCAGGACTGTATTACATATCATTGTGAATCTCTGGTCAAATTCCAGGTGCCTGTTGTCCTGCAAGGGATTTACCGGTATGTAGGACCTCAGTTGTTGAACTTCAATGGCAAAATCATTAAAGGGGATGAATGTGTCAATTGGACCTGAGTCTGATTGCTCCAGTGCAAGCTTGGTTGATGCATTACATATTAATAGCAACTATTCTAAGGTCCTCACAGGTTTAAATCCCTATCTAGTCTGTTATGTTTTTCCCTGGAAGTTCCCATATCATGTGTAATAGAAGAGGATGAAGGACCAAAACTATAAGGCTCGAACTCGGGACCCTTCAGTTTAAAAACCAACGCTCTACCGATTAACTGAGTTAAAGGGTTAACTCACTAGCTAGTGCTAGTTGGAGCGTGGCAGTACTGAGCCTATTATATATCTAACACACAATATCACACATATGCAAGGCTGTAATAAGTATATAATTGATAAAATTAGAAGTAATAAAATGCAACTTCCAAACTTTGCTCAACAGTTCATTATTTAAAATGCTCTATCGTTAAAATGGCAAATGTCCTATGGACCTGTTTTGACCTGAGTGTAGCCTGCATGGTCATGGTATGATTATATAATCTTGTAAACATGCAGTTTAATGTGCAGTTTTAAAAATGTTTAAGTACTACCAACACATGAACAGGTGAAGCACAATCTCTTAATTTGTATATATATTACATATTGGTTTAAAAATTGCTAGATAAAATAAGCTATTCAAAACCCTTTTCTAGAATTGAAGGACAAAATTGAATATATATAAGTACATATAAGGTGCTACTTGTGAAGCTATTTGGTCACACATAAACAGTCACATATACATAGCCTCAAAACATTGACTGCAATTGCGCTGAAAGAGCAACATTTTTAAGAGTGATTTTTTCATGAATTAATGTTTTCAGATCAGTTCAAAGTTGAAAATTATTCCTGCACCCAAGTGCGACTTTTTGTACAAATGCTCATTTGAAAAAACGGTATGATTGTGTAGCTATAAAAACCTACTTCAGGTAGGTAAATAAAAACTATATAGGTAATTCAAGCTAGAGCAAAATGTGCCCAATCTGGTCAATACACAAACTGACAAAGCTGATTTGTTTACATGTTGCATAATGATATACTATATTTACATGTCAATCGTTGAAAGCCCGGAAGATCCCATTGACGTCTTCCTTCTTTTAAACCTGCTCATATTTGATTTCCATCTTTAAATTTAAGTTAAGCGAAATAGAGCACATATCACTTATTGTAATGGGGATCTTATCCTGTACATGTACGTCAAAATTCTTCCGTGTTTACCATCTGTTAATTTAAGCGAATCAGGATCAATAAGTTCACTTTTCATAGGCTAAACATTCTAAAATAACTGACACAACGTTGATTCGTCGAAAAAATGTAAAATCGTAAAATAATAATTCAGCGGAAAGGGCGCAGACATTTTACCGGATATAGAAAAGGAGTATTCATTATATCATATTTTGATTTTTTAATACTAAACCGATTTTCTAAGTTGTATTAAAATTTAAACTGTAAAAATTCTATTGATTTAAAAATGCTGATATTTTGATTCTAAAATATATAATTATTTGAGAAAGTCTTTAAGCTGTTTTTAACAATAATTGCTCCCCAAACTCTCTTGCTTTTAGAGGTAGAACAAGTATACAATTTGTTGACATTGTGATTGCTTTTTGCCATGCGATGCATCGTTGAGGGCTCACGTTTCTTTATGTGGTATAAATGAAAAGTAAACCCTCAGTATTTGGGTTTCTTTTAATTTACTTGATCTTTTACATTTTTCTACAGTAATCGCGATGTCAGGTTTGGGTATCACCCAGAACCCCTCCCCTGACGCCCCCTTGAGGGTTGAAGGGGGAGGGGGTCATTTCATAGACAGACAATATGAACTCAGCTGTTGACAAGTTGTTCTATAAAGCACTATTGTAAACAAAATATTGTACTAGTATGTTTGTTTGGTTATGTTGATCAGCTGTTGATCATGAAGCTTTTAGTTTCAGACAGTCTGTAAAGAAAGTTTTTGTTAATTGATTGCTTTTGTGTAACGGGATGGGAGAAATAATGACGGACCAGATCAGGATTTGAACCCAGGCCCCCTGAATCTCAAGTCAGGTGCTCTACCAACTGAGCTATATGGTGTTGGTGTTCTAATCCCGGTCTGGTCCATCATTATTTCTCCCCCCTTAAATGATCTCGTTACAGTTGATTAAACCAAGTAAGAAAAATTCACTCAACTATTGTTGTTATGTTCAAGTAAAAATGTCCAGTAATAGTATAGTTTTGTTTCAATATATTTGATTTTTATGTTTTTATATATTTCATGTTTGGCCAGGAAATGAAAATTATGATCATGATGATGGCTTAAATATCAATGTTATAAAAAAAAATCTTGTAATGAAATAAAACCATTTGACTAGTATAAGAGATGCTGTAAATTTCTTAAATCCTTGGTTTCTCCATTATTTTGTAGATGGCAGGGGTAGACTACTGCACGGTTCTACCCTCCTGGGACTTTGATAAAGATCCAGCTGTTGTTGTAGAATACTATTTCGGTCAAGAACCAAGGTAAAGAATTCTTATTTCATTATTATAATATTAAGTCAAACTGATCCTCTACTAAAACAGTGTCAATATAACAATATTGCATGTGCCTTAAAGATGCATAAAAGATAATTACATATGTATCTGTAAATGAAACCATAAATAAACATCTGTCACATGATTTTTACCAGTTTTTGTTGAATTTTACAACGAAAAAAACTTGTCATCGAATAGAATTCTCAATAAACACCGAACCTGATGAAGTTTGTGTGTGTGTGTGTGTGGGGGGGGGGGGGGGGTTGTTAATTTATTATGATATTGTTTAATGTAATATTTTGAAAATTCCCAGCTCTCAGACTGATGACATCAATGCCGAGACAGGCCCCCCTTTTTGTCAGGACTTGAACCCCCAAAACTGTCTCACATTGAACAGGGTGGAGGGTGAGGAGGAGGCATGCACAGTAACCTTGACATGCAAACCTCAGTACCATGTCAGCATATGTGGCCTTCATGTGTACAGTCAAGCTGGTCTGATGGAAATCTATGATGCCAGTGAGGGGTATCTGAAGACGGTGCGGGGGCAGAGAGTGAGGGTGATGGGCGATGATGAAGGGGGAGAGGAGACAGAGGTGGTGTATAGATGTAGGTCATCGCTGGACACCTGTTATGGACTCACCATAAAGGTAAGTGAGATAACAATTCAAACATTTTCTTCTTTGTACAAATGCAGATGCACTGAACAATTCAAACAACTTTAATTCTTTGCATAATTGCAGACTTTGATTAGTAGACTGAATATTCACATAAAGTTTGATACTTTTGTGAATATTCAGTCTACCAATATATTGAAATTTACTGGCTAAACATTACACTTGTCGTATGTTTGAATCCAGTCCATTTTTAATACTTTCAGATCTCTTAGTTCTCTGCTTACATAGTAATAAATTCAAACAAGTGCCCTGTTCCATTAACTGAGTGTGTATACTGTGTTGATTATGACATGTAATGATATTAACACAGTATCATACTACATTTATTATACAGTTGATTATTCTGTATATAAAATTAGATTAAATTTCAATGAAATTTTTTACTTTAGTTTCCAAGGTTACGGGGAACAAGTACCCTCAAGATTTACAAAATTGTCTTCATACTTCACCCAGAACCTGAGGATGAATACAGTAGAAATGGAGGTGAAATAGGTCAAATTAATATGTCAAAGGTCAGAAGTTATGTCACAAGTCTTGGAGACAACCTCCCAGAGGGAGCCAGGGGCCTGATGCAGTCAATGGAAGAGTTCCAACAGGTATAGGTTCAGTCTTCCTCTGTACTGTCAATTATTAATACCAATTTTATCAAAGTTAAAATAAAAAAATTAAAAAGTTGAGATTTTAAAACTCAAGAGAGGTGCTTATTGCAATTGTACCTGGATATCAATTTTTTTGTGTTTACATTAAACGTGAATAAGGAATCTACATGACTGTATATATATTTATTCTATACTTGGTATATTGAATTTCCACCCCTAATATGAACATTTGCATGCTCCTTTCTCACACATCTGTATCATCACCCTTTATTTCACTCTTTATCACACCCATTAATTAAACCTTTCCAGAACCCTTTTGTACTTTTGATTCGGAGTACCTTGGATCTGTTTCTCTTTTTTCGGTGCTAATCTGCAAGTTTAACTAAAATATGACATCATAAAATAAACATTTCATTTTTGATGATGTCAAAATTCATTTGGGTGTCAAAAATATGCTGGTTTCAAGATGGGAGAACTGGGATAAAGCTCTTTAAAGTTTTTTCAAATAAAAATGAGTTATCTTCTCAAAAATATTATATCGGTAAAACAACAATAAATGTCAAAATTTCATGGTATTGCACCAAAATCAACCCTTGACAAATATCAGCTAGCCCTCTGGCCTATGGGCTGATATTGAAGTCTCGGGTTGATATGGGATGTGATACAGATTTTGCCGTTTATTATTCTCTATTTACATGTATGCTGATTATCTTCATAAATATGTATTTAATATTTATTTTTTTTCATTAGAATCAAAGATCCTCAATGTCAGGGTTGTCCAGTCTTCTTGGCCAGCGACCAATGTCTGCAGGGTCACCGCTTGGAATGATGGGATTAATGTCTATGTTCTCTCAGAAGGGAGTCAAGTCGAGTCAGTTACCGAATCGGCCTTCAAACAGCCAATCAAATTCCAGCAATTCAGGGATTCAGGGAGCAACAGCAAATCCTCCAAGTAGTTCAAACAGCCAAGAATCTGCAGATGTGTTTTCATTGTTACATAACATTTGTGACAAAGTTTCAGTAATGAGGGAGGATGATAAAAGAAAAGCCAAAGAGAGGGATGAAGCCAGAAGGGAGGAGAATGGAACAGTGGATGAACAACCTGATTTGGGAAATACCCAGATGAATAATAATAACAGAAATTCTGTGGAGGAAATAAGGTATACATGTAACTACATAATTCTTTTAACTAATTGTTATAATTTTTGGTGCCTGTATTTAAAAAGTTCAAGTGTACTGTGTATGGTCAAAATCCCAGATAAGGTTATAGGTCAAGGTTTTTCATTGATATCAAGGTTTTTCAGAAAGTTCAAGGTCAAATTCATCACCACTATTAAATTTTTTGCCAGGCTATGGATATTGTGAGATATATATTTATATTATACATTTGTATCTGGTACTTCTTAAAATCAGAGAATTATGGTACATGTAATTTTTTTATCAACAGTTATTTTGTACATGCATATACTTACAAGAATGATACCTTATTTAACTGTTTATCCCATCGGGTAATAGTTTTATAAGGTTTTAAAATAGTATCAGAATTTATGGATCACCTGTACATGTACATATACCTACTGATGCTTTATTATTTATTTATTCTAATAAATGTATAATTATGAATGCACTTGTTAAACTAAGTATTTTATTAATCACTTCATATCTTTTTAAAAAATATGCATTAATTGTTACGATGGTGTTTCCAAAGATAACTTGCAATAAAACGTACTGGTATATTTTTTTAAATAGAAGTGAGGACATTGATATTTCTGTTGGATCTCCAAACATTCTGGACACCAAGTTAGAAGCTCTAGAGCAGAGACTCTTAAATCACATAGACTTAAAGATAAGTGAAATGGAAACACGAATCAATTCCAAACTTGACGATATCCTTCACCAGCTCTCAAGAAAGTCTACAACAGAAACGGAGTCCTGACAAAGAAATGGTGGATATGTGTGTCTTGCGAATTTGTGTAAAAGGTATCCAGGGTAGAAAATAATTCAAACTGGACAATGACAATTTTCTTTCCAATGACATTACATGTATTTGATATAAAAGAATAAAAAATTGTTAAAGGGCTTTATTTTATTGCCAATTATATTTTTTTTATTATTGATTTCCATGCATGTATTAATAGTGATTTGCCCCACCCCCTTTTCTATAGTATATGTGAGTTTTTACACATGTGCGTGTTTGCTTTTTTAATGTTTACCAAAATATTACGCAATAACTATGTTTTTAAGGGTTTTATTAAATACTCATTAATTACTTTGCCAATGTGCCATTGTATTGGGTTCATGTAAGTATAGGCTGTCTTTTAAAATGTGCTGAATCACCTATAATGTCAAGGTCATTTGTCAAGTTCAAGGTTAATTGCAAAGTGAACTACTACATTTACTCTGAATTATAGCCACAGTTAGTGGCAAAGGGCATATCAAACACAACTTTTAATTTTTGTCATTTGTGTCATAAAAATTTAGCATTTGTGACATAATTTGTTTATATAACAGCAACCAGACTCATCATATCTTTTTCTTTTAATGTATATTAAAGCAAAAATGATATGAATTTATGTCATTTTTAACTTATTAAATGATTGGTGTGATTTTTTTGATTAATTAATATACTTTATGATGCAAGCTACGTGTACATACAATATACTAGTACATGTATATGGGGTTTTTTTTTTTTTATTTTTTTTTATTTTCATGAGTATTTACCTGGTTTATTTTGAGAGTTTTGAGTGAAAACATATTGTGTATTGATTAATGAGATTTTAACTAACAGTGTTTTGTATTTGAACATGTTTATGACATCTTGTCATTTTGTTTGATAAAAAGTGGAATGAGTTTTAGCTGAATGTTTAAGGTTTTTTTATTTAAACTAATATACCGTTTATTTATGACCTTGCATATGCATCTTTTCCTGTGATGATAAATGTCTGTCCACCATTAAATATAAGCCTCATTGCTCTTCATAACATTTCTCTCAGTTTGCCTGCTATATGGTAAGGTTGCCAATAGACACCCCCCCCCCCCCCCCCCCCCCCCACACACACACACACAAAAGAACAATTAGAGCCCATGACCCAGAAAAGGTTCTTTTTTCATAGACTCCTCCAAATTTGTTATCCCTTCTATATACATGTACATGCATTTATATTCCCTTATTTTTGTTACTTCTTCGTTTTGCCGAATTGTTTATTTTCTGATTAGACACAAAATGTCTTCTTTATGGATTCAGGTGGATATGAGGTGTAGATCACTGCAGAAAAATATAATACTTACACAATCCGCATAAGAAGTGTAACAGATGCCATTGCTTTGTAAATTTTTTGCATCTATAGTCATTTTAAATTTTCTTCAAATTCGGGCGATTTTTTAAGGTGGCATGGAACATCTGTCGATATTAATATGGATTAAAGTACATTATAATTGAAATACTTTCACCGGTTTAGAATTTTCAAATTTTACAATATTTAACCAAAAATAGCTTTTACAAATATTTGGAAAGCTAAAAATTGTAAAACCCACAGCGAGATTCGAACTCATGACTTACAGATTCGTAGTAAACCCTCTAACCCACTGCGCTATGCTGTTATGTGACAATATTGGGAAAGAAACTAATTACATAATTACACTTTATTTTATTGTTTATTTCGATAAACAATACGTCACAACATGGAAGTGTCCCATACTACCTTAATAAAGAAGACGATATTCACAATTTGGTCATTGATGCTATGAGTTATAATTACCTGAATAGTTTTGTCTTCAGAGGAAAACAACAATTGAATATTAAGTTGACCAACTGTCCAATCTAATCAGAAATAGACCTGTAATGCATCGTAGAGGGTCGGGCATACAAGTCCAATATAATAAAAAAGATTAAGATTGTATCAACAGAAGACTTGGCAGGGGATCATTTGATATGCCATTGTTATCAAAAGTGTCTTATATATATATATATATATATATATATATATATATATATATATATATATATATATATATAAACTTCCATGTCATTGAGATATATCCTCAAGAGAACCCAATCTAATTAAGAAATGAACTCAATGTCTACCCAAGTTATACTCGTATAACCTGGGTTGGGGCAGTTTACGCTTTATAATCCGCGAAGCGGATTATATAAAAGCGTAAACTGCTCCAACCCAGGTTATACGAGTATAACTTGGGTAGATATTGAGTTCATTTCTTATAATTTAATTTTCTGTGATTTACTGTACAAGTTGAGTGCGTTTTACTTTTAAAAATGATATTAATCTGTTCAAAATTCAAACGTAACGTCAAGCGGATCAATACGTTTTTGACGTTGGTGCATTGTGACGTGTCTTGTGACGTGCTAACCAGGTTATACAAATTTAACTAAATTTTTCTATCCAATCAAATGCCGCTTTACAATCAGAATTAAATTATTTAGAATTAGACTTGTACATCCGCTCCTTTACGATACGCTGTTATAATACAAGATTATGAGTACGAGTGTATGAAATGTGAGATCAAGCACGCTGGTACAGTGTATTTCCTAATTAGACTGAGATCTTGTAAAGCGTGTCGTAGAGGAGCGGTTTTATCAATATGTCAAACATCTCAAAAGGACAGCTAGAATTTTTAAACGTAGTTTTAAAAGAAGTTTTCAAAGTGTACATGTAATTCATTAAAGTGTACATGTAATTCATCAAAGAATACCAACGCTTATTTTGATTAAAGAACTTTTTTTAAACAATGAATCATATTCCACTTCTCTGGAAAATAGGGGAAAACACTTTCTATTTATATGCTATAATATGATATATATTAATATGATATATAATTCATTTATGCAATTGATTCATAAAAACAAAGAATTATCACTGACTATTGACATTGAATAAAGAACATTAATTTTTAAAGGTAAATGATAAATGGATAGTTTGCAAAAGAAAGGAAATATAATAATGTGCATGCACTCTATATTCTTGTGAATTTTGATTTTATGTTCAATTATCCGCAAAAAGGGGTGCGTGACCATATTCCTCCATCGCCATCCATCCGACAGATATACTTAATAGGATAATTGATACAAATATCTCATATAGGTGGATACAAGAAACAAATATATGCATTGAATATATGCACCTGACGTTATATATTTTTCTCGTGTGTGTATATATATATATATATATATATATATATATATATATATATATATATATATATATATATATATATATATATATATATATATATACCTAATAGTGTATTATTAGGTAAATGGTATAAACAAAAATTTATAACGACAGGTGCCTTTAGCATTAAAAGAAAAAAATTGAAAACTCTCCCAGAAAACCCAAGGAAGAAACAGCTGCACGATGAATGCTGTGCGGGCATACTAAACAATGACTAAGAATGACTCAGTCGAAGTATTTACAAGTGTGTTATTTCCTATACTAGTATCCCACTTAAACCGATGCTAATATATATATTAGGGCCAATATAAAAAAACATTGGCTTGATTTTATCAACGATTAAGATAGACAGAGGGAGCGAAAACTATAAGGAAGATTTAGGCCGATCTGTTTATTACCAACGTCCGCTATCACAAAGGCAAGCATATTAATTAGCCATTTTCTATGTGTGTAATCGTACAGTCATGTAAATAGTTGATTTATTAATTGATTTCTTTTTTTAGAATATAATTTGAATAGTGACATCTATTGTGCATCATAAAAAAATTTCATAATCAAAAAACGAACTGCATCAATATCAGTGCAATATTAAATAAATACTAAATGAATAGAAAAACTTGTCGACTATTCACCGTGTATTATCAATGAACAGTTGAATAGAAAATGTCTGAAATCTTTTTAACATAAAGTAAATTAATATATATATATTATTATATCCATTATTTTTCTATTTAGGTCAACTTGTGGGCCTAGTATAGATAATAAATCCGTCCATTTCATATGCATTTTCCCCTCCATATTGGAAAAATCATTTCATCGCTGCAACAATTATGATATTCTAAGAAAATGTGTTTCTCGATATGATACACTGTACATGAAAGTCCAACCGAAATCCAAGAAAGTTTCTACATTCTGATCGGACTTTAATATCATGCAGTGGCCAATGCGATTGTTTTGCATTTGTTCAAAAATATATTGCTATTCTTAGTTTTATGGCCCCAGGACAAACATATACATGTACCGTAATCGAATTTGGGTGCTAAACCACAGGCACCCGACGTTATATATTTTTCTCATAATGAAAATAAATACCCTATATATCTAATAATACACGTGTATTATTAGATATAGGGTATTTATTTTTATTATGAGAAAAATTTATAACGTCAGGTGCCTGTGTGCTAAACTTACATGTATTTCTTTCTGTCTCTTCAAGGCATTTGATGATATTTTGTTTTAATTGTAGATGTGTACTACTGGGGATAACATAGGACTGTGTGATATTGATGTGGATGGTTTGATTCCACATGTTCAATCCAGAACATTCAGTGTGGTTTGCATAAAACATTAATACTCACTTATTACTGCTACTACGCACAACTAATTATTTATTCTACTACAACAGCTGGGCCATATATTTTCAGTTTTTGTTGGGTTTTTTTTAAACAAAAACTAATTTTTCATCAATATATATATATATATATATATATATATATATATATATATATATATATATATATATATATAGGATTCAAGCTACATCTTTGAAACTTTGTATAATGATACCACACTGATTCTTGCTAACTCGTATTATTTTGACCAACATTTTCGTGTTTTTGTGTTTAACTATTAATACCGATGCGTCCCAACCGAAGAAGAACCAACGATTTAAAAGAGGGTGCATGATCAACAAATTAACCACCAGATCTACCTAACACCTTTAGATATGATTTATTTAGCTACACGTATAGATAATTATTTTGTTAAAAAATAATCCATATATTTTACCTTTTAAATTTCGGCATTTTTAAGCGGCTTTTTCGAAGGAAACATCCGGTTATTGGAATGATGAAAATGGCGGTCGGTTGGGCTTGCGGCTGCTAAAAGGGTACCCTTATTGTACGGATAACTCCTTCTCAGTACTTTTGTACGGATAACTCCTCCTTCAGTACTTTTTAAGATATGAAGTTGTTGTCCTGCAGATCAATTGTACATATATTAAAGATGTGCATATTACATGGATTTTGATTTTTGATAATTTATGAAAAAATACCACCTGTTGTACTTAGTTTTTTGGGGGCAAAATATTGCATATACAATATATTATAATTTGCCGATAATACGCACCTTTTTTCTAGAAAATTTCTTTGGGATAATAAAAGAAGTGCTTATTATACACCCCAATGGAATTTTGACACTTTGTTAAGAGGTCAAACATTGGCTATCGTAGTTTAATCGCTACTTCTGATTGTTTACCGCATTTAATCAATTGAAAATTATTGTTTGGGCGTATTTAGCGGAAAATGTTTTGCTCTTATTCCCTTGATAGATAAATTAAATTAAAACGGCCAATTAAAATTAATATAAACTGTTTATTCAGCAATCCGAGCTGTGCATTCACCATCTCCGTGTTTGCCGCCATTACAGATGCTATTAATAAATCTTTGCAATAGAGCCAAAATGAATATACTCTGTGTGTTTTCTTCATTAATTTGAAACCTGGAATAAGAGGCCACCTGTCTTAAGCGGCCAGTTTGTCATTGTCCCACAAGTGGCCGCTTAAAACAGGTGCGACTGTAATTTACCCCATTTGTCTGTATAGGTAGTGTTTATCAATTCAGGACTGACAAATGGATAATGTATACTGTTCAAACAAAAGAAAACCCGGTTCGCAGTCACATTGACAGCTTTTTTATATTGTGTTCTTCTTCTAAAGAAGATCAATGCAGTCTAAAAATGACCATGACCATCGAACCCTCTGTAATCAGTAAGGAATACATTCACAATTCTGATACTATCAACCGCTGTAAAATGAGACTAGTTTTTTTTTGTCTATTTAACAACAACAACAACAACAACAACAACAACAACAGATATCCTAGGCCTATTCACGACTTCCTCCAACTCTCCACAAAATAACAAATAACCATAAATTGTAACATTTCTTAAGCTACTGTATTTTGATTTTGTTAGAATGATCGTACTTTGAAATGTACGTACATGTATCAAGACGAATGGCTTCAATTTCATCTTTTTCATTTTGGTATCGCGGACTAAAAAGGACAGTTACTGCCCTGAAACCCAGATAAATAAATCAAAATCTTGCTGAATTTTGTCATCTGAAGGGAAATGACTAAATAAATAATTCTGCTATTTTCAGAATGGAGATGGGGAAAATGTTGTAGAGTTTTCTGAGACGGATAGTCCAGCAGCCATCGGAAACAATGTGAGAAATCGTTACCAAAGATTAAACACTCAAGACAGTATACAGGTAGGTAAACAATTTATAAATTCACTTTGAATGACACACCTTTTTTGAGATACAACTCTTTCGCAAAATACATGCGCGGATCCAAAGATATTTTTCCAGGAGGGGGGGGGGGGGTGTCCGACGGTTATTTGAGTTTGCCAGGGGGGGGGGGGGGTCCGAGAGGCATATTTTTTGTAATTTTATAATGTAATTTAAAGAAATTTGAATTTTGCTTGGGTGGGTGGGGGGGGGGGGGTCCGGACCCCCTGATCCCCCCCCCCCCAGATCCGCGCATGAAATAGGTACACTTAGTGTGTAAACTGACACAACGCGCATTAAACTATACTAGTGTACAACTTTTTGGATCATTTTAATTTTTACATTACGACGTCCATACTCATATTGTTTGTAAAATACGTTACCTTCTTAACCTCGAATAAAAATGACGCTTCTGTAATCATGAACAAAATTATTAAACTGTTACAACCAACTATTACAAAATAAGCAAGAGCTATACAAATAGCTAAAGCATTTAAAAAAAATAATTTTGAGCGCACAACGTTGATAAACAAGAAAGCATAGACATGTTCAAGATTGGCAGATTGTTTTTGCTATAGCTGGATGACAGTCAATTTGTGTCAGAAATCTTTGTGAAACATCCTCAAGAGGATAGTGATATGGGCGACCCTCTTGGAGGATTCCTTTGCACGGGTTCCAGGAGTGACGGAACTTTTCTCCACGCATTCTGCAGTTTGAAATCAGACGGAATCTTAGCAAAGAACCTTCTTGTCGTGTAAGCTAGTGCATTGGCGAAGTAGTTAAAAGTATACCATTATCATTAATCTTTACATGTAGTAAAAATTAACTGAAAATTGATGTACATGTACCAAGGTGCAAGTGTAAATTCATGGTGAGATCCATGTCTCTTTATTTTGTCAAATAACAAAAAAAAAAATTAAATTTGCAATTTAAAAAAAGCAAGGCAAATTAGCAAAGACGTTTCTTGATAGAACGAATGACATACACCCCACCCAAACAAACAATCTGAAATAGTTACATGTATGTTAAGAATTATCACCTCAGTCATTGAGTTAAACATCATCTTTTTTAAAAAACTTGTTTTCATGCTATTTTAATTTTTACAGTTTTACTTTTAGAATATTTAGAAATGATAACATTGCCAGTATGATTTATCAATGCATTTCTTTAGAGATAAAGACATTTTAGTGAGTTTGAATGGAAAGAAGACTTTGGGATCATTCGAGTACGATCATAAGGGTGTTCTGGCGCTCTTCCGAACATTACCATTGTCAGAGACAATATCCATGGTAATGTGATAAACATTTCATAAAAAAGTGTTTCTTTTATGATGTCTTTAATTAGCTCCGTCTGACTTTAATATTTGTTTTATCACATTTTTTTCTGCTTTCACAAAGAGTGATTTCAAAAATTGATTTTTTTACGCTAAGGTGAAATACAACAGAAAATCGGAAACATTTACAACCATTGAATTTCTATTGGAAGGGACCAAAGCAGGTTGGTTGGTAACATATATGTGTATTAAAAATAAAAGGTGGTCTTGAAGGATCGTAAGAGGTTTTGATGAATATACATGTTTATTTCACGTTACGATTACTAGTTCTTATTATTAATACAAACCCATAGTTTCCATATTTTTTCTTTTTTCGTATAAGAAGTTACATAATTTTCTTTCTATCTTTTTTTCAAGCTACTAATTTGAAATTTACTTCCCCTATAAGTTAAAAAAAAATATCTTAAATTATTCATATATCACAATCTCGATTTACCCGATACTAGTAGTGGAACTAGTAGTGGAATTAGGTGCTATATCATTGTTCTCTTCTAGTTTTATCTTTTGTTTCTTTAATTTTTTTTTTTTAAAATTCAACTTTCAACATTGATTACTGAGTATTTTGTTAATTATTGCATTTTTCATTTCTCCTTTTCACAAAAATAGAGATATTGAAATAAATTAATAGTTCAAAACTCCCGGTAATTTTGACTTTTCCTAGCGTTTTTTTTTGTTTTTTTGTTTTTTTTTTTTTTTTGTTGTTTTTTTTTTTTTTGAATGATGAAATAACATTGTTGTATGTTGTTTGCTTGCAATATCAAAATTTTATTAAGGAAGAACGGTCTTTTAAAAATTAAATTATCGCCACATAATACACCATGCTATGTTAGTTTGTATAGCAAACAGTAACTTAAAATTTTTTTTTCTTATTTCAAATAAAACTTTGTGTCTTAATCATTTTCTTTTGAGAGAATAATACAAAATACACAAAAACCAAGTTTTTTTACTTACACAATTAAATTGCTGTTGAGAAATGTGCCTTTTTAATCTTAAAATGCATACATTGATTTTAACTTTATTACTTTTTTTCTGTTTTGGAAGAGGTCATCGTTAAGGAGAATTCTGTGAAGCTAATGAGCATGCCTCCGAGAGTAAAAGTACTGAAAGCACAGAAAGACTCTACATCTTTGGCTGTTCAAAATGGAGAATTGACTTTCCGTAATTCTCCAAACGTCATGTCGGACTGTTCATGTAAGTTTTAACGCCATTAAGTGGAGACTCACTTCTTTTTAATTCGACTCACATAAAGCGCGAAATAAAAATCCTAAATAGTTTACCAACGAAACGATACACATTGCATAAATATACATATAAGATAGTGAATTTCCTTGTGTATACGGGGGTCACTTTTCAACGTTGAATATTGAGACAAAGAGTGTTGAATAAAGACCCTGGTCCGTTGAATAATGACCTGCAATCGTGGAATTTTGATCACGAAACTGGTTCTAAATTCAATAGCAAATATTCACACTTTAACTAATTGATATTTATAACTTCGATTCATTTCCCCAACAATTTGTTGTTTTTTTTCCATATTTATTCTTTAGATTTACATGTTTTAACTGTCGGACAAAAAAATATAACATTTCAATGACCATTTTTCACAGTAACTTTCAAATATGTTTTAACTAGTACTATTTTATTCATAGTGACCTTTTCGCGGATAACTGCTGTTTTGGGTGGTATCTATATTTTAAATAAAAAAAATGTTTTTAAATAAGAATATAGGTATACATGGTTACACGATAGACTAGTCAATCCAGTGAAACATTTTTATATTAGTATTTGCTTGATAGGTGTTCAAATAAAAATAAAAAAAAAAAAATACAAAAACGCCATGTTGTTTAATTTTAGGATTATTCCACCCAGTTAATAACAAGTTTACAAGATGATAATACGCTAATAGTATTCACCGCAAAGAAGTTTGCTCAATAACAGAAAAAACCACCAAAAATCACCTTAAGTTCAATTCCCCTAACATAATATAGGATATACATGTATATTTATTTATTTTTTTAATTATGAGAAAAATATATGTATTCAAATATACACGAAGTGTTGATTGAAAACCGTCTAATTCAAAAGCAAAAGCTCTTCTTCTAAGTTTTAGTATAGTACATGTATGTATACATAGTAAGTCTAGCATAATGAATGGATATATACATATATAGTTTTCAGTCTAATATTAAATGATTATAGTCGGATAAACCGACCTTAAACATGTCAAATCACCCAAGTCGGCAAATGTAGCTGACAGAATGAAAGAATTAAAATTTTGAAACTTAAATTTTCAAGCACATACATATGCATTTAAACCGTGAAGAGCAAGTTTCAGTTCAATTCAAAGACAGTTCAAAGTTCTGAAGTTAGGGTCATTTTTCAACAGGGTCAATTTTCAACGTATCGATGTAATAAGAGGTTTGAAAAAATATTTTCAAGCTGTTGAAAAATGACCCCGGGTATAAATTTCACGACTTTTGGTCTCAATTTTCAACGTTAAAAATTGATCCCCGGATATATATATATATATATATATATATATATATATATATATATATATATATATATATATATATATATATATAAACGTTTGAAGATACGAAATGAAAGCGCTAGCGTTTTACAATTAGTGTTGCTTTTTTTTTCTTTTTTCATATAAATATATATATATATATATATATATATATATATATATATATATATATATATATATATATATATATATAAACCGAGCAATTAAACCGAGTGTAATAAAATAAATATATTCATCTACTTCAACAATTATTTGAAAGTATCTTCGAAGTATAAATCAAGTGATAGCCTTCCAGAATGTTAGGCATAGACGCTTTTTGATTAATGTTATATATAAGGCAAACACTCACTTAACAATTGTAATGTAGAAGTAGGATATGTATTTAACTGTTATTAAAGAAAAAATAATGCAATTGTTTTTCCTCTTATAGACCATTTTATTGTCAGAAAAACTTTGGACGAAGGTTATTATCTTAAGTACACTTTTCAAGTGGAGAAAAATAAATCCAAATTTCTGGGCCTCAATGGAAACCAGCTGGAAGTAGTCGTAAGATTATGTGTTATTGAAATTTTAATCAAAAATATATCCTCCCCGTTCATAAAATTTTAGGTCTATATTTAATATATCATGTAATTTAAGAATTTTTTTTTAAAATTGATATACCCATAGATAAAAATAAGATTGGAATTGCTTTGTTGAAAACCAACAAAAAAAAAATGATATGCAATAATTAACGAGGGTCAATCAAAAAATACGAAGACTTTTACCATGATGATAGCTACTATGAGTATGTTATTTAACGTCCTATCATTATTTAATTTAGTAGACATAATTAAGCAATTGTTTCTAACAACTTGATATAAAAGATCACATATTCCTTTATTTCTAATAATTATTTAGAATCTAATTCTGCAAAAATGAGTTCACGGCGCACGGTCAAACTTTGTGTTCTGTCAACACTAAACCATATTACGTTGAAAGTAATATCTTCATAAATTGGTCTTAAAACCGACTAATATTGAAAACTAAAATTAAAAATTGTTATAGTATTCTATGTACCAAATAATGACGGGATATATAGATTTGTTGACCAGGTATCAGTAACTAAAGACATATAGTCATCTTTAAAATTAACTAAGAACATTGATGTCGCCGGACGTCACGGCGCAACGAAAAGTATAAACAGTATGGATCTAACTCTGTAAAAAGCCGATAAAAACTGTGAAAATACTCAATAGTTGGAAAAATAAGGCAAAAAAGATTTGCACACTTGTGTTTAACTCTAAAACATTTTCCGGAGGTTCCGGAAAATGTATTTTAAATATCAAACATTACGAAAAAGAAAAGAATATCTGTAAACATTTGACCAAAAAATAAACAACTTCATTTGACATTCAGGGATTTTCTTACTGTAAACGAAGAAACATGCGTTAAAAAAAAGAAAACTTCGAGAAACTAACTTTTGATTTTCGAACAATTGTGAACAAATTAGATGTCAAGTACGGAAGCGTATAAGTGCCACATTGTATTTTTTTTCTTTAAAATTCCAACTTTAAAGTTGATTTTTCCAACTTTAAAGTTGCATTTTTCAACTTTAAAGTTGGAATTTCCAACTTTAATCTTGGAATTTCCAAGTTTAAAGTTGGAATTTCCAACTTTAAAGTTGATTTTTCCAACTTTAAAGTTGGAATTTCCAACTTTAATCTTGGAATTTCCAGCTTTAAAGTTGATTTTTTCCAACTTTAAAGTTGGATTTTCCAACTTTAAAGTTGGAATTTCCAACTTTAATCTTGGAATTTTCAACTTTAATCTTGGAATTTCCAACTTAAAAGTTTAATTTTTCCAACTTTAAAGTTGGAATTTCCAACTTTAAAGTTGATTTTTCCAACTTAAATGTTGGAATTTCCAACTTTAAAGTTGATTTTTCCAACTTTAAAGTTGGAATTTCCAACTTTAATCTTGGAATTTCCAACCTTTTTTGTTTGACTTTTTTTTTTGTAAATATAACAGTATACATTATATGACAGGCAAACTGGGCATAAACTTATTGTTGTATATGTCTGAACTGTAAATTTTCATATAAATATATAAGATTAAAACGTTTCAATACATTCAGTGTCAGATATCAAATATCGAAATAATTTTGAATCAAATACATGAATATAAATATAAAAGTATACATTATATTACAGGCAAACT
This sequence comes from Magallana ariakensis, assembly GCA_020458035.1. Classification (NCBI taxonomy): domain Eukaryota; kingdom Metazoa; phylum Mollusca; class Bivalvia; order Ostreida; family Ostreidae; genus Magallana; species Magallana ariakensis. The sequence goes on from CM035819.1 coordinate 12,939,289, forward strand.
GTGCATAAACTTATAGTTGTATATGTCTGAACTAGAAGTTTTCATATAAATATATAAGATTAAAACGTTTAAATGTATGCAGTATCAGATATCAAATATCGAAATAATTTTGAATCAAATAAATGTTATCTTAATATGTAAAACAAGAGGGTGTCGTTAATTAAATGCACACTAAGGGATAATTAAGATCAAAACAAAGCCTTGGAATTTGTATCTACATGGCGTTAATAAAGATTACTTATTAAGATTTAAAAAAACTTTAAAGTTGGAAAAATCAACTTTAAAGTTGGAAATTCCAACATTTAAGTTGGAAAAATCGACTTTAAAGTTGGAAATTCCAAGATTAAAGTTGGAAATTCCAACTTTAAAGTTGAAAAATCCAACTTTAAAGTTGGAAAAATCAACTTTAAAGTTGGAAATTCCAACTTAAAAGTTGGAAAATCCAACTTAAAAGTTGGAAAAATCTACTTTAAAGTTGGAAATTCCAAGATTAAAGTTGGAAAAATCAACTATAAAGTTTGAAAATCCAACTTTAAAGTTGGAAAAATCAACTTTAAAGTTGGAAAAATCAACTTTAAAGTTGGAAATTCCAAGATTAAAGTTGGAAATTCCAACTTTAAAGTTGGAAATTCCAACTTTAAAGTTGGAAAAATCAACTTTAATCTTGGAAATTCCAAGATTAAAGTTGGAAATTCCAAGATTGAAGTTGGAAAATCCAACTTTAAAGTTGAAAAAATCAACTTTAAAGTTGGAAATTCCAAGATTAATGTTGGAAATTCCAACTTTAAAGTTGGAATTTTAAAGAAATTTTTTTTTACAATGTGGCACTAATACGCTTCCGTAGTCAAGTGATATAGTGCCGATTTAAATTGTATGGTGAAACGCACAAAAAACGTTTTCAACGTTACCCTGCGCCGTGATGACAAAACATGTTGATTTTAAAATCGGTAAACAAAAATACCTTTTCAACAAATGGAATAAAACTTCGTACATTAATAAAATAAGTGTTATTGCATAATATAATCTGTTAGTTACGACTTTAATAAAAAATAAACAGCCACATTGTCTTCGTATTTTTGATTGACCCTCCTATGTATTGATAATCATGTTATAATTACGTTATGCATATTAAAATTTAAAATAATATTCAGTACAGTTATAAATGATAAGTCCTAACAATTCACGACGGATTGTTTATTTAAAAGGACGAAGCCAACGTGGCCAGCATTAAAGCATTTCGAAAATGGATAAAAGACAGAGACATTTACCTGAGACCATGTGGAAGAGATGGTGAGTGTTAGTTCATTAATTTGTTGAAACTATGGTTGATACGACCTTTCTGATTAGCTGATTACTTAGTAACCTTTAACTTGAATCGCCAATCCGCGTGTGTTTTAAATCAAAATGTGAAATCAGGACTTTCTTTTAATTCATAAACCACACGTACACCAAGTATAACTGCATAAGCGTTTTGCAATTAACAATATCTTATTGATATGCTACGGGTATCTTACAAATACTAGTATAAAAATAATATTTCAAACGGTTTGAATAACCACGGCTTGTTAAATTATGTTAAGTCTTCGTACGAATACCAGATTCAGTGAAGAAAACGCTTATATGACAATAGTCTAAATATGTATCAATGTAGAATGACAATTTGTTTTAAAATTATTTTTTTTTTTGCAGAGTTGTATCTTTGTTTTAACCAAACCAGAAAAATATTCGAGCTGAAGACACGAGAACATGTTCTCAAGGAAGAAGGGCATGGAATGTCTTTTTGTACTACATCTTGCCCGCCATAACTGAATCTATGATTAAAAAGAGAATCATGCATTTACCAAACATTATGTGTTAAAGCAAAACATGATTTAGTTGGTATTTCCATTTAAATTAGAATATTGACGGCAATTTAATAGTAAAAAAAGTGTAATTGTTTAAAATAAAAATTCTAGGTTTTTGATTGCAAAACATATACATAGTATATGTTCATAATCAGAATGCTTAAACGTAAGGCATTTTTTTTTACCATTTAACTTCTCACAAACTGATCCAAAATAATTTAGAAATTCGAAATTTTCAAAGAGAGAGAAAATAATTATCACTACATGTATATTATTTAATTTTATTAACCGGGTTTCCCGATGGAAAACTCTGAGCGGTCGGGCGCCTGCCAAAATGGTAACGTTACCCCTTTTAGGTGTATCCGGATACCTTCTCCTACAGTTTTGAAGAAAGGAAGTTTTTTTTTGCAAATCAATTGAACATAAATAAGAAAAGTGCATATTACTTGGATTTTGAATTTTGTTAATTTATGCGAAAAATACATGTACCAGCTATTGTACCAGCTGGGATTATATTGTATATATTACATTGTATATAGGATACTCCTTTTGTTCGGATGACTCCTAGAGTTTTCAAGATAGGACAGTTTTTTGCATAGCAATTGTACGTACATGCATATCAGAGATATGCATACTGCTTTGATTTACAGTTTTTTGTTATTTTTTGCAATAAAAACGCTAGCTGCTGACATTTGTAATTTCTTAACAAAATATTGCATAATTATAGAGTACCCCGTTTTCCGGATAACTCCACTTACACTTTTAAAGATACGACCTTTTTTTATTTTGTTGTTCAAGTGTACACTTTCAATTTCAAAGATAAGAACATTTTCATTTTGCAGTTCAATTGTACTTGCAAGCAATATGTGTATATTACTTGTATTGTGTTTTTATGAATTTAAGAGAAAAAAGCCAGCTACGTTGAACTTTGTATTTTTTTCAAAATTTTGCACACAATTAGGGTGCATCAATTGTCTAGATATCTCCTTTTGCAGTTTTCAAGATAGGAAGTTATTTGCAGTTCTGTCGTACACAATAGCAAAATAGAAATACGTATCATATACTTTGATTTTTTATATTATTTTGAAAGAAAAGACTGACACGAAATTGTGACCTCGATTATATTAGGTTAGGATTGTCCTTAGGTAGTGTCATCAATTCAGGATGAACAAAGGAATTAAGGATACAGTTCACAAAAGAAAACCCTTGTTGTCACATATACAGCTTTTCATTGTTGATTTGTTTGAAATAAACACTGATACAGTTATCAGTTATGTTTGAAGTATTTTGTGATTTGCTTTTTTTATTTGTAATTTTTTATGAGAAAAGAAAAATTATTACTTATTACCATAGCCATTACATGTACAAATTGTAAGAATAATTAAAATTACAATAAAAATTGCTCACCTTTTCGTTATATTTTAACTCTAAAGCAACACTACGGCGGCGTGAAAGGGCCAGTTGAAAAAAATAAATAATTCTTATTTGTTCAGACGAATAAGTTATTTGTTCGAACGAATTAGGATTTGTTCGGACGAATAAGTTATTTGTTCGGACGAATTAGCTATTTGTTCGGACGAATTAGGATTTGTTCGGACGAATTAGCTATTTGTTTGGACGAATAAGTTATTTGTTCGAACGAATTAGGATTTGTTCGGATGTATTAACTATTTGTTCGGACGAATAAGCTATTTGCTCGGGCGAATAAGTTATTTGTTCGGACGAATTAGGATTTGTTTGGACGAATAAGTTATTTGTTCGCACGAATTACATTTGTTCGGACGAATAAGTTATTTGTTCGGACGAATTACGATTTATTCGGACGAATTAGGATTAGTTCGGACGATGGATTTCCGTGGATCATGGGGTGACATATTATATATTTTTATAACCCATAATATAATATCAGTTGTTTCAAACTTACAACTTGTAATTGATCATCAAAGCTGAAGAACGATATTTCTTTAATGGCAAGCCCATCTAATTAATTATTTGTTGATTGTCAAATCACGTCAGAAACAGGTATATATACCCAACTTTTGACTATGTAAACAATGAAGTTACCCTTCGACGCTCCATTGAACATAAATCACCGTTATCATCGCCGCTCCAATTAATACAGATATTAAATTTCAATTCAGTCTTATTTTTTTCAGAATCCTTTTTTTGGCAAAATTATTAGGGCGGCGACCGCCTCTGCCGCCCCTGTTCCAACACTCTTAAAATATCAGTGACTAGTACATGTATAACATTGAGGTGTTATCATTTGAAGGAAAAACGACATTCTAGGAAAGGGGTGGCTTGATCATAGACCCTCTCCCCCTTCATCATCTATATCATTGCCAGATCAGATAGTCTTATAAATTGTTCATCAAAAATGCTGTTTTATATAAATATAACTTATTCCGTCCGAACAAATAGCTAATTCGTCGAACAAATCCTAATTCGTCCGAACAAATAATTTATTCGTCCGAACAAATCCTAATTCATCCGAACAAATCCTAATACGTCCGAACAAATAACTTTTTGTCCGAACAAATCCTAATTCGTCCAAACAAATAGCTAATTCGTCCGAACAAATCCTAGTTCGTCCGAACAAATCGTAATTCGTCCGAACAAATAACTTATTTGTCCGAACAAATCCTAATTCGTCCGAACAAATAACTAATTCGTCCGAACAAATAGCTAATTCGTCCGAACAAATCCTAATTCGTCCGAACAAATAACTTATTCGTCCGAACAAATCCTAATTCGTCCGAACAAATATTTTTTTTTTTCACCTAGCCCTTCCACGCCGCCGTACAACACACAGAAGTAGAAAAAAAACTTTAATTTGAATTGATTTGATCGATAACATCAAAAAGTAAATTTGATCATTTTTAAAAACATTTTTAAGTGTTTTGTCTGTGCAAAAACTCCAGGTCGAATTTCGTATTTATTTTTCAGTAGATACATGTATTATCATTGGCATTTTGTTAAAAATTAGCTTGTTTAACAACATCACGTAGTTTTCCACCGTGTGGAACCATGATCTGTTCCAGGTTACTGTTTTCGTTACTTATTGACCAATTTTAACAAGAATACACATACCTGTCAAAGAAGTACAGTTGAAGGGAAAAAAATCCTTTCGTCATTGACAATTCATCTTTTTTTTACCCCTTTCTTAAGAAGATTTATAATGGAAAATGTTTACATCTTTTCTCATTTCGGAAATACTCGGGGCACCTGGCACGATTTTTCAGCGTTATCATCCTGACACTTATTATGTCGTTGACATTACAAGATCCCCGTAGACTTTCTATTTTGGATTGTGTATTGAAACCTGTAACGGTGAGTGTGTGTATGTGTGTGTGTGTGTGTGGGGGGGGGGTGAGGGTGGGGGGTTCAAAACAAATATGCTTACTTTGATGAATATCGTTTGGGCACAAAGGTATTTATGATTATTGAAATATTATCAAAAAGTGGTGGAAGCAAAAACTTGGGACAGAGTATAATACACAATTCACATCACTTGAAAAATCATAATGTGCCAAATGACTGTATTGTTTGTGCACAAGCAGGATTTGCATGATAAAATAAAGTGAAATTATTAATGTTTTAAATTGTAATTACATGTACAATATTTATAATTATTGAAATATGATTGTAAGTACTCTCATTATTTTTAGAATTCTTAAAAAAGGTGAGATTTGTTTGAATCTTCTTTGTTAAATTGTCGGTGATGACGTAGTATCCGGATCTAAGGTTTTGCAAAGTTTTAGAGGTAGGTTTGTAATTAAAACAGTGTTTTTAAATGGTGTATTTAAAATTCCATAAGGAATAAAGAAAGAAAAATTGTGAAATACTATTATTTTTTATTTTTTAACCGAATATGTGATAGGCTCGAAAGGAATCTATGATTAGTTTAATTCAACTTTCTGGTGAAGGGTGGTTACTATATTATACAAATTTTGGAATCAAGCATGCACTAGATAATGCTTTTTTCTTTCCTAACTCCCGATCATGATGTGAATTTTTGTCTTATTATGAATATTGTGAGCAGGATGCTATATATAATGAAGTAGGAAAGAAAAACTATGAGTGGGGACCTTCTTACTTCGTTCAACTTGTATGATATAACATATAAAGATGTATGTGTATTTGTGATTAAAATATGCATATGGTTCAAAGTGTTTTAAGTAATTTCAAAAGAATTTATAAAAAATAATATAGAATTATAGTCTGTCCCAAGTTATTGCTTTCATCCCTTTTTGATGATTTTTAATAAAAATACACATACCTGTGAAAGAAATGATGTTGAAATCGATAAAAGGGAAAATATCCAAGATATCTTCATTGACAAATAATCATTTTTCACTCATAAAAATTCACAGGAACGAAAACAAATTTCTTACGGAGATGTTTATAATGGGAAATGTTTACATTTTTTCTTCATTCGGAAGTTCTCGGGACACCTCGTACAATTTTTCAACGTTATCATCCGGGCTTAATAATGGCTGATGCAAAGCAAAATCTCCGTAGACTTTCTATTTTGGGATGTGTATTGAAACCTGAAGCGGTAGAGGGGACGTTTCAAACAGAAAATCTGGACAATTTTCATATTAGTGGATGAACATAGTTTGAGCACAAATGTATTTATGATTATCGAAATATCGAGCAAAAATTGGTGGAAGCAAAAACTCGGGACAAAGTATAGTGTGCACGTGTAATAATCGTTCATACTTTCTAGAATAACTATAAACTAGACTAGAAATGCTAAATTTCTTTTTCAGAGTGCATTGAGTTTCTTGATTCATAAGCATTGCTGATTTACACTCAAAACGCACTTTGAAAATTTCGTATTTTAAAAAAGTGTGTCGCCATATGTATACGTAGTTCAAAACACTTGTGATTAGGATAAGAAATAATACTGAAATCGCATTATACTGCATCGTACCTTCAGGGAATATTGTGTACTATTAATGGATGTTAAAAAAATAAATGTATATTTTTTATATGAACATTTTATCTTTTTTCAACATCGTTGCTGCTGTATACTAGAAATGCATGTATAATAAGGTAAATAAAACAATCATACAAGTACATGTAGATAAACGTATTTTACAAAAAATGTTTAAAACAATGTAAATAATAGAATAAATCAAATACTATATATGTAGATAAAATAATTATAGATAATTATGAATATTTTCCAGTGTCTTTGTTCGTGTCCATGATAACTTCTGATCACGAATCAAATTTGTGACATATTGTCAAATACATTTCGTTCATGTATCCAAGTATTATTGGCCCAAGAGCATTTTAATCGAACTTTTTTAAAGATCGAATTTGGTCGGTTTTTAACTAGAAAAGTAGACAATGACGATTAAATTATAATTGACCTGACAATTTCCGCGAATGAAAACTGTGTCAATATTTCTATATGAAATATCCACCTTACGATAAGAGCGATTTTCCTTAATTCCACCACATGCAGTACTTCTTTAAGGGGGTTGTGCGGCCATTTTGTACATTTGAGAATAAAAATGTTAACATTTCTTGAAGTGGCTTGTTTCTGCGCAAAACTGGCCAAAACTGTTGTCTACAGATGAAAAAGCAATAAATATGAGGTTCAACATGCTGTTTTGTATGCATATTTTGCATTTAAGATCAGAACAATGCCGTTTTTATTACTTAGAACAGCTGTAGAACTGCGCAACTGCAGACTTATTTTGAAGATTTAAAAATCTGAAAAAGTAACAGAGGGGTTAATTGGTGCCCTCTCTACAACTATTTGTTGAGAAAAAAGGTAAATTTTGCATATTATTGTAGAATCTTTGCCTCAAAATAGGGTACCCCATTTTTAACAGTCGGCCTGGGATCCTTTTTTAGAACAAGAAAACTCCAGGCTATACTTAGAACTCATGTGTCTATGGAGGCACATTGACGTTATATTTTCATAGATAAAAATAAATGTCAATTCAAAACAACCTGGGTTGAATGTGACAGACATCTCTACACCATTTCCAATTTTTTTGTTTTAGTTCTATGGGTATAAATTAAATTAAATTCATTTTAGAAGTAGAGTAGGGGTCCAAAAAATTTATTACCTTAAATAAAAAAAATACATATATTTCAATGAAAATATAACTTTAATGTACCTCCATAGACACAGACAAAAATATATCGTGCAAATTGATGGTTTTTGAGGCTCATTTTAAGACAAAAAGATTAGACCTTTTTCTCAACAATTTGTTGAAGAGTGGGTACTAATGACCTCCTTCCATATCTTTTGGATTTTTAAATCTTCAATTTAAGTCTGTAGCTGCGCAGTTCTAAGTGATTTAAAAAATGCATTGTTCTGTACTTGTATGCGTAATTTGCATACAAAATAGCACGTTGAACGTCAAATTTATTGATTTGTATCTTTTGACAACAGATTTAGTAAGTTTTGGACATAAACAAGCCAGTTCAAGAAACGTTTACATTTTTCTTCTCAAATGTAAAAGATGGCCGCATATCCCCCTTAACCAAGCTTACATTTAAGACCATGCACTGGCCACTGTTTCTATTTATCCGCCATGTTATTTTTTTCATAAGCGCTAGCAAACCAACAGACAAGTTCCCAAACAACATAAATCCCAAATAAAAAAGTAGAGAGAAAATACACAAACAAAATACAAATAACACGCACAAAAACTAAGAAAAACCAAATCAAACAAAAATCGTTACAGTTCTTACAAGGAACGTGCATGCCTAGTTTTATAAATAGTAGTTAAGGAAGTAAAACAAATCGTTAGGGGACAGCTAAGTTCTCATTTCCGACCACGTTAAGTACATCACTTGCATTGTATCTGT